>CM055658.1:4865342-5121932 GCA_029378335.1 Agrilus mali
TAAAATAATAACTGTATGAAATTTCTAAAAAAAGTTGTTGCCCTCATTTAAAAGTCTATATTTAAAGCATTTTCTATTGGCAAAGCACTGATACATATAATTAAATAATTATTTATATAAATATCACCAAAGTATTCTTTGATTGAATTGACATACAAAACTTTTAGGTTTTTGATATTCAAAGTATGATATTTGCTTATACAACTATTTTCTATTTTTTTTTTACTTCTTTCTACTTCAAAGATAGGTGTTAAAAATTTTGATTTTGTTTGCCAAATGCTTTCGCAGTTATTTTAATTAGGTAATTCATGTTAACAAACTTCTTCGGCATTTCTTTTACATCTTGCAATACAACAAAATAATAAATCAGTTATTAATATTGTTCCCCGAATGCCCTTTACTTCACAGCTCTTGGTCCAATGTCTTTTAAATTATTCCCAACTCATAACAAATTTAATTAATTAATTATCTACAGGGTTTTTCAAGTTGATGGGCTATTAGAAGTATATGAATTAGTAGAAGGAATTCAATTCTGAAACTTGGGCTCATTTGGTTATTGTTTATGCCGCTTCTTTAAAATATTTTCAAGTTCGATTTACATC
The DNA here is from genome assembly GCA_029378335.1 of Agrilus mali. Lineage (NCBI taxonomy): Eukaryota > Metazoa > Arthropoda > Insecta > Coleoptera > Buprestidae > Agrilus > Agrilus mali. The sequence goes on from CM055658.1 coordinate 4,865,945, forward strand.
CGGTTATACCGGAAGTCGACACCAACTTTGTTATTTTAAATGGAATGGTATATTTTTTACGCTGAATTCGAATAAAACGTGTAATTCTAAGGTAAGTTTGATAACCAACTTGTACACCTATGACGATCGGTTTCTGAGTTAATTTAATTTATAGAAAAAAAATCGCTACCGCAACCCAAATTATAAAAAATCATAACTTCCACAAAATACGACTTAGAGTGTTGAACGTTTTACTAGTAATAGCTAAATATTAGTGCTAACGCCTTGACAAAATTGAATTAAAAAATTTATACAGGGCGTTCAAAATAAATTTTTAAAATTGAAAAACTTCAAACGAGAATTACCTCGTTTTTTCAAATAACACCTACTATTTTTTATTTTTTCAATCGATTCCTTTTTTTATCCTCTTTCGATCTATATGGATACTTCCTATTTTATTTTAAAATTTTGGAATAATTTTGAATTATTACATAAATAAATAATAATTTCAATAGTAACATCATTGATAAATTAGTTAATAAGATTAAATTTAAGAATTCTGTTTCAAGATCTTCGACTTTTCAAACAGACACCAGTAAGACCAAGTTTATTACTATGCCATACGAGCCAAGATTTACTCGAGGATTCGAAGGCATTTTTCGTAAACTTGGTTTTCGCATTGCCTACAGTTCAAGAGGTAACTCCCTTCAAACTCTCCTCGGTAACCCCAAGGATAAAATTCCTTTCTTAGAAAAGTCGGGGATATATGAAATTAGCTGTAATGACTGTAGTAAAAAATATATTGGACAAACTAGACGCTCGATCCAAACTAGGTTCAAGGAGCATTTAGCTCATGCACGGTTTGGTAGAGCCGAAAAATCTAGTGTTGCCCAACATATTCTTACTGAAGAACATAATATTAATATTAATAATCTTAAATTAGTTAAGGAAGTTAGGAATAATTGTCTACTAGATAGTTTTGAAAGTTTATACATTTGTAAAAATAACCAAATTTTACTTAACAATGACAAGGGTCCTATCCCTGGATCGCCGCTATTTAGTTTAGTTTAATTATCATCTTTTGTTACTGTCAAGGTCCATTGAACATCATCACTATTAATTGCTGCTGAACCATGTTCACTGAACCTTAACAACTCTCAGTATATATTAGGATAAGTTCTCTTTTAGGTTTAGTTCACTTCGGTCCCTGAAGAAGGTAACTTTGTTACCGAAAAGTGCTTCGGACAACTAAAGTGTCGTGTGTTGGCGTTGGGGTTTGAGCTATTTTGTTCGTTCTATAAATTAAATTAACTCAGAAACCGATCGTCATAGGTGTACAAGTTGGTTATCAAACTTACCTTAGAATAACACGTATTATTCGAATTCAGCGTAAAAAATATACCATTCCATTTAAAATAACAAAGTTGGTATCGACTTCCGGTATAACCGGATGTAAATCGAACTTGAAAATATTTTTAAAAGAAGCGGCATAAACAATAACCAAATGAGCCCAAGTTTCAGAATTGAATTCCTTCTACTAATTCATATACTTCTAATAACCCATCAACTTGAAAAACCCTATATAGGCGTGATAATATATTCATTATAAAAATGAAACTAGGCCGTTGAAAAGTTTATGAAAATACAAAATCCGAAGAATTTGAGAACCCTTAGCTGTTTTTAATTTAAACTTGACTTATGTAGAATTTTTACAAAATTATGCAACTTTTAATAATGTTCTAGATTCAACCAATAATAATTGAATTAATTTCAGATATTAACAGAACAAAAACGGTTATTTAAAATAATTTTCTCTCGATAACTACCTACCTAATTTAAGACAGTTGTCGAAGGATTTGTTTAATAAGAAAATAAATAAAACAAACAAACACCCAAAATCCACAAAACGTTTAGAAACCTTAAACGCGTTTCGACATCCAAGGTGATATCCTCAGTTAGAGACTAAATTAATCTTATTAAACCTTTTGGTTATAACGACATAACACATAAGTCTCTTGAATTTAAGGAGTAATTTATAAAGAAAATTTGGCTGTAACGTAACCCGACTTCGGATGTAACGTCGATTTCGGTTTTAGCAGCTAATTTTAATGAACTGTTAATTACAACATACTGACTGATATTGCGACCGAGTCTAAACACAAAACTTTTTTATCTTTTTTTTTACATTCACAGATAATCAGTAGTTGTACTTAGTAATTGTTAATAAATGTTAAGGTTGATAAAGTTAAATCTAAGGATCAGTTACTACTGGGTAGTACTTTTCTTTTTATATAGCGACTTCCGGATATAGCGACGGAATTAAATAGTCCTTTCGTGGACGTTATAAACGAAATATACTGTAGTTATCATCACCCTTTAAGAAAACCAATACAAACCCCACCTCTAACAGTGACAAACAAACTAATTAAATTTATTAAAGAGGGGTCACTGCTAGGGATGAGGTTTGTATTGATTCCTGTAGAATTTCTTAGAGAGGGATCGTAACTATTTAATAAGATGTAGTTATTTAAAATAAATTTAGTCTCTAATTGAGGGTGACACCTTGGGTTTCGAAACGCGTTTTAGGTTTTTAAACGTTTTGTGAATTTTTGGTATCTAATATTTATTTGTTTTACTCGGTTAATATTCCACAGTAGGTACTTCTACCATTTTCTTATACAACAATAAAATAATAAAAAACGGAAATATATATAATATTGATTCGATAGATGGGATTTTGCCCCTTTCAGAAAACAAGAGGTACAGTTATTTTTTCTTGGTTCGTATGTAGAAATAAAAATAGAAAGGATTGACCCCTATTGCTTACACGTATTTTGCTTACTTCTTAAAATAGAGTTATCAACTATTGAAAATATTTTTTTCTTATAAATTAACATAAAAGTCTTTTTAAACAACGACAGATTCAGGAAATTTTCTGATTCGAACCTTCACCCTCAGGACCAGAAAAGCCAAAATTATACATTCATTTTAGTCAATGACTCTCGAATTTAAAAAAAGGCGGAAACTTTTATGAACTCTAATTCCTTCTCAAAAATATTTAAACCCCTGGATCTCGCCAGGGTCGGACTGAGCCTGAAGGCCTCAGGTAGCATTATGATTTTAAGGATCCCCACAAGCTTAAGATAAGGATAGGTGAAATACCATCAGATGATAATGAAATTAGTAATTTTCAGTAACATCAATTAATTCTAGTTTCAAATATAACAAATCTGAAGCTAGAATCACAATTTTTTTGAAGAGGATAATTTTCAGCTAAACTGTTAATAAAAGTTGCTATTTTCGTCATCTTTGATTAGATTCGATTCTGTGTTTAAGACAATTAACGAATCCAACAATTCTTGCCCTGGAAACCGACCGAAATCTCGTCTTAATGCGCTTTAGCGCAGAAAATTGTGCATTTTCATTGTATATTTATATGGCGGAATATATCCTTTCAAAAAAAGAGCGTCCAAGAAGATGAAAAACAATATTTTTTATTCAATTGGAATAAGCAAGCACATTTTCACAATAATCGTTTCCAAAAATCCTAGCTTTCCACTATGATATATAACATTTTCATATATTCAAATGAAGGTCGGTGATGATTTCTTGCTATAGAAAAAAATAACGATTTTTCTAATTTGACTTTTTCAAGTTTTTGGCGTCACCTCAGGATCAACATTTTTAGAACTTTTACTGCTTCATATCTCTCTAAATATCAATGAACTATTGTATATGTTGGTAGGTTGTAAACGTAAAGGTAGGGGATGTAGGATAGGGGTCCGCGGAGGCTTTTGCCCTGTACTATTAAAAAAAAACGTCAATTCTACCCCAACAGAACTTTAAATTTTGAAATTATTCTTAAAGTAGTTAAGAGTTCTTTATTTGTTTTCATCACTTTCCTCTTTATCTCGAAGTCTTTTATTCGATATAATTCTTCTTTTTGCTATTAAACCTGCATCATGTTATTTTTTTCTTCAATATTATATTAACTATATGAAATAAAAAGAAAAGTTATTGAATACTAGCAAATAATTCACATATCTAATTAAAATTATATCTACTAATAAATATTAAAAGATATTTTTTTAATTTTTCGAAAGAGTATTAAAAAAAAACATTAAAGCCAATGGTTCGTGAAAAATGTAACAAATATATTTTTCAGCTTTCAATAATAAAATAATAAAAAATTGTAAAAACTACTAAAACATAGGTGAACATAAATTAAAACTTATTAAACATTTTTCTTAACGAGTCCGTTTTCGTTCAGACATTCCTTGTAATGCGGGTAGTGCGAATCTGAGTAACTGTTGCCATTTTGATTTTTATAATTTTCGACTTTATCGTTCGTTGGTCCATTGCGAACTCTGGAAGTGCCACTGATACCATTCGATTTACAAACGGACCCATTCGACTGTTTCAAATGGACCTCTCCTGACAGTTGGTCGTTATTGTTGCAGACGATTGAGTCCTCTTTGTCCTTTTTATAAGCCTTATTGTAGAAGTCGTCGAAAAGGTAATAGAAGAAGATGGCATTGGGGAGCGTGAAGAATAGGGACCATCTAGGGTAACCACAGTCGTAGAAGAGTAGTTGCATGGAGTGGAGGAACGCTATGCAGAATTGAGACTGAAAATGGTAAGTGCAGTGTTAAAAATTCGACCAAATCAATATTAAAAACCGATAGCCACCCTGGATAAAAAATAGGGTAAGAAGGAAAAATGTTGTGGAAAGGTGAAGAAAATGCTGAGGACAGAACTGATAAAAAGGCATTAAAAGAAGTAGAAGAATAGAAGAAATAACGATACCTAATAGAAATCCTTTGGAGGCTTACAGGGCTACAAGGACACATAAAAAAAGCAAAACCATGACTTAAGAGTGACAAAAGATTTTACTAAATATCACAAAATTTTGTCTTACCATTTGCAAAGTAGTGATGTATTTCTTCCACCACAGATACTTCTGGTACTGAGGTCCCATGGCAGCCATCATGTAATAGAAGTACATGATGATGTGTACAAACGAATTGATGACCCCTATGAACGTGCCATGCCCTCCTGGATAATACTTGGTGCACCCCCAACTGATCATGGGCATGACTGTGTGGTGGTACAAGTGCAGGAAGGTAATCTGGTTGTTCTTTTTTCTAAGAACGAAGAAAACTGTGTCCAGTAATTCCGATATTTTTGCCAGGAAGTATATGTAACAACCTCTTGCAACCTAAACGAAAAAGAAAAGAATAGTCTTATTTACTTATTTTACCAAAACTGTAATAAAAGGAAACTTTTTGATTGATTCCACATCTACGGTTTTCTTGTGACTCATGGAAACATACATTTATATTTAAAAGGTAGGTTATGTTAGATTAAGTTAGGCAAAGTTAGGTTAGATTTTCCAGAATTACAATGAAGTGAAAATTTTTGATTTACTCCACGTTTACAGTATTCTTGTGACTCATAGAAACATTATTTATTAAAAATTAAAAAATATGTTAGGTTAGATTAAATTAGGAAGGGTTGAGTTAGACTAAGGGCCGGAATTAAAAGTTATAGGAAACGAATAAAGTGAGGGACCCCATCTTAAAGAAGTAGGTAACTGATGTTTTAAGAAGCTTACGCAAAATACTCCACGATAAGCTCCGAAATATTTTACTTGTAATTATAAGAATGTGAACTTTCGTATGAATTAATAAGAAAAAAGTAATTAATTAAAAATTTATTTCATAAAATGTAAACAATATTAAATAAATTAGATGACTGTAGGAGACAATCGATTTAATGATGCCTTTAAAAATTTTAAATTTAGGAATAAAAAATGTTGACATTACATAAATATCGAAAATAAAACATTAAACACTACGTATTTTTAAAAATTTTTCATTTTTGATTGAATTTTCAATTTTTGAAGTGAAACTTCCTTGGGCGCGATGAGAGTAAAATCTCAAGGCCATGAAACGACACATTTCGTAACGATTCGTCTCGCGAAGCTATGAGTAAGTGTATTACAGTAAATGTTTGTTTAACAACAATTAATATTTATTTAAGAGTGAGTATTATTATGTTTTAATTTTAATTCCTTGTAGTTATTGATAGTTTACGGTTTCTTAAGCACTTGGAAAAATAAACGGAGGCGAAAAAAATTTGATGTGTGTAGGTGTTTTCATTTTTAAAACATAAATCCTGAAAATTCTCGTACTCTCTCTTCCTTTCACCAAACATTACTTATTCGTTATAAAGGTATAGAGATCGCCAAAGAAGTTTCACATGATTAAATTTTTTATTTTTCACTTCATTGTTTCATCAACTGAAGTTTGAGGTATCTTCAGCAGCTAATTAAACTAATAAGGTTGTATGCAAAACGAACTTGAGGCTATTTGTAACAACCTAAATAAATAAACGTAAAATATCAATGTCCTACCCTTACAGCTAAATATAACCATAATTTTGTAAGAGCTCCTCTTTTGTGGATGCCTTACGTAAATCCGACCCTGGTTAAGTTAGGTTAGTGATGACACCAAATGGTTTGATAAATATATTGTGATAATTTAACTTACACGTAATGCATGTGGTGAATTGGAAAAGTCTACAGGTTCACACCTCCAACTATATTTGGTTAACCATGCTCCAGTCATGCCCTGTAAACGAAATTTTGTTTATTTATGTAATTTTTTCATTTAATATTAGACTTGCTCCTAATCTATTATAAATTGCAGCTCTGTCAACAAATATTGAAAAGAAAGTTTTCTAAATAAATACCCAAATAATTTTCAACTACTTTTTTACTATCTAATAACAAATATGGGAGAGAAAATTTTCTAAATAAATAGAAAGATACAACTAGATAATAATAATTTAAAAGAATATGTTTATTTCCTTTTTTAATGCGGTTTTTTGATTAAGTATTAGACTTCTAACTAATCGATTAGGTATAAATTTATTGCAATTCGATAACAAATATTAAAAGAAAACTGGTTCCAATGCTTACCTCACAAAATATATAAATACTAACTAAGACTTGAATAAAATTGTAAACTATGAGTATGTTCTTTAGTTCGTAGGGTTTCCTGTCTTTCATATGCCTAGGTCCCCATTTTGTGACGAAATAAAGGTAAAGTCCTATGATGGTCAAACCAGGTATGGGATCGCCTATCAGAGGCCAATTGTTTGTCCGAGGATCTGAAATTAAAATTGAACCAATACAATAAAATGGCTTAAAAACATTGAACAATAAAACATGGACGAAATAATGTATCTATTTCTTATTGAAAACTTGCCCAAAACGCCGAAAATAGCTTTAAATGTCTTCATTCACTCATCATTACTTTTCTATACGGCATTATTATTTTCTAGAACAATATAACGATAAATACATTGTTATTAATCTGGAATCTTACTCAAAATGTTGTTCTCGTGTTTTATGACGATATTTTGTTTCTGTAGTATCCCTTATGAATGTTCAGCAATGAAATTAAATTGAACACTGGAGGGTTTCACTTTTAAGATTTTATTTTTCAACAATATTGTTTCGGCCAATCGGCAATTATCAAGAGAGAGTACAAAGATTACAAAATTTAAAAATATCTAAGGGTAAATGGTGGGGTAGGTTAGGTTAGGTACAGAGCTCTTTTTTTCTGATTGTTTACTATACTGATATTTTTATAAATGGCTTTCTTAATCTCTAGGTTTTCTAATAGCGATAATTTCCTACTTTTTTCTATATTCCTATAATCAATTTAAAATAAAAAGGTGTTGTGAATATAAAATTATTGAAACAAATAACTTCAACCTAGCCTCAGTATTATCACACTAGTAATATAAAGGCGAAACTTTGTGAGGGTGTGAGTGTGTATGTTTTTTTTACTTCTTCACGTCTAAACGGCTGGAGCGATTTTATTAAAATTTGGTATGGAGTTAGCTGACACCCTGGATGAACACATAGGGTACGTTTTACTGCGGGAAAATATCTTATTCCTATGGGAAAAAGGATGAAAATGAATTTGCGGCATATTATAAATGCGAAAGTAACTCTATCTGTATGCTACACAATCTCGCCTAAAATTTACTGAACCGATTTAAATGAAATTTGGTAGAGAGATAGTCTAGAGCCTGAGAAAGGACATAGGCTACTTTTTAATGCGAAAAAAGGGTTGTAAGGGGTTGAAATAGAATTTTTAAACAAAGAAGCTTGAAACTTATTTTTTAGGCTTCTGATTAGATATAAATAAATGCGACATTAAATGTTTGTAAAAATTTTACCCTAAAGGCGATAAAATTAGCCGATGAATTAAAATATTAAGTGTAAAAAGTTATAGAGGTTTTGTTTATTTGGATCAATAAAAATAATTGAATACTAAGCTATATAAACTATTTTAAACTATAATAAAACTATATTAATCTATAATATTATAAATGCGAAAGTAACCCTCTGTCTGTCTGTGTGTTACGCAATCACGCCCAAACTACTGAACCGATTTAAATGAGAATTTGGTACAGAGATAGATAAGTAGATATAAAGCTAGAAGTTTGAAACTTATTTTTTAAAGTTTTTGATTAGATATAAATACGACATTTAAAGTTTGTAAAAATTTTACCCTACAGGGGGAAAAAATAAGGAATGAACGTTTTTGTGTAGGTTTACGGCCCAGAAAATAAAAATTTTAAATGCTGCCTAAAGTCACTATTCCACGCGGACGAAGTCGCGGGCATAGCTAGTTAATAATAAAGAAAATACAGACCTTCTAGAGACAAGTGGGATTTATCAAGTGTTCTATGATACCTGCGATGCAACTTACATAGGCCAAAGTGGCCGTTCTATTAAAAAACGTACCAATGAACATACATATTCTGTAAACACAAAAGTCTGCAAAACTGGTATAACAGAACACTGTACCTTAAAAAACCATAATATTTAATATAAATCAAACAAAAATTTTACATGGGAATATAAAAAAAATTTTAGAAAACCTTAGAGATTAAGCAAGACATTCATAAAAATATCAATATAGTAAGCAATCAGAAAGACTCCCCGCTTATCCTCCATAAATTTGTAACCTACCCCACCTTTTATCCTTAAACTATTATAGTTATATTTTAAAATTTAGTAATCTTTGTACGTACTCTCTCTTGAGAATGGCCGATTGGCCGGAACAGTATTGTTGAGAAGCAAAGGCTTAAAAAATGAAACCCTCCAGTGTTTAATTTAATTTCATACTCCTTTTGAAGAATGTTTCACAAAAAGTGCACCGAACAAAGTTTAAATAATGTTCAACAATACTTAGCAAGCAAATTAGCACCCCATTTGCGTTGATATCTTTTTTTTAATTACAGAAATGTCTTCATGGATCCGTTTTTCGTATTAGCCATTTACTGTATTTAAATTTTGCAAAAAGAAATCTATATGAGGACCCATAAAGTGAATCTTAAAAGACGTTTTATATCTCATTTCTTCATAAGCATTACATAGTTGACTCACAATATCTATGTACGAGTAATTGTCTGCTGGCATATGTATATAGGAAAATTTGCCAGCTACAACTGATTTAAAAGTCAAAGTTTACTTTCATTTAGTACTCAATAGAACAAAAACTGTTTTTATATTTCACTTTAGAGTACCTACCAAAATAAAGATTGTCATGTTACAATGACAATTAAAGAAATCATTATGGCCATAATTGATTACAAAGCATAGGTACTTTAGTTTAGTGATTCTACTGAGAGAGGGATTTCTGAGCTGGGCTCCTTGTGGGGCAAAAAAAGCAAAAAGATTCATATTTATTTTGAGCAATACTTGATTACGTTTACGTTAGTTTAACTAATAGTTCTATTTAAAATCCTTGATCCATCCCTAACAGTTAACTTCATTATTCATGTGTACTAATTGGGGTTAGAAAAAACAATGACGAATTATTTTATTACTTTAGCACAGTAAATGCCCTCAGTAACAAAAGAAAGGCATTTACATAAATTAAAAAGTGTTATGGTCCCAAAATTGTACATGTGGAAGTTTCCAAAACGTTCTGTTCATTATTCTTCATTATGATTTTAAAATTGAAATTTTGAAAGGCAATTTTCATTGACTGAGTCGTTAGAAATTTGCATTACAAAAGTAGACAACAGAACGAATAAATAATTTCTTCGTAAACATACTTGATTGGTGACAGAATTTTAAAAATACCTTCATTCAGAGACTTTTCTTTGTCTCCAAATTAAATTATTATAACAACTAATAAAATAAAATAAGCCTTAAATAGAGAAATAAACGTTACTGTTTTTTTTATTCATTAGATAAAAGAATTATAGAAAAAAAAATACAATTTCTTGTACAGAGATGGCAGAGTTTACATACGAGGGTTGTTGCTTAATTAAAAAATGTTACTCAGTATCTCCCGCCTAGATCCCCAGTAAGATAAGTTATTAGTAAAAGTAAATGAGACATCTTTACAATAAAAAATATGTAAAAAGGTGTTTATAAGTTGTTCTGTAGAAATTATACTAATAAAAATTATTCAAAAACAACATTTTTAAAAAGTTCTTGGATTCCCCCATCAAAATAAGTGTCTCTTTGATAAGATTATTAATATATAAACCTTTAGGTTTTTGTAATAATTGGAATTTTATCACAATTTTTATGTTTTAAATACTTAAAAAGTATTCAAGTGACGTAATCGAAATTTACAATGAAGTGTAACAATAGATAATATTTTATATCCCATCAATTATACAAAACTCGTCATCTTATACAGGGTGTCCAAAAATTAATACTACTTAAGTAAGAACTTTAAGGGGTTGTAACTTGATTAATTTTAATAGAACGCCATATTTTTTAACATACCAGGATTTTTTAATTAGCTATCAATTGTTAATAGGGTGCTCATGAGCTAAGTCTTCGCGTTTTTACAGGAAACGGTAAAGGATTGTTTTTTGGCGCCATTTGCAGTTTTTTAATTAAATGTTCTAATTAAGAAATAAAAAATTAACAGATTTTCGAAATGCCCACTATCGATTTCCAGACAGTTAAAAATTCTTTTGGGTTATATGGAGGTCTATTATGGTTACTTTTTAAAATTATTCCCATATTATGCAGGGTGTTCTAAATGCCGTAACAGTATAAAAGTTATGTTTTTCTAAATGAAACCCTCTGTATATTTTTTTTAATTCTCCGATCAAAATAAGTGTCTATATTTTGATAAGGTTTATAATATCTAAACCTTAAGGTTTTTTAAATAATTTGAATTTTATCAAAATCTAACCTAACTTTCATGTTTCAAATACTTAAGAAGTAAAAGAAAAAAGTGAAGACTGGAAAAACTTTGACGGTTGTTGTAGAATGAACAAAATAGCTCAAACCCCAACGCCAAAACACGACAGTTTAGTTGTCCGAAGCACTTTTCTGTAACAAAGTTACCTTCTTCAGGGACTGAAGTGAACTAAAGCTAAAAGAGAACTAATCCTAATATATACTGAAAGTTGTTAAGGTTCAGTGAACATGGTTCAGCAGCAATAGTGAAGATGTTCAATGGACCTTGACAATAACAAAACATAATAATTAAACTAGACTAAATAGCGGAGATCCAGGGATAGGACCCTTGTCATTGTTAAGTAAAATTTGGTTATTTTTACAAATGTATAAACTTTCAAAACTATCTAGTAGACAATTATTCCTAACTTCCTTAACTAATTTAAGATTATTAATATTAATATTATGTTCTTCAGTAAGTATATGTTGTGCAGCTCTAGATTTTTCGGCTCTACCAAACCGTGCATGAGCTAAATACTCCTTGAACCTAGTTTGGATCGAACGTCTAGTTTGTCCAATATATTTTTTACTACAGTCATTACAGCTAATTTCATATATCCCCGACTTTTCTAAGAAAGGAATTTTATCCTTGGGGTTACCGAGGAAAGTTTGAAGGGAGTTACCACTTGAACTGTAGGCAATGCGAAAACCAAGTTTACGAAAAATGCCTTCGAATCCTCGAGTAAATCTTGGCTCGTATGGCATAGTAATAAACTTGGTCTTACTGGTGTCTGTTTGAAAAGTCGAAGATCTTGAAACGGAATTCCTAAATTTAATCTTATTAACTAATTTATCAATGATGTCACTATTGTAACCATTGTCAATTGCAATTTTCTTAATTATTCAGAGTTCCTATATTGGACAAACTAGACGCTCGATCCAAACTAGGTTCAAGGAGTATTTAGCTCATGCACGGTTTGGTAGAGCCGAAAAATCTAGTGTTGCCCAACATATTCTTACTGAAGAACATAATATTAATATTAATAATCTTAAATTAGTTAAGGAAGTTAGGAATAATTGTCTACTAGATAGTTTTGAAAGTTTATACATTTGTAAAAATAACCAAATTTTACTTAACAATGACAAGGGTCCTATCCCTGGATCTCCGCTATTTAGTCTAGTTTAATTATTATGTTTTGTTATTGTCAAGGTCCATTGAACATCATCACTATTGCTGCTGAACCATGTTCACTGAACCTTAACAACTTTCAGTATATATTAGGTTTAGTTCACTTCAGTCCCTGAAGAAGATAACCTTGTTGCTTCGGACAACTAAAGTGTCGTGTTTTGGCGATGGGGTTTGAGCAATTTTGTTCGTTCTACTTAAGAAGTATTTAAGTTACAAAAGCAAAATTTACAATGATTTATATGTATAGAAGGGATTTTTAAGAAAAATAGAGTAATTAGTAACCTAAACTAAATTGCCAAAGAAAAACACCACACTGGCACTGTTACCAATCACTCTGTGACAGCTTTTTCTTTATTATCAAAGAAATAGGGCTTCCCTGATAGTTTAAGAGCTAAGAAAGAAGATTTAGACTGTAATTTATTCTGTATGTGATAAACAAAGTGAAAACTACACTATGTAAATGTGCTCCCCGTTTGGCAGTTTTACGTAACAAGTTTGTTAACTTGCTCCATCTAATCACACATTGCTTTTATGTGTATGTGCACCTACCTAAAGACGTAATATATAAAACGGAAAAAATATGTTTTGCAGCCTAATAGAAACGTATTTTTTTCTACAAACATTTACATTTAATTTGCATTTGATAGTTAATTTTTTTATGTACGAGTCCGTCTCCCCCCAAAACGAAAATAATAGACTCAGTGCTTAAATTTGCAAAATTTTGTAGGAAATTACATACCAGTAATTATATGACGAATATTGCTTTATGATTTGGGAAATCGGTCATCATCTAGTACTTGGGTAACAATTATAATTTTTAGAATCCTTAATAAAATCATCCACAATATATTTTACCATATATTTACATACATTTGCTGTTTATTAATAAAATAAATGGACGGGACCGTTAAAATTCCCGGTGGGTATAACGACATTCTCGAATTAAAATTCAGTTAATTAAGAGAAGAATAGGCAATTCTAATTAAAAAGTAGAAGCTTCGCGTCTTCCAATTTAACACTGAACGTGACATTGGATTGTTTACAATTACAGGAGCACGTTAACCTTTCTATTTTACTTTCAGAAACAAACAAAATAAATGCAAAATATGTGGCAATACGAAAACAAAAGGCTTGAATAATAACAAGAGTTGGTGGAAAAATCTTTTGTAAACCCTTATGATTTCCAATGACATGATTACCATTAACTGTGAAGTGAACAAAGAACATCATCAATCAGTCTTCAAATACTGGAAAAATGAAACTTAATTATAATATCATTCCACGGCTGGTTAACGCTTTACGGATTTTTTACTGGAAAATGTGCCACCGATCCTTTTTAAAGCATTTTTGTGAACAAATATTTAGGACTGTTTCTATACTTCCTCTTAGAAGGAATTGGAATTCGGTATTCATGGATTTTAAAACGTGTTGGAGGTTTTAAGAAACAAAAGTACCTACAGTAAAATTACTCTAGGATGGTCTCCGGGATTACTAGTTCTTAAGATGCGCAATGGCAAAAGGTAACGAACGCCTTGCTGGCGATAGCCACAGAGATGCATTTGCATGCTTGGTTTGAAGCAGAGTACTTGTCAGGGCGCATACTAAATCGCCCGACTATTCATTTAAAAATGGTCAAAATATTTGATATAATTATTATATTTTAAAGAATATAAAAGCTGCCAAAATAGTCTGCAAAATGCTACGATATTAACACGTTTCATTACTGAAAGGTTATCTATGTATAATAATTTTGGGTACATAACAGTATCGGGAGATTCAGGTATAAACTAAATTAACGACTTATTTTCAAAAATAATAAAACAAAATAGTTTCACTAAATAATTTATTTCGATGACTCGACAATATTGTTTCGATCGAATGGCGATCATTATCAAGAGTAAGTTCTACTAAAGCTTAACACTAGTAACAACATATTTATACATAAATTACAAGTTACTCAAAAGAAGTGGGGAGTTTGTTGAGACAAGTTCTGTTTGGCTATTTACTAAATTTAAATTATTTTGAATGGCTCTTTTGATTTCCAAATTTTCTAACATACATAACTTTTTTCTATTGTTGATATCAGAATGAAGAATTTTTACATTGTTGTTACAAAATGAATGTTGTGAATTAATGCAATGCTCTGCAAAACCTGTTTTATTAAGTTTTCTATTTATGCTATAAACGTGTTCTTTTAAACGTGTTTCAATAGCTCTACCACTTCTTCCTATGTAAGTTGCATCACAATCATTGCAAAATAATTGGTATACACCACTTTTTGTTACAGGAGGACGTTTTGGTTTATTTTTAATTAGTAAAGTTTTTAAATTAATATTATTGGTTTCTATTGCGGTGACTTTATATCTTTTTATTTTATTTTTGAACTTACAACTAACCTTATTAATGAATCTAATAGAACAATATTGTGGGGAAGGGTTTTGCTCTGTGTTGTTTACTGTTGCGTTATAAATTGATTTCAAAATTAACTTTTTAGATTTTTTCTTTATTAATTTGTCAATAATAGATGGGCTGTATCCGTTGTTTTTTGCTATTATTTTAATTGTGTTCACTTCATTTAAGTAATTTTGTTTTGAGAGAGGGATATTTAGGAGTCTATTGATCATTGAATGAAAGGCGGCGTGTTTGGTTTGTATGGGGTGTGAGGAACTAAAAGGTATAATGGTTTCTGTATGTGTAGGTTTTCTGAATATGTTAAATAGAAGTTTATTTTTGGAACGATTGATTTCTAAATCTAAGAAATTTAATGTATTATTTGTTTCTTCTTCTACTGTAAATGTAATATTTGGATCTAGTGAATTTATAAAATTGGTAAATGAGCTTAATTGTCTTCTGGTACCTGTCCATATGGCGAACACATCATCTACATAACGATGCCATGTGTATATATGATTGATGAGGGGTTTATTGGAATTAAAGATAAGGTTTTCAAAATGTGACATAAATACTTCTGCTAATATTGGTGACAACGGGGAGCCCATTAGAAGTCCACTATTCTGTTTGTATATTTTGTTATCGAAAGCGAAGTAATTTTGTTGAAGGCATGTATTAAGTAAGGTAATAAGATCCTTGCTTTGTTTGTCATCTAAACCACTTTTTATCAACAATAGAAAAAAGTTATGTATGTTAGAAAATTTGGAAATCAAAAGAGCCATTCAAAATAATTTAAATTTAGTAAATAGCCAAACAGAACTTGTCTCAACAAACTCCCCACTTCTTTTGAGTAACTTGTAATTTATGTATAAATATGTTGTTACTAGTGTTAAGCTTTAGTAGAAGTTACTCTTGATAATGATCGCCATTCGATCGAAACAATATTGTCGAGTCAATGAAATAAATTATTTAGTGAAACTATTTTGTTTTATTATTTTTGAAAATAAGTTTTAAATAATATTTCACAAAAGTTGCACTATCAAAAGTATCAGTTTAAATTAACGACTAACGGAGAGGCGACATCAAGCACCATTGTCTTAAAACTAGTATAATACATATTTATTTGTCGTAATTTGTCGAGCGTTGATTGTATCTTTCTTTCTCCGAATACGTTCTCTTTCTTTCTTCTACGCCGATTCTAAAATCTTCAGAGCTCATCTTAGAATAATCAAGCTGCAAGTACACCTGTTCTTGATTAAAACACCTACTGCTTCTAATTTACTAAACACAACAAATAAAATTAATGTATGATTCATTTTATTCAGAAGAGCTAAGGGAACATTTATAAATTATATAAGCCCAAAGTGGGGGGAGGGATCTAGCAAAATCTCATTAAATTTCGTTTAAACGGATGGTTCCACATTTACTTTTTATTCAAAGAACTTTTATCCTCGGATAACCGAAAATTCGGATAATCTCATTTTTCAAAAACTAAGCATTTCACAGTCGCTAGCTTTCATTGATTTTCTTTCTGGGGACGAAGAGGCTTGATTTACATATCACTTTTCTATTCCTATCGGTTCCTTTTTTCTACTCCTAACTGCAACCTCACCTACTCCATAACTTCGTGCAACAACTTTGATGGCTTTTAGTTCTGATGGCTTTTAGTTTTTCTTTAATACACGGAGAAAAGTAATCATGATTTTATTACTTGATGAGTCAAAAAAATTTTTTCTAGTAAATAATACTAGAATTCTCATAAATAATTGTAAATGGTGGTATAAAACAATTTCTCATTCTTTCTAATAAGTAGTAGGTATAAGAATAATCAAGCTAAATAAGTCTAGACATTTTTTCTCTACCTCTCGATTATTTTATCGTGTCGTAAAGAAAAAAATACTAGAATGAGAATAGTTTAGTAAAATTAGTGATAAGAAGTGTAAAAAATGTTTTCTAATCAAGTAAATTTTACTAGAATTCAGTCTCAACACCGAACGTAGATTGACTAGACATTTCTAGTAAAATCTCCTTGAGCGTCCTATCGTCCATATAATTGACAGGTTTTTTAGTCATGTTTGCTAGAATTCTAGCAATATTTTTATTAATTTAACTGTAGTTTTGTTAGTTTCTTGGTGAAACATTTTAATAATAAAATGAATTAGTAAAATACTTGTTTTTTTTGTTTCATAATTATGTCGTTGATAATAAGCTGAAAAGCTCGAAACATATATGTCCGTTTTAAATAAATAAGTGAAACAAAAAAACCAAGTATTTTACTAATTCATTTTATTTTAATATTTTTATGATTGTTTTCTCCGTGTAGGAACGATAATTAATTGTTTTACACTAACTTATTTTGCCCCCTTATAAAAATGCAGACGAAAATTCAAACAAAGCATGATGAAAAGGCTGAGGCTTTAAAGGCCGGCGTTGATAGGTGGCGAAGTGGGTCCTTTCTTCGGGATTAATGACAGTGTTCCTGGATTGGCTCTCCTCATTACATAAATCCTTGGCTGGAGAGTAGTATATCAAACTTGAAGTAAGGACTTACTTTTATCAAAAAAGCAATCAACCATATTAATTAATTAATTAATTAATGTGATTATCCTTTTCGGAAGTAAATGCAATAAGATACTACATTCAAGCAATTTCACATGCTGACGAAGTCTATAGACCGAGGAAAAAAGGAAAACAGCCCCATACCGGCTGGGAATTTCCCAAAAGTTCTGACAATTTTAAATGGATATGTGTATTCAGTGTCGGATTGAGAGTGAAGGGTCCGGATGGAATTATGGTTTTAAAGCCGCCCCCCTTCCCCGAACAAGACTAATTGATTCTAGGAATTAAAAAAAATACCATTTGTCTAATTTGTTTTTCAACCGCAGGATCAACCATTTTTCGAATTTTTCTGTATCAGTGAACTATTTTACATCTAGGTGGTAAGCCTGGAGGTAGTTATGTAACAGGCGGGCTGAAAAGTTCGTAGGCAGACCCATAAATGGCGCTACTAGTATCAAATCCATATGATTTTTAGTTAGCCCTAACCTTCAAAACACGCGGGTATAAACATAGTGTATAAATTTGACAGCTGTTGCACTATTAGTATCTGAGTTATAGCATTTTTAGTGAAGTTTTTTGACGGACGGACGGACAACGAAGTGATCCTATAAGGGTTCCGCTTTTTCTTTTTGAGGTGCGGAACCCTAAAAATGGATAAAAAGTGCTGTTTCATCAATGCAATGCACCGTATCACAAATCAATGAACTCGATGGCAAAATTCTATGAAATGGGCTTCGAATAACTTCCGCATCCACCGTACTCTCCAGATCTGGCCCCCAGCGACTTTTTTCTGTAGTCAGACGTCAAGGGGATGCTCGCTGGACAGAAATGAAGAGGTAAACGCCGAAAAATCTAATGGGGAGATAAAGAATTACGAAAATTATTTATTAAAATGTGGTCATTACTAGGGGTGGGGTTTGTATTGGTTCCTGTAGAATTTCTTTGAGAGAGATCGTAACTATTTAATAAGATGTAGTTTTGAGATTAATTTAATCTCTAATTGAGGATGACACCTTAGGTTTCGAAACGCGTTTGAGGTTTCTAAACGTTTTGTGAATTTTGGATGTTTTATTCGGTTAATATTCGACTGTAAATGTTTTAAGTATGTAAAAATGTATAGGTATACTCGTAGTTCAACAGTATTCGTATTTGTATTTAAATACTTCTTCTAAAATGTAGTTTTTTGCAAGACACTTATCATTCTTTATTCGCTCGCTTCTACAAAAGTCATTATTACAGATGACGAAATTGTACAAAAAACGTTATCTCTCACTGGAGTGCGAGCAAAAAGTTGCTTCAACTGGATCAGATAAATATGTTTACGTACTACGAGTATTTCATCAGTTTCGACAGAAAACACAGAACCACATGCTATGTCGCTTTTATTTTATTCTTCAGGCCGGTTTTATACGTGTTGTTTAAAAAAGTGTAGGTTCCTAATAAACGTTTTTATTTGTGCATTTGAATAATTATTTTAACCGGACTTTTTGGACTAACAATTACCTAGTGAAAATGAAGAAGACACACATTGGACCATACAAACACAAATGCACACTTACATTATTACAAGGTAGGAATTTTGATACCTCCAATAATTACATGACCTGTTTATCTTTTAATTTAGAACCTTCCCTCCCTCTTTGGTTAGATTTAGCGGGATCCCTTCTGATCACCCTCGCGGGAGAGATTTACCATGAGCTTTTAATTAAAACGAGAAAGGAAATTATTCTTTAAATGAAGTTGACGTGAGATTTTGCACGATCCCTCCTATCCAATTTTGAGTTCATTTACTTAATGGATGCCCTCAAAAAATAATAACTAACTGATAGCATAGTTCCAAAACCGTGCCAAAAACAATTCTCGAATAATGTTCATCGTAGGCTGAAAAAAAATATCTGAACTTACCTATTATGTAACGATTACTATAATAATATCCTATCAGTAGTGAATTATGCACATATATTTACATATTTGATTTATTTTCTCTATGAAGAGTGCTCCACTTATTCTTGCTGACGTTGAAATGTGTCAATGTCAGAAAGAAGTTCTTGTGAAACTTGACGGAAGTCAAATAAAACAGGTACCGTAACATAATCTATTGTTGTTATTACTGTCCTACATTATTTTATGAACCTGTACGATGTATTTTATGTATTATAATTGACCAATATTCAAGACCTCTAACAGTATAGGACATACGTTTTGTATATTACCATACCTGATGAAGATGACACTTAAGTAGGTATGTAACAGGTACATAAATGCATATTTGCATAGGTGCAGGTGGTTCTGTTATGTGTACGAAAGTTAATGCCTGATTTGTACATTCATTTATTTGAGACAAGAAGCTTCAGTCTTTGTTTAGGTTAAATTTAGTGTTCGAACATCAGAGCCAGCAAAAGAAAATTATAATACAGGGATATTATTTTATTGATTCTTATCAAAACGCTACAACCTCACATTCTTTACTTAATATGTTTTATATATAGATGAATAATGATATCCCCAATGATTTTTGGCAATTCAAGCTGAATGGATTAAAAGAATTTTTCGATTTAAAAAAAAAAATTTCAAATTGAGATTAAATTTAAACTAGCTGCATGGGGTTTATTTTATTAAACATACAGTTCATGTGTCTCTCCTTAAGGTAGGCATGCCAAACTTGTAGGATATTGCGGGCCACATTATCTATCTATTTCGTACTAAGTTGGGTGCGGCATATTTTTACTTATTAAAAATATTTAAAAAAATAAGATTTTGAGAACCATTCTATTGTGCGTTTATTAAACTCTATGTGTTGTGAATACCTCAAGAATTCTACGTCTATCATATCAGTATTGATTAATATTAATACTTTTATGGTAATGCTGCGTTTTGGTGATTATATAATGCATGTCAATGTTAAACTGGAAAAATGTTACATTTATAAGTATTTGCAAGTTACAAATCATGAACATTAGTATAATATAAGTAGATGTTGTGATATTGGTTTTTTTTTTTATACTTGTAAAGTGGTTTGAATAAAAGTATTTAAAATCCTACCCGAAAATACCTTACTCAAATCACACTATCACACTAATATATAATGCGAAAGTTTGTGAGTGTGTGAGTGTGTATGTTTGTTACTTCTTCACGTCTAAACGGCTGGAGCGATTTTTATAAAATTTGGTGTGGAAGTAGCTGACATCCTGTATTAACACAGAGGCTACGTTTTACTGTGGGAAAATATCTTATTTCCATGGGAAAATCGATGAAAGTGAATTCGCGGAATATTATAAATGCGAAAGTAACTCTGTCTGTATGCTACACAATCTCGTCTAAAATTTACTGAACCGATTTAAATGAAATTTTGTACAGAGATAGTCTAGAGCCTCAGAAAGGACATAGGCTACTTTTTAATGCGAAAAAAGGGTTGTAAGAGGTTGAAATAGGAAAGTCTGTACGGAAATTCCGTAATTTTTAAAGATAAAAGCTTGAAATTTATTTTTTAGGCTTTTGATTAGATAAAAATAAATACGACAATCAATGTTTGTAAAACATTTAACCTAAAGGGGATACAATTAGCCGATGAAAGTTTTTGTGTAATGACATCGTCCAAAAGGCTTACGGCCCACAAAATTAAAATATTAAGTGTAAAAAGTTATAGAGGTTTTGTTTATTAGGATCAATTAAAGTAGTCGAATACTAGACTATATAAACTATTTTAAACTATAATTAAACTATATTAATCTATAATATTATAAATGCGAAAGTAACTCTGTCTATCTGTGCGTTACACAATCACGCCCAAAATACTGAACCGATTTAAATGTGAATTTGGTACAGAGATAGATAAGTAGATATAAAGCTAGAGGCTTGAAACTTATTTTTTAGGCTTTTGATTAGATATAAATACGACATTTAAATTTTGTAAAAATTTTACCCTAAAGAGGGCAAAAATAAGGAATGAAAGTTTTTGTTTAATGACGTCTGCAAAACGGCTTACGGCCCAGAAAATAAGAATATAGAAGAAATGGGCATTTCTTTAAATTTTTTATGGATTTGGCATTAAAAAATACATATAACCCTTAATTTTCATACTTCTACCACCAACGCCTAATTTGTAATAGCGATTTTAGTACTGTAATAATCTTCAACTCTCAGTGGTCGATAAGTGATCAATTATTATCAATCGATTAGTCATCCCCGCCAGGCGTCTACTGATGTCACTGCTCACCCAGCAAACAGCACGGAGTGGGGATGAGAATCAAGCAGATTTTTTTAGAATGTTACAGGCAGTTCAAAAATGTTCTAAGAAGTAAAAGAATGTTTTATTATAACATTTCAGAATGGTTTGGCAATGTTCAAGAATGTTCCAGAATCTTAAAGATCATTCAAAAATGTTTCAGAATGTTAAAATAAGTTAGAAAATGTTTTGAATCATTATGGAATGTTTTGGATAGTTCTAAAATCGCGAATATTTTAGAATGTTCCATCAAACGTGTAATATATTCATACTCGGGCAACGCCGAGTATTTCTTCTAGTACCCTTATAGTTTTCTTAATTTTATTTGAAATACTCTGAAGATATTTTTCAATTTATTTAATTTTCTGAATAA
The DNA here is from genome assembly GCA_029378335.1 of Agrilus mali. NCBI lineage: Eukaryota > Metazoa > Arthropoda > Insecta > Coleoptera > Buprestidae > Agrilus > Agrilus mali. The sequence continues at coordinate 4,887,894 of CM055658.1, forward strand.
TTTTTCAAATATCCATAAAAATTATTTTCTATCTGTAAACTACTCTTATGAAAAAAATTAGCTCACCAGAATGAAAATTTATTCTTATAAATATACCTACACGTAGTTTGAAAGTACATATTTGTATTCTAATTATCTTACGAATATTTAAGAAAGTATTTGTATTTTATTTGAATATCGGATAAAGCAATGTATTTGTTAAGTTGTTTAGAACTTAGACTTTCTGTCCATCGGCAAATAATTATGCAAGAAAATAATTACAATTTCTAAGATATTCTAGTATACATAAGTCCTGAATTCTAAAATATTTAACTGATACCTACAATACACTTTCAGTTTTGTTTTAACAAAAAAAAAAAAAAATAAAATGAAAATAATTATGTTACCTGCGAGATCTGTGAACAAAAAATCCCAGTACTGTTTTGCTGCAATTGTGTTGTTGCTTGAAGTCGACATTTTTTAAGCAGTGATTGGCTAGTCTGATAAATTTACACAAACGCCATTCTGCAAAAAAGAAAAAAGAATGTTATTATTTTTATTAAAACTTTAGTCAATTTTTAATGTTATTAACAACATAGTATTTATTATAAATTTAGAGGATATTTACAAAAAAGGTTAATTAAAAATTTAAACTCGTGATGTTCATTTAGATCATCCTTTAGTCTAAGTCTAACCCCACTAAAAGTGCCCTATAAGGAAAGTCAAGTAAACGAAAAATTATGCTTTTAATTCTTTTGTCTTATCTCCACTCAAGTGTAATACCTAATAGAGAAATTACATCAAAGTTTGCGGAAACTCATCATAAAGACGTAAATTATTTTTAGGATTACTATTATGATGTCACCGACAGCAAATCAAAATTTGGACCTCATCAATTAGATTTGAATAGACGGGTCCTTGTCATGATAAAAAACAGGAAACCCAAAAAATACCTACCAATTAAAATTCTTGACCTTTAAAGTAGAGTAAATGTTTAACAAACAATGGAAGTAAACGCTAGAAAGATGGAATTACCAATTTATGAAATTCGTAGATGTATTGTATTTTTCAAAACATGTATAAAAAGTCTTCCGTTGACGCAAAGAAAAAGGAAAAAACTATGGAGTGGCAGCGAAAATCGTTGATTGATCAAAAATCGTATGGATAGATAATAAAATTAATAACTAGGTCACAGAAATTGTTCTATCGATTTATAAAATTTGCTTGAAAATGTGTTACAATAAAGTATTAGTTTCCTTAGTCTGATTTTGTCAAATAAAAGAATATTATAGAAACTGCGGCAAGGCAAATAATAAAAATAATTCAAATAAGGAAAAATCTTTTAAATATAATTAAATTAAATACAAAAAAGGACTGATTTATTATTACTTATTTTTTTTAATTTGGCATTACAATAAACAATAACCCTTAATTTTCACCCTTTTACCACCAACTCCCATTTTTTAATAGCGATATTAGTACTGTAATAATCTTCAACTCCCAGTGGCCGATAACTGATCAATTATTATCAATCGATTAGTCATCCCCACCAGGCGTCTACTGATGTCACTACTCACCCAGCAAACAGCACGCACGGAGTGGGGATGAGAATGAAAACAGATTTTTTTTAGAATGTTACAGGCAGTTCAAATATGTTCTAAGAAGTAAAAGAATGTTTTATTATAAAATTTCAGAATGATTTGGTAATGTTCAAGAATATTCTAGAATCTTGAAGATCGTTCAAGAATGTTTCAAAATGTTAAAAAATGTTTTGAATAGTTCTAAATTCGCGAATATTCTAGAATGTTCCATCAAACGTGTGATATTTTCTTACCAGAGCAACGCCGGGTATTGCTGCTAGTAAAAATGTAAATGTCCCCTTTTTCCCTTTTCCACTTTTAAAATTTTTGATAAACAAGTAACAAGACAACATTGTCTATTTTTACTGATAACCATGTGCTTATCTTATAAATTTAAATTAATAAAAACAAAGAAACTGTGAGCAGATGTGTCTAATTAATTCTCTTTTAACGAACTTTTGATTTATCCCGCAAAAATTTTTAATGCTCCCTTGAGTATAGGTACGTTATATCCGAGTTTTACTGTACCTTCTGAAAATCCCTTACTTGGGGGCGAAACATGTTGTGTTTTTATAAATAAAAAACTTTTACAATCATTATGTGATTCTGCTTCCAATTGTAATAGTTATTAATCGCTTAATAATAATTAATTAGGTAATATAAAAAGAATATGCTTTAATATTAGAATTTCATAAATAATCAATAATAATTATAATCATTTCCTTCAAATTTAAGTACCCACTATAGGAAGCAAATAAATAAATAATTTCTTTGATAAAAAGAACTAAGTACTTCGCCTTTTAATCTTATTTAAGTTATTACGTAAATAAAATAATAAAATGATTATTGTAGGGTTACATAACAGGTTAATACGACTTTAAGACCTACATGAATATGTTAGAAAGAAAGAAAGTTATTGCGAAATACATGATGTTATGTCTTAAGGCATTCACTTGTAATGTACCTACATTAAAACGTAGAACTGGAAGATTCCTACAAAATTATGCGTATTACGTACAATAATGAAGTTGGAAATAAAAACGTGACATTCTCATCGTACTGCCCTTTTCTACTGTAAGTACGTATCATACAAACCGACATTTTGCTGGTTTATTATTTATATATTTATGTTTTTACTTGCTACGAAACTGAAACAAAAATGCAACGGATAGCATTTAACTTATATACTTACTTTCGAACGTTTGGACCCAGATATTTGATCCCATATATCAGAAATACGTAATAAAACTAATGGCAAGTACGTTATACCGAGTTTTTGTCTATTAGGTGCAGTGGCGGTTTTACTGTAGGTGCATTTGTTCAATGAACCCCCTTAAAAATTGAACTAGTTACACCATATAATTTTATCCTTTTAATATTTACTATATTATTGATGATTATCTTATAATGTTCATCTCTTTTACCATTTCATAGTTCATAGTTACAAAACACCAACCCGTAACCCATAGAAAATATTTAAATTTTTGTTGTGTCACTGACGACTTTACCTAACTTTTTTGATTCAAGTTTTGATTCTGAACATATCACGTGAGCGATACTCCGTTTGATGTCCATGTGTTAGAGAGAGAGAGGTAGTCGGACGCGTGAAATGGAAAATAAAATACACTCAACATACAGCGTTTAGGTGCACTGCACGAGAAGCCGGAATCAGCCGGAATAATTTCGTGCTACGTCGGCACGAGTACCCGACATTCTGCCAGGGTTTTGCAACTTCGGTTAGCCTGCCAGCCTGCCACCTGGTGAAAATGTCCAGTACGAGTCATTTTTAAAGGCTCTGGAAGCTAGTGTTGGTAGGAACCGATAGTAAAAAAATTAGGTTCAGATTTCAGAGTTCAAAGTCCAGTAATTGTAAATGACGCACAATTTGTTGCACAATACGTGTTAATTAAAATATTACGTAAATGATGGAGTCGTGTTCGGTAAAATATATTAAAGAAAATTCAAATAATTTTCAAAATCGTTTCGAAATAAAGAAAAGGGGTCCACCTCGCCCAAAACTACAGCTGACACAAGAGTGTACCTTAAAAAATAAAAAGTTCAAACGTGTGTTTAAAGTAGAACAATATAAAAAAACTTCGTGGTTGTGTGGGTGTAATTTAAACGCATTATTTTGCTTTCCGTGTCTGATTTTTGCCGGTATTCCTGTTGAGTGTGTTTGCTAATTCAAAACATAGACAAATGGATTTCCTGTATAAGTAAACGTAAGGTTTTTATTTATTGTGTTATTAAATGCCATAAGTATTTGTTTCTCCTAAAAATATTAAAAATCTTCGCCTGCGGTGCATTTACAACATCGTGAAATACGCTTCATGTTCTGATATTACCTACATGTTATTAACTTTGTGAACCCCCTTCGTATTCGACCACGAGCTGCCACTGATGAGGTGGTTCACATAAAAAAGGTCGGGACTTTTAATACGGTACGTTATAACGGTAATTCCGTAATAAACGTGTACGTTATAAGCGAGTTTCGTTACATTATTGTAATATGGAAGATTTATAATTCTAATTGTAGGTATATATCTAACTTATACTGCCACATACAGTAGTAGTAAAACTCGGTTATAACGGACTCAAGTGGATCTTAATAATCATTACTACGCTATTACAATTGAAAGTTCGTTAAAACAAAATTAGAAGCATTTGCTTTCGTAGTTTTTCAATTTTGTGGACACTGTTGCCTTTTTCAAACACTTAAATTTGCAGTTGTCGATTTGTTGCTTGTTTAATCAAAGTTTTAAAATAAGTATCTAAATGAAATAAAAAAAGAGACACTTATTACATTATTATAAGAAAATTTTAAATTAACAAACACCGTGCAATACATGCAGGTTGCCAATACTAAGATAAAAAAGTACGTTATTATTGAAATTTTTGAACGTTTGGACCCAGATATTTGATCCCTTATATCAGAAATGCACAATCAAACTAAAATCCGTTATACCGAGTATTTGTCTGTAAGGTGGTCTACATAAGGGGTCGTTTATAAAATACGCACGATTACAGGGGGGTGACAAGATGTGACAAGGGGCGACGGGGGGTCTACGGCAACGTGACTTTCGCCGTTCATTAAAAATATTATTTATTTGTTCGTTACAAAAGATATTTATTAATTTATTTAAATTTTATTATGAAAATAAAATAAATTTTTTTGACTATCAAAATTTCTGTATTAACAATCAAAATTTATTTGTTCAGGGGGGGGGGTTAGTTTTTGTGACGTTATATTTACAGGGGGTTCATATAAAGTGTGACACAGCGTTACAACCGGAGGGGAGGGGGTCAAAAAAAACTAATTTTAGCGTGACGTATTTTATGAACAGCCCCTTAAAGAAAAGTCGGGACTTTTAATAAGATACATTATAAACGTGTACCTACGTTATAAGCGAATTTCATTATAGTCCATCTGAATAGAGAAGGCACAGAGGCGTCATTACTATTCTGCGCGAAAATGACGTAATTGTTTTAAGATGACTTCAGCATGGGCGTAACATACGGGCTTTAACTAAGTTTATAAACGTAAAAAAATAATTATAATTATAATTAGAAAGCCGTCGATAATTCACACAATTGATCGTTTTACTTGTCGCTGGAGAAAGATTTATAACTTGTAAGTTGATAACGATAAAAGAACCGCGCGATGAGGCTGTGTTGTAAACATGTTAGCGATAAGAAGTACCTACATGCACACAAATTGTCATCACACACACGCACGATATCATGGGGCGCTACATTATTAACAACAACGATCCACAAATTAACAACAGCACACGCAAGAAAGATACACACTTAATCTGAAACTACTACCACAAATAATATCAAACGGACGCTACTGAATCATCACTTCAACAGGTCTATCAGCTGTTTCGTGCTTTAAACTCGAGTTTGCGCATAACGTCATCGATGATGCTCTGTGCCTTCCTATTCAGATGAACTATACATTATTATTGTAACATGGATTATTTATAATTCTAATTGTAGGTACAGATAATTAATTTTTTTTTATTGGTGAGTTACATACATTTTCCGCGTTTGTACCTACAGATAATGACTTACTTAGTAGCCAATAGTGATAAGGTATCGTGTCATCGTGTGTATGTTGGTGTGTGTTGTAATAGATTATCAGTTTTCTCGGTTTCCTCCAACGCTTCAATTACCGCCGCTTGTCTTGCAATGTCAATACAAGTTGACTTCGCGTGCAACATCTTTAAGGAAGCGGAAATAAATAAACGTAATAAACCATAATAGAGTCAACCAACGGATGATTTTACCATAGTTTGAATTTGAACGAATATAAAAACAGTAATTTTTACCTATATGGAAAATATTACGTGGTTGTAGTTGTAGTTATCAAAATGGTAATTATCTATTCCAGATAGCACGCTCATATACTTAGTATATTTGTTTATTTTTGAGTACCTATACTAGTTATATATACGTAATAGAGATTCCAAAAAGATAATTGATAAACTCCAGATTATGTTCAGAAAGAAATAGAGCTCCGAAATTAGCACTTTAGGCTGCAATTTTTAAAAAGGAATAAAAAATTTATTTCGTTTAAATTAACTAAAAAACAAAACAATTTCTGTACCATTCAAACATATAGATGAGTACAAGTAAACACTCAACTTCTTTTCAGTCTAAGTAACTAAAGTACTTTCTCTTTAAGTGTATTACAAAACCACTGACTAAATTTTGTTATGTTTTAGGAAGCTGTATCAGATGATCTAAAATTGAAATGAATTCAAGTCACGAAAATAAATATCAAACCAGGGCTCTAGTGCAAACAAAACGCAGAAATCTTGAACTAAATTCAACCAGTCACACAACGTATAGTATTAAAAATGACAGTAGATGTACCTATTTCAAAATCCCATGAGCTACGAAATGCACTAATAGCTCAAGAAACTTAATTCAGCTGTTAACCATGTGTCTTAGTGTAATATGAAGATTTATACAAATAACCAGTGGCGGTTTTACTGTAGGTGCATTTGTTCAGTGAACCCCCTTAAAAATTGAACTAGTTACACCATATAATTTCATCCTTTTAATATTTATTATATTGTTGATGATTATCGTATAATATACATCTCTTTTACCATTTCATAGTTTATAATTACAAAACACCAACCCGTAACCCATAGAAAATATTTAAATTTTTGTTGTGTCGCTGACGACTTCACCTAACTTTTTTGGTTCAAGTTTTGATTCTGAACATATCACGTGAGCGATACTCCGTTTGATGTCCATGTGTTAGAGAGAGAGGTAGTCGGACGCGTGAAATGGAAGATAAAATACACTCAACATACAGCGTTTAGGTGCACTGCACGAGAAGCCGGAATCAGCCGGAATAATTTCGTGCTACGTCGGCACGGCTACCCGACATTCTGCCAGGGTTTTGCAACTTCGGTTAGCCTGCCAGCCTGCCACCTGGTGAAAATGTCCAGTACGAGTCATTTTTAAAGGCTCTGGAAGCTAGTGTTGGTAGGAACCGATAGTAAAAAAATTATGTTCAGATTTCAGAGTTCAAAGTCCACTAATTGTAAATGACGCACAATTTATTGCACAATAGGTGTTAATTAAAATATTACGTAAATGATGGAGTCGTGTTCGGTAAAATATATTAAAGAAAATTCAAATAATTTTCAAAATCGTTTCGAAATAAAGAAAAGGGGTCCACCTCGCCCAAAACTACAGCTGACACAAGAGTGTACCTTAAAAAATGAAAAGTTCAAACGTGTGTTTAGAGTAGAACAATATAAAAAAACTTCGTGGTTGTGTGGGTGTAATAAATTAAACGCATTATTTTGCTTTCCGTGCCTGATTTTTGCCGGTAATCCTAACGAAAGTGTTGAGTGTGTTTGCTAATTCAAAACATAGACGAATGGATTTCCTGTATAAGTAAACGTAAAGTTTTTATTTCTTGTGTTATTAAATGCCATAAGTATTTGTTTCTCCTAAAAATATTAAAAATCTTCGCCTGCGGTGCATTTACAACATCGTGAAATACGCTTCATGTTCTGATATTACCTACATGTTATTAACTTTGTGAACCCCCTTGGTATTCGACCACGAGCCGCCACCGCAAATAACACTATAATATAACTATTTAATTATATAACTTTTGTCTTTATGACAAATTTCTTTATATTTTATTTCTGATCTGATACAAATTCAGGATAAAAGTTGCAAATAATAATTAATTAGGTACATTATATTAAATAAAATTTTGTAGCGTTTACACATTTCTGTAAATATTTTCGAAATTCGTACAAATACATTTAGATTTATGATAAAAATAATAAGTCAAATACGTGCAATTTAAGGTTTTTGAGTGTTGTTACACTGTGTTCAAAAGTTTTTGAAAGTTTGGCTAGTGTACATAATACAACATAAAAGGAAAAATGACTTATGTTAAATTATCTGACATCCCTGACCATTCACCACTTTCTTTCTGTTTTATGACCTGTTACAAAATTAATATATAATAATATATTTCTTGTTAGTCCGGGAATTAACCAACTGATTAATTTGCATGTTTCAATTATAATGACGTCTGACAATTATGAACGTACAAAATAGTAAACAATTTACAAGGAACAAAACTTAATTAAACTGTACACAATTGCAAGCCAACGACTCTAAAAGGTAAAAATCAATTAATTAAACGGAATTTTGTTTTTGTTTATGAGATACTGAACGACCTCTACAACCATCTGTCTCTACGTGCAACAAACTCAAAAAAAATAAAAATATGTTACCAATTATTCCACACTTCTTTAGTACAATAAGTTTACCGAAATTAAATTTTTCTTAAAATGAGTGACTTTATCAAACATAAGGTACATATAGGCAATATGAACTAGGCGACTTTTCTTAAAAACTATCGCTATGGAAAGCAAATTTTCTCTATGTACCATATACAAATTTAAAAATTAGTAAGTAGCTTACCTAAACGCAATTTACAAGTTTCTATTGTTGGTATTTTGGCTGTTAGTCCCAAATATATTATTGTTGCCTGCACTTCTGCGTTTTACAATTAAAATAATTAAAAACATTTGGCTGCTCTTTTTTAAATAAAGGTGGATACTCTAGATATATTTCTGTTCATGAAACTACAGTTTAAATTTTCAAAATTAATGTGATGGTATTCGTTCTTAAATTTCTTTATACCAAAAGAAAAATATACTAAAGAAACATCAGCAGTGGTGAGCAAAATGGTTAAAAATTATTATATTACTGTATTATCATATTGTTAACCATGAGGAAAGGTACAGTTTGATAACGCCTCTTAAATGTTTTCTGATAAGTTTACCATGTAGTGAACTTAAATAAATGGTAGAACGTTGTTACAAATCATGAAGTTATAGTCCGGTCAAATTAGACCAAAAAATAAGAGTAAAGCTACATAAATTCCCACCAAGCTAAAAATCAGTGAGATTGTTTAAAATATGATTAAAAATAAAATTTGAAAGTTCCCCATCTTTCCCCTGTATGGAAAAATTTTTATTCAAGGTTAAAGGTCAAAAAAATGGGTTTTTCGCGATTTTCAGCAAAACGGTAAGTTTTATAATAAAATTACCCCAGACAAAAATTGTAGATCATAAAATTATCTATAAAATATGTATCTCTAAAATACCCCAAAATAAGTTATGTGACAAATAAATCCCCAAGAACTAGAAAATATTTAGTGCAAATAGAAAAAAGATTGTAGAGGAAAATTTTTCCCCAGGAGAATTCCCCTGAAAAATATATTCCCAAAATATACCCCAAAGGAAAAACAATCCCCTAATTTTTGGGGAAAATCCCCCAATCTGGCAACGCTGAGACTAACAGTATTTCATTTATTGGGCACACTGACATTAAGCAGGTATAAGACCCTAGCCACGCATACAATTGAATAGGAGACAGATGTTGTCTCGAGGTTACACTGGCGTATAAAATAAGGGACTGGGTTTCATTTAACCTGATATCTCAGAAACGGTGGCTCTTAGGAAAAAAATATTCATACATATTTAATAGATAATATTATGGTCTACAATTTTTGTCTGAAGAATTTTTATGATAAAACTTACCGTTTTGCTGAAAATCGCGAAAAACTCATTTTTTTGACCTTTGACCTTGAATAAAAAAATTTCCATACAGGGGAAAGATGGGGAACTTTCAAATTTTATTTTTAATCATATTTTAAACGATCTTACTGATTTTCAGCTTAGTGGGAATTTATGTAGCTTTGAATGTCTAAATTGACCGGACTATTATAATGAATATTTTTTTGTAATCAGTAAACCTAATTTCATTAAATATTTGTAAATAATTTTTTTTTATTTGCCAATCATTTGTTTTGTAGGTTTATCTGCATGTATTATTTTCTTATTTGAGTGTTTATTGTCTATGTTTAAGGAAAATAGCATATTTTTCTATATGGTTATATTGTGACCCTTTGCTGGCAGGTAATATGCCCAAGTGTAATATTTTCATTAATCGTTTAATAAATTTTGAAAAAGTGGTTAAATAAATTTGTTGATATGAAACATCTATAGCCGCGGGTTAACCGGATTGTTGGCGTGGCGATGCATGCCGTGGCGACGCTCGCCATGCGCAAGCGCCTGTGCGATTCTCTTCCCACTCGGTTCGACTATGTAGTTTACTACATTATAGTAAACTACAAGATGGAAGTGAATTAATTATTATTGTTGTGTACATTTCACCTAATAAAAAAATGAATGATATTTCATTTTTACATGAGAAATTATTTCCGTACAGTTACAGAGGTTCAATAATTTTTAAAACCAATAAAGATAAACTACCATTGATTTTAGCTGGAGATTTCAATGTAAATTTTGCTAAAGATGAATCAATGCCATTAATTACGTTCCTCCAAAAAGAATTTCAATTGCAAATTAACAACAATCCAAGAGAACCTACTACCAGATATGCAACAATAACAACAATAGATGCTGTATTTATTAGATGTCTTGATAATGTTATGTCCAATACTTTTGTAACATACTTCAGTTATCCTCGACCAATTATCACAGTAATGCTATCAGTGGCAACATCGAATATAACTATTACGGAAGTACCTAACTGATTAAAAGAATTGAGTTGTCGCAACTTTTTGTATTTAATAAAACTTAATGTTTAAACAGTCATAATGTTGTGGAAAAAATTCGTAATATTAACTTTATATTATATTATATATACTATAAAACTTAATTATTCCATTTTACGAAAATATCTGTAACCGCTAACGTAGCCATATAGACTGCAGACACCTTAGTTAGTTTATACTTGATAAAATATATTTATTAGGCGAATTATTTGCAATTAATTCACGTGATTACAACTACACTCTTTAGTGGTAAGATTAAATCATACATACTTAGCCAAACAGCATTTTTTTATTAGAAAACGATCACACTTTCTTACCTCTTCGTTCATCTTCTAAAGATCTAAAGGTTAGAAGTTAATAATGAGCCCACCTCATTGCTTAGAAACTTGTGTGAAAAATGAAGAATAAAATGTTACTTTCCGACTTCTTTTATTTATTTATTTAGACATTCATTATTAAACCTAAATAAGCAAATTATTTTTTAATAGCTTTAAGAAAGTTTACGATTACCTACCTACCTACCTATGGATGTACACAAAAGTCCAACAAGAAGCAATCATTAACAGAAAACGTATTTTTATTTCGGTAAGTGAAAGTGCATTATATAGTTACTTACATAGGTGTTTGAGTGTAAGCAAATAGTTTGAACAAAATACACATTGTCGTAATACCTATGTACTTACATATGTAGATACATGGTTTTTAGTAATTAAAAGTAGATTTTTACATACAGTATCTGAATAAGTTATGGATTATGTTAGAAAGAGACATTATTTATTATTATTGAATGGCATTTTAAACAAAACAGTCATTTGTCACAACTATTTATTTTATTTATTTGTAACGGTTTGTTGAAGATGTCAGCAAATTGGCAATTTTAAACAGGAAGAAAATTCGCGACATTCGTACAACAACAATGGAATTAATGTGTTACGGTTTAATATTTATTTGTAACTAAATAACAATAATATACGTATAATAAATAATATGTATGTACGTTTACTTTCTTATACTTACATATATAAATGAATTATCTAATAATTTTGACACCTATTAATTAAGTGCCAGACCAATTAGAGCACATCTAGAAAGAATTCGTAACTTACATTACTTATACTTGCAGAATTAAAACTCTGGTCTAATTGACTTGTCCCATTATCTTTTTATAATGTGAATTAGACCTGATACAATTTTAAATCGGAAGAAAAGAGATATTTATAACATATAACATATTTATTTATTTATTTCAAAAAACTTCCTTGATGAGTCCTGCAAGTGAGACAAAACGTTGCCTTTGTTTATTCGTCACAAAAAAAACCCAGTCCATATTTAATTTGATCGTAACTATTTATAAAAAAAGGCAACTAATTCATGATTTTTAAAAATTTCCAAGTGTAATTCGAATAAATACATTTTGTATCTGAGTAATTCTATTAATTACAATTGATTTATTAAAAATAAAAGCCTATAATATTACACAATGTGGAAATTCGTTTGGTTAAATTAACTTTTATTTCTTGTAAGCAACTACATAATAAATTAGAAAAATGCTAGCTTGTAATATTTTTTTTATTACTTTTACAATAATTATTTCACTATCCTGTGGGTTTATCAGGTGCATTAGATTTGAAAATTCGAATTTTAAGTTTTAATACTTACTTATTCTTGAAGAAGGAAGATATACATTTTTTGGGTGCATACCTACGTTAACTGAACATATTTTAATTTGATTAATTTGTAGGCTTTTCCACTGTTCAACAGTTTTTCCTTACTTTTTTTACCCATAAGATAAGTAAAACTTAGAAGTTATAGTTCAAACTGTAATTAAATATAATTGAGTGTAGAATTTATATTTTTTATTTGAAGTACTATGTTTGTAATCCTTACTCCTTCTCTTGAACGTTCTGTCGGTTTGTCCCATATATTCTCAATTATTTAACAACAATTAAAACACTTAGTTTCAAGAAATTAATTAATTGTGACACAAAACAATAATTGTTTCACCACACAGTGGTTTCATCAGGTGATGATTGATAAAACAATTTCTTGAAACCAAGTGTTTTAATTGTTGTTAAATTATGAAGAAGTTTCAGCTTTTTTCCTTAATATTCTTAATTATCGATTAATACAAAGTAGATTAAGATTTAAATCAAAGAATTTCGTTTTAAATGTGGCAATTTTGATAAAGGATAAAAGAAAATAAACATTGTTTTTAAAATGAATTAAAAATCCACATAATAGGTACTTGGAACGTTTAATCAAATTTAACCACAGTTGTTAAAGTTGTACTTATAGGCAGAAAATAAATGGTAAAAACTTAAATACGTTAAAAAGCTAAACAAAAATGATTACTTGGAAATAAAAGTTATTAGGCCGGTCAATTTAGACATTCGAAGCTACATAAATTCCCACCAAGCTGAAAATCAGTAAGATTGTTTAAACTATGATTAAAAATAAAATTTGAAAACTCCCCATCTTTCCCCTGTATGCAAAAATTTTTATTCAGGGTCAAAGGTCAAAAAAATGAGTTGTTCGCGATTTTCAGCAAAACGGTAAGTTTTATCATAAAAATACTTCAGACAAAAATTGTAGATCATAAAATTATCTGTAAAATATGTATGTATATTTTTTTCGTAAGAGCCATCGTTTCTGAGATATCAGGTAAAATGAAACCCAGTCCCTTATTTTATACGCCAGTGTAACCTCGAGACAACATCTGTCTCCTGTTCAATTGTATGCGTGGCTAGGGTCTTATACCTGCTTTATGTCAGTGTGCCCAATAAATGAAATAGTGTTAGTCTCAGGGTTGCCAGATTGGGGGATTTTCCCCAAAAAATAGGGGATTTTTTTCCTTTGTGGTATTTTTTGGGGATATATTTTCCAGGGGAATTCTTCTGGGGAAAAATTTTCCTCTACAATCTTTTTTCTATTTGCACTAAATATTTTCTAGTTCTTGGGTATTTATTTGTCACATAGCTTATTTTGGGGTATTTTAGAGATACATATTTTATAGATAATTTTATGATCTACAATTTTTGTCTGGGGTAATTTTATGATAAAACTTACCGTTTTGTTGAAAATCGCGTAAAACTTATTTTTTTGACCTTTAACCTTGAATAAAATTTTTTCCATACAGGGGAAAGATGGGGAACTTTCAAATTTAATTTTTAATCATATTTTAAACAATCTCACTGATTTTCAGCTTGGTGGGAATTTATGTAGCTTTACTCTTATTTTTTGGTCTGATTTGACCGGACTATATCCAAAGGATTTTATTTCACCATTTCTCCTTTCTAGATAATAAATTGCTTTATTTATATATGCTTTATATGCTTTAATGCTTCATATATAATTAAAAAATAAATTGCATTGCCATGTTAAACATCTTAGCCTTAGTAACTATTGTACTCTTGAAAATGACCTTTTAGAGGTCGAAACAATTGTCGAGAAATAAACAGTTTTATTGAAACATTTCTTTTCTTTTTCTGTTTCCTTTATTAAAAATGTTCCATCGAGAATACACCAGTGAAAGTTTAAATATTAATAAATTGCTTTTATTGATCTCTATTTATAATTAAGTAAAATCTAAATATATTTATGGGAATCAGTTGTAATAATAAATAATTAAATATATAAAATCGAGAAAGTAAAAAAAAAATGTAATGTAATTAATAAATGCAAATTTCAATCACATCAATGAAAAATTGATGTTTCTCGAGCAGGGTCAATGATAGAATTGAAATCATCCAGACGTTTTGTCTTTGGACTGAGGTGCATCTTCAGTGAATTATGTGATGATATACAGTTAGCGACAAACTTCTAGCAAATTTGATTTTTACGACCCGCCATGCCAGCTCAGAAATAATGACAAAGATAAAAATATAATAAGTAAATTACAACAAATGATTAATATATCACAATATGTATGGCACTGCGAGGGTTAATTAAATTTACAGATTTAAGTACTTAGACACATTTACTTTACAGGAGAACAAACTGCTTACAAAGTCACAATAAAAAATGTAAAAAGGGGTGTAAATGTAATTTTAGTATAGGTACTCAATCAATTTCTCGCAACTCTTACTCATTGAGGTATCTTCCTTTTAAATAATAAATTTTTGAAACCTTTAATTACATCCACTGATTTATTTTTCTCTTCGTTGCGATCTTATACCCTTATCCTCTCATTTTTATATTTTTTCACATAATTATTGTTACATATATATTACCCAAATAAGGTAAACGAAAATCAAAATTATTGGTACTTACATTAATAGAGTCAACGTCAAGAAAACTAAAATTCCTGAACGTAGTAAGGGTTGGGTAGATCCTTGCAGTTGTAAGTAACCCGCACCACAACAGAAAAGTTCTAGATAACAAGTAACAGCACGAAGAAGAGGAAGAACAACTAACTACTACAGTTACTTGTAGAATGACTTTTTGTCGTGTATGATAACACTGAAGGCAAAATTGTCAACTCTAGTTGTTTTAAAAGCGCCTCAGTAGGAGGGAGAAGATATGGAAAGTATTCTACAATTTCACGTACCGGCACTTCTAATGTACAGACATATGTACATATTTAGGTTTACGTACCTGTATAAATACATACGTATGCTATACAAGTACTACAATGTCAATCAAGAGTAACAAAATGTGTATCCCCAGTTGTCTGTTTCTATAAGACAATATAAATTTTTAAGGAAACGTATATTAGTACCTACCTATAATATATGTAATATATTATTAAAAAAGCTACCGGTTTCTATTTCATTCTTCCTTTAATTAACTATTGTTTCTCTTCAGATACATTGTACATTATTTGTAACTAAGGTGTAACGTACGAAAATATTATCATTGTATTTATTAAAAAAAGTTTCTAATGGTTGTTCTATATTAAATCTGGGGGCACGGGAGTGCCCCTGCCAAGACGAGCCAAGCGGAACGCAAAGGCGCTACCTACCTTTTCTCGAAAAGTTTCGTCGTTTTTTTGAACACTCATAACTTTGATTTGGATGATGCTAAATAGTTAAAAATTTCAAGATATAATGACACCAGTACAATCATTAAACATACAAAGTTTGAATGTCGTAGCTATTATACTTTAGATTTTATGAATGTCTAAAAACCCCCAATTTCGTCACTGATTCACTCACTGATCATCAAAATTCTTAAGGTACTTCCTGAAGTCCTAGAACGCTGAAGTTTGGTATGTAAGCTAATAATACTACAAAGGCAACAAAAAAATTAAAAAACCAAACCTAACCTAACCTATCCCTTCGGAATAGGAGGTGGAAGTTTGTATGAGACTTGCACTACATTTGCACTAACTAGATAATCATGCAGTAATAACTATTGAAAAGCTAGATATATGAAAAAAATAATAAAATACTTATAACAAATAAAAAAATATGAACGTCATATTTTTTTGAAAATCATCCCCTAACTCTTAAAAATAGGGTGGAAGTTTAAACACGGTATAATAGTGCACCTTGTAAATATTGATTTTAACAGTACCAAAGCACAACAGACAGCTATAGTCGAATATAATCGCCTAAGAAAGAAGTTTCGCCCTGACCTATCACTTATTTTAAATAGTAAACAATTAAATAAAAAAGACAAAGACAGAGAGTGGGTTATAAAAAAAGCTGTAGCTGACGTGCAAGAAATACACCCCAAAAATAGGAAAAAAAAATAGGCTGATCCCCCAACCATCGGAACAGACCGGACCCTACTGGTTGGTTCATCTAAATTCCAGACGAAAGTGAAGGCCCGGGGTCAAAATAGGTTATTTTTAAACCCAAAAAAGTCCGTTAACCAACTTACAAAAATAAATGAAATCCCACCAAAAACATTTTCATGTAAAAATGTTGCCAAGACGAGTGTACATAGCTTACCTTGTGAAAAAGTTATCAGATCTGGTATAAAGGCAAGCTCTAAAGACTACAACGCTCAAACCCCTACACCAATAAATTAAAAATCTATGAAAAAGTGGTCAGATCTCATGTAGAGTCAAGATTCTTGATCTATGCGTCCTTACTTTACCAAGCCTAACTTCACATACTCTACATTTTGGTCAAAACGTGATACTTGGCCGTTTTGCTCCCTGTTACGAAGATTTCATAGGCATTCGTTCATCGTGTGTGTAATAAAACGCCCAAGCCACACGTTTTGACTAAAATGTAGAGTATGTGAAGTTAGGCTTGGTAAAGTAAGGGTGCATAGATCAAGAATCTTGACTCTACATGAGATCTGACCACTTTTTCATAGATTTTTCATAATGTGTAGTGTAGAGCTTGTAGGTTTAGAGCGTGTAGTCTTTAGAGCTTGGCTTTATACCAGATCTGATAACTTTCTCACAAGGTAAGCTATGTACACTCGTCTTGGCAACATTTTTACATGAAAATGTTTTTGGTGAGATATTATTTATTAGAAATTCAACTGCTGACCTTAAAATGGCGTATAAAATGTTGCCAAAAACGAGACCATATGACTCGAACTGACAAAAAGTTATCAGATCTCATGTAGAGGCAAGCTTCTAACTCTACACGCCCTAACTTCACACACTCTACACCTTAGTCAAAATATGTGGCTTGGCCGTTTCATTACTACAAGAAGTATTGTATAACAGAAAAGTAATGAACAGTGGATAATTTTTTCACCTTATGCCCATGTGAATGTAGCGAAATGACAAAGCCACATATTTTGACTAAGGTGTAGAGCAGGTGTGGCGAACGTTTTTTGATGTCCGTGCCATAAAGTCATAAAAATTCTTTTTTGAATAGGTAACGTGCCACAATAAAATTTCATTCGAAATGTTAGCGTGGTGAAACTATACGTAAGTATAATTAAACAAACAAACAATAGCAATTCATATTTAAACAATTTTTTATTAATCATTGTTTTACAAAAAGCAATATGCTAGAAACAAAATTCACGTTAAAAAAAATTGTTTTTAATGTGATTTTTGTTGCTGTACACAAGATGATAAAGATTTAATATCTGGTTCATATTTAGTTAATTTCAACAGTAGGTACGCATGCAGAGCTCGACTCATCCGTAATTCTATTCCTATATTTATTTTTTATAAAATTTAATTCTGAAAATAGAGATTAACATGCTCACGTCTATGAAAATATTGATAAAATTGCCTTTGCTAATATTTTTAAAGTTTTCAACAATTAAACGTGTTAGGAACTGAATTCCATGTATAGTTAGAATTTCATCTTCTGCAATTTTATTTATTTTATCCAATAATCGATTACTTTCAATAATTTCTAAATCATTTCTTAAATCAACAAATTTTTGGTTCTATATGGTACTTGACTGAAATTCAACTAATTCCATTTCTAATTCATTAAAATTTAACCACTCAAGGACTTTTAAATTAAATTTTTCAAATGGTATTGTATCAGGATATAAAATAAATTTTAATTCGACATTAAAATACCTTAAGAAGGCGAAACTGGATACGCAAATTTTTTTATCTAATGCGCATCTGTATATACTTCGAAAGAATTCATGCGATATTTTAATAATAAAATGTATAATTTGACGGTTCTAGTTAACATACTAAGACAGGTATTCAGTACTACAAATTTATATCATAAACTATAAATTAAGTGTAGATTAATAATTTTTAATTCATTTCTATTAAAAAAGATAATTTAAAAAAATTAGTTTTTGTGTGTGCCATGAAAATTTTCAAACGTGCCACTTGTGGCACGAGTGCCAATGGTTCGCCATCCCTGGTGTAGAGTTTGTGAAGTCAGTTATTGTAGAGTTAAGGCGTGTAGAGTTAGAAGCTGGGCTCTAAATAATATCTGATAACTTTTTGACAGTGCGAGTAATATGGTCTCGTCTTGGCAACATTTTATAAATTAGACTAGCAGCAATACCCGGCGTTGCTCGGGTAAGAATATTATAATAACACGTTTGATGGAGCATTCTAGAATATTCGCGAATTTATGACTATCCAGAACATCCCATAATGATTGAAAACATTTTCTAACTTTTTTTTAACATTCTGAAACATTCTTGAATGTTCTTCAAGATTCTGGAACATTCTTGAACATTGCCAAATAATTCTGAAATGTTATAATAAAACATTCTTTTACTTCTTAGAACATATTTGAACTCCCTGTAATATTCTAAAAAAATCTGCTTCATTCTCATCCCCACTCCGTGCTGTTTGTTGGGTGAGTAGTGAGATCAGTAGACGCCTGGCGGGGACGACTAATCGATTGAAAATAATTGATCAGTTATCGACTACTGAGAGTTGAAGATTATTACAGTACTCATATCGCTATTAAAAAATGGGGGTTGATGGTAGAAGGATGAAAATTAAGGGTTATATGTATATTGTTTAATGCCAAATCATAAAGAAATAAAAATAAAGAATTTTGTCCAAAACAATAAAAAAAAAGTTAGGGGTGGACAGCCCTTATCACTTAGGGGTATGGAAAATAGATAGTTCCCGTTTCTCAGACCTACTGAATATGCATATAAAATTTCATAAAACATTGTGACACGAGAATTTTATATCCTATTAATTAGATGTTTTGAGGAGATTATATAGGTATATCTAGGATATATGATGGGAGACAATAGATTTTCTACAAAAAATATTACTTCAGCATGAAAATAAAATTTAAAAGAAATAATTCTATCTATCAGGTGTATCCTATAGAAATATAGAAATATGGTAATAACTAGTCTCAAATAAAAAACGTATTATGTGAACACGTTCATATCCCTTAGTAGCAGGTACAAATATGCCGAATAAAACGAATTTGAAAACCTCACTTTTTTTCGTTTTTTGCTTCACGTGAAATGCCCCATAAATTTTGAATAAATTTTTACTGGCTTGTGGTTTTTTTCAACTCGCAACATCATTATACTTCTCTTAATCA
The DNA here is from genome assembly GCA_029378335.1 of Agrilus mali. Taxonomy (NCBI): domain Eukaryota; kingdom Metazoa; phylum Arthropoda; class Insecta; order Coleoptera; family Buprestidae; genus Agrilus; species Agrilus mali. Next base: position 4,907,498 of record CM055658.1, read on the forward strand.
TGTGCCACATACGTTAAAAAAAAACCCCTGAATTATAGTAACGGAATAAAAGAAATGTAAACATTATAAAGATTTGGTAGGTAAGTCCTTTACCAGTTTAGCAAAAAGAAACTTTGCAATAATCAACAAAACCCGCTTTCGGTATTCAACATTAACACTAATATTGAATAGAAAATGAAACTGCGAATTATTTTCTTAATTTTCTGACTTTGTAGCAAGTTACTTACTTACGTATGTACCTACGTACAACTTTCCATAAGAAACCGATATTAAATATTAAATGCCCTTTCTTCACGTAGGTACCTACTTATTTTATTGGCATTTTCTAATAAATAACGAAAGTGCCTAGCTACACAATTTACCATTTGCAATTTATCATTAATTTGTGACACAACATACATATTTCAGTATTTTACCTTCATCACAATTAAAAGTGGTGATAGGCCTTTTCATTTCTTCTGAATTTTATACATTTATTGGTGTACTTCACAGCATTCGCTCCTTACAATGTATGTAGTTAATCGTTGTCATGACAGTCATCAGATATACTTCTGAAGAAGCCGACTGAATGAGCGGTGAAACGTTAGTCATAAGAACTGTAAAAAATATTTTTAATCAAGTCAATTTTACTAGAATTCAGTCTCAACACCGAACGTAGATTGACTAAACATTTCTAGTAAAATCTCCTTGAGCGTCTGGTCGTCCATATAATTGACAGGTTTTTTAGTCATGTTTGCTAGAATTCTAGCAATATTTTCATGATTGTTTTCTCCGCGTACCCGCCATACATCGATGAAGGGTGCAATTAATTGGTTGTAGAAAATCGATATTAAACAATAATTACGTAAGATGTTCTATTGGTCTTTAAAATTACCTTGTCAGGGTTGTAATATTATGTTTTAAAACGTTTAATAAAAAATAAATTCACTTGGCAACTTCCATCAATTGCGTGCGAGGGTTCAAAATAAAAGGAGAGGGCTTCAGCAAGATCTTATCCAATATCATGTAAAAGGAGGGTGTTATTAAAATTATCAAGTCATCGCGTCAGCTTTTTAATTAAAAAATTTTTAATCACTTCCAATAAATACTCTTTTAATTAAAAGCCAGTTTTAGGGAAAGTCTCACGCGAAGGGTGGGGGGCCTTCACCATGTCTTACCAAATCTCCCCATATACCATTTCGACATAATTTCAAGCTTGTGTTGTAGAGTATAATAAAGTAAAAATTATCCAAAATTCAAAGAATTAAACATTATTGCAGCTTCGTTATTTATTTGTGAATCATCATAATAATTTATTATTTGTAATTATCCTTTTAAAAATGATTTTAAACTTTTATTAAAGACTTAATTAAATTAATTATAACTGTGTTAGTTTTTCACGTATTGTGAGTGTTGTGTGCTACATCTGTTTAAGCAAACATGTCATGTTGGTTGCCGAACTGTAGGGACTAATTCTCCTATAAGAAGTTTAAATTAAAATATTCTTAAATGTTATTTCGATTTAATGACTTACTAATTTTATTTTATTTGCTACGTGTTTGTATTTTATTAATAATAACTCTTAATTATTTCTTTATTATTCTTCTAATCAATTTCATTTATTTATTAACTACGTACTTTGAAAAACGATCAAATTGTCTTCGCACATAATCTAACTATTTATCGTCAAAATAGAAAAACAGAACTATTGTGAATAAAAATCGTATATGCTAATTGTATTTTATTATTTTTTTTACTGGATCTAAATTTTGCAACGACATCCCTGATCATAGTAAATTTATTTGATGTTTTAATTATAAATTTTAAATTCTTTAAGTGTTTTGCTTAATTGCCTATACCTTAAAGCTTATGGTAAAACATTACGAAAAAATCATTATGAGAACATTTAACTACATTGTATCTATCTATCATATAATGTTAAAAGGTGAAAGAAATAAAATTTCACTTACCCCTTATGCTATGAAAAATAAAAAATAAAATAAAAGAAACAAATCGATAAACAAAATTATCTATGGGGGTGGGTCTAAAGTCATATACCGTTTAAGGGCTCCAGAGTAATTTTGTAGAGAAAGCTTACTAAAAATAATATATAATGAATATGGACTCCATATTAATTTCATATTGGCTTAAAGAACTTATGAAAACAAACGAAATTAATGAATAAATAATTTACCCGATAAATTAGTTAATACGAAAAGCTACAGGCTTGTGAATAATTAGCTATTTATTCCTTATTAAGCAAACAAAAAAAATAAAAGGTACATTTAGCAAAATTCATTCCAATTGATTTTTCGTAATTTTAAGTAACTACTTGGGTACCATAGTACGTACCTACTGCCAATTATAAATTTTTTTTTTCTCATATGGAACATTACTTAATACTCAAAACCTAATAAACCATTTCCGTTAACGTTTAACACAAAGCACAGATAGTTAAACGATTAATAGTATTTATTTTTAGGTGAATAGAAGCAATTACTTAGGTATCTTTATTATAAAACAAATAATTTGTTGTTATTGAATTTAATAACAAACAGTATTTTTAAAAACAATAAGTACATAAAAAGAACAAAAGGTTTTTTTTTATTTAAGATAGTTTAAGTCGCATTAACAGCTAGGTCATGAGCTACTATACATTATTACATATTACTATTATTAGTAAATTGTAAAACTTAATCAATTGTTATATTTTATCATACATTTTGGTTTCTTGTAAAAATTTTAATACATTATTTTTGTATAGTTCTGGATTATTCAGATTTTCATTAAATGACATAGAGAGGTTGTATTTCCTTCTTTGAGTACTCAATCCTGGGCAGTTTGTGATGATGTGTTCTACTGATTGGAGAGTATCGGTGTTACATTTTGTGAATAACGGGGGCAGCTCGTTCTTCATTAAATGAACATGAGTTAAATTGGTATGATCAATCCTCAGTCTTTGAATAATTACTTCTTCATTACGTTTGAGATCAGTGGCAGAGAATTTTTTGAAGACATCGTCTCTGACTTGTCGTAGCTTTTTTGGCGGATTTTTGTGCCAATCACAATTCCATGCTGTAATGATGAGATTCTTGATGGCTCTTTTGACTTCTGATTTAGTTTGGGGGACTATTTCAGTAGTTATTAAATCTGTAGCACCTTTTTTCGGTAGTTCATCTGCTTTATCGTTTCCGCGAATACCAGTATGGGATGGTATCCAAGCTAATATGATTTCTTTACTTAGGTCTTCAGCTTTTAACAGTTTGGGTTCTGGAGAGCTTATAGTACGCTTAGTGAGTCGGTTAAAATTAAGGAAGATTCTACTTTTTCAGTGTTTATTAATTCTATAACCTTTTCTATGGCATAAGCTTCACATGAAAATATTGAGTACTCAGTTGGTAATTTGAAGTAATTTTCAATTTCTCCCATTGCTATAGCACAACCTGCTCCCTCCTCAGTATTGGAGCCATCAGTGAAGATGTTTCTATATCAGTTTTAATTAACATCAAATGCTTTCAAGCAATTGAGCTGATTAGAATCGTGTTTGAACAATGTTTTCTTTAAATTCTATAAATAACTAAATCACTCCAACCCCATTCGTTCTTCAAAAAATCTCAGTGCTAAAGTTTAAGGTCCAGAGAGGTGGACTTCGTTATACTCACAATTTGAATGCTTTATTAAGATTTATATAAAGTATCCACCCTGTATTTTAATAAAGATATTCCCTGTTGTTGTATTTTTTCTTTGTGGGCACACAAACGATCGGACAATAATGATATTGCGTGCCCATAAATGTTTTAGTACCTACTGCAAAACAAAAAGCTCATAAAATAATTCCGTATAAAATTCGAAGGGCATCTATATACATATATAATTTTTATCTCGTGTTTTTAACCGTCTCGTCCAAACATCATCATTTGTCATCGCATTCTTTGCCGACATTTTAGTTGTATCAGGTGTAGGTAATTCAGTGGTGACTCGTTACTTTTACTATGTACCTACACTTCGTAAAAATTATAAAAGTTAAAATTGATATTATAAAAAAATTCGTGGACTACCGATACGTCGATACGGCACTATTAATGTAGATAGGGTCAGGTGGGGTAATTGTAATTGTAAAAGTGAAATATCTCTGAAATTACGAGGTTTAGGTATAAAATATTATAAAGAAACATTAAGCAGAATTAACGCACCATTCCAAAAATTCAATAATATACAGGGTGTTCCATTTGAAAAAATGGAGAAATCGCTCTTTGAAGGTTGCGCAATTGACTGCACCGTAAAAAACACCCTGTATAATAAAATTATGATTTTATTATTTTTTAGGTTTAGTACATCCGTTGGCAGCATAACTACTAAATATTTCATCTCAACTAATCGTAATACTCGTGCATTGAACTAAAAAGCCAAACCCTGTGTTGCAACCAATTTTTTTACATTTTCATTATTAACTCAACAATGCAACATCCAAACCCAAAAATATTTGTATTATTGAAAAGACAATTTAAAGTAGATTATGAAAACCAAATAATATACAGGGTGTTTCATTTAAAAAAAATATGTTGGAACGTGCTCCGATTTAGTGATTCACCCTGTATATGTCAAACTATTTTTAAAATATGCGTCTTTTGATACTGTATCATTCTCATAAAAAAAATTCTCCAATCTGATTTAATAAAGGACATATTGACCTTTGACGCACTCATGAGCAACCCTGTATATTTTTTTGTGACTTAATTGATTTTTTTTAATTTTGGTTACTTTAATGATTTAGTGGAAGTTTACAATAGTATATTCCTGACATTTACATATTTACCTTATAAAGGTCAATTCATAATTTTAATGAGTTAAACGCTCATCAAACTTTTCCAAATATATAAAAAATAAAGCAAAACAAGTTATTTAGGGTTTTTCATATTAATATTTACCCAATCCCTCGAGTGACAATGATTAGAATTGAAAAATACACTGATTTTTTTAATTTAAACTTTAACTTAACCTAATCTAACCTACAATATTGATCCTGGCACGCTTTTAAAGGAAATTTTATGATCTACAGAAAGTGTCTGATTGATTATTCATATGATACTACTCGTGTTCGTGATATCAACCTTCAAACATTAAATTGTTTAAAAATTGTGTTTTACTCGAACTCTACAACAATAGAATAATTAATTCGAGAAATTTTAATTAATCATGTTTGAAATTGACTTATAATGAAAATAACTTTACTACTAGGTACTTAAAAGAACTATTATTTTCTTATTGTCTTGAGGGTAATAAAATAATTAAATATATAGATTCCTAAAAATTCTATTTACATTTATTTCTCTATATTCTCTCCAGTATGTAATTTATTTATTGACACTACAATTTCACATATTTATAACCAGAAGCTTTTATTATATGGCAATGTTTTTATATCACCCTGTATATCGACTCTCTTTTTACAAGAAATAGCTGTTTATTTATGTTGTCATGGATTTTCTGGTTTGAAGTCTCGAAAATTCTCGAAACTCTTTTTTATGTTTGCGGTTATTCTTTCACTTGCGGCGTTTACCCACCGGTCTATACAAAAAGTATTTATTTTAAGAAAACGTTTACGAAATTAACGTGCCTAAACGAAAAGGGGTGCGTGCAACTGACTTTTGCTCTTATTTATTTTCTGCCGTCACTGATTTTAATTGTTTCCGTACAAACATTCCTGTCAGTACTAAATAATCGCAAAATTATAAAAAAAATTGGTGTAACAATTAAATTGTCTGGTCGTATGTACAACATACATAGCATGTCGTTTTTTAACAAGTTAAAAGCCAAACCGAACAAGGCGCTCCTTGAAACCAATACCATAAATTTCTATTGCGCCCAAAGAACTAAAAACGAGATTTCCTCGAAAGCATGAATTAATTATTTCATTTTTTTTTTGCAATACCTCACAACCAACGGATACGGTGTACGAAGAAAACGCGTTTTGTTTAATTTTTAAATCCGACGTGTGCTAAGTAAACACGTCACACGGAAGGTTAACATGTCTACAAACAGAATCAATAAATATGAATAAAACCAAGGAAAAGCGAAATTCTGATGCCATCACGATCTTATTGTTTAAACTGTAAACCATTTTGTTTGATTTATTTATTGACCACCATTATCATAAATTATAATTCTTATATCTAGTACTATAATAATATTATAAAAAGTAGGGGTTCTGAACATAAAGGGTATAGCCAGAATTATAGATTCCTGCTTTTGACGTATGTTTGCAGTAACTTTTTACCCTTTCCCCAAATTGCTAGATAGTTCTTTTAAGACCTTAACACAGAAGAATAATTTTTTAAATATTCTAAAACTAAATAGGATACATATGTCTGATAATATAGGTATTCTTTATTAGTTTATTAAAATCAAATAAATTTTGAGAACTATAGTACCTACATAAAAGTAAACGTATGGGAAACAATAATTACGTCTTACATAAAAATTCGCAAATTAACACCTCAGAAGAATTCCTCAGTATAAGGGTAGCTTTGATGGAGCCTTAAACACGATTTTTAAGATTAAGTACTTACATCATTTCACACGTTATTGTTATTTGTCTTAAAAAGCATTTCTACCAAATTTAAAGTAGATACGCTCAAGGAAAATGATTTTCGATACGTTTATTCCCCATTTTTAGGCGGATTAAGGTAAAATCAATCTTCTTCTTTTACTCCTTCTAGTCCTTCTATCCCCTTCTGCCTCTGCCCCTCCTTCCTCCGTTTCTCCATCTCTCTCCTCTTCCTTTGCATTCTCCTCCTTCTGCTCCCTCTCCTCCTTCTCCTCCTTCTCCTTCCCTCTCCTTCTCCTCCTTCTGCTCCCTCTCCTCCTTCTCTTCCTTCTGCTCCCTCTCCTCCTTCTCCTCCTTCTTCTCCCTCTCCTCCTTCTCCTCCTTCTGCTCCCTATCCTCCTTCTCCTCCTTTACCTTGTCCTTCTTCCTATTCTCCTCTTTCTACTCCTGCTCCTCATTCTTCTCCTCCTTCTCCTCGTTCTCCTTCTTCTTCTTCTCCTCCTTATCCTTTTTCTCCTTCTCCATCTCCTTTTCCTTCTCTTTATCTTTCTCCCTATCCTTCTCCTACTTCTCCTCCTTCTCCCCATTCTCCACCTTATCCTCATGCACCTCATTCTCTTCCTCCTCCTTCTCCTTCTCCTTCACCTTCTCCTTCTCCTTCTCCTTCTCCTTCTCCTTCTCCTTCTCCTTCTCCTTCTCCTTCTCCTTCTCCTTCTCCTTCTCCTTCTCCTTCTCCTTCTCCTTCTCCTTCTCCTTCTCCTTCTCCTTCTCCTTCTCCTTCTCCTTCTCCTTCTCCTTCTCCTTCTCCTTCTCCTTCTCCTTCTCCTTCTCCTTTCCTTATCCTTATCCTTATCCTTATCCTTATCCTTATCCTTATCCTTATCCTTATCCTTATCCTTATCCTTATCCTTATCCTTATCCTTATCCTTCTCCTTCTCCTTCTCCTTCTCCTTCTCCTTCTCCTTCTCCTTCTCCTTCTCCTTCTCCTTCTCCTTCTCCTTCTCCTTCTCCTTCTCCTTCTTCCCTTCTTCTCCTTTTCCTTTTCCTTTTCCTTCTCCTTCTCCTTCTCCTTCTCCTTCTCCTTCCCCTTTTCTTCACCTTCTCCTCCTTCTCCTTCTCCTTCTCCTCTTTTTCGTTCTCCTTCCTGTTGTTCTTCACTTCATCTTCTCCTCTTCAACTTTCTTTTCCATTAACTCCTTCTCTTCATCTTTCTCCTCCATCATCTCTTTTTGTTCATCCATCTCCTCCTTAAGTGTTATTTTTTGCAGTTCTCCTCAATTTGCTTAAGAAAGATTTAGAAATTCTTAAAATAATTAATCGATAATATATAATATTTTCAGATGATTAATTACCTATCCCGCAATATGTTTTGGAATCTACAATTTCCTTTTTATTCAAAAGAAATCTCACCACTAATCTGTGTAGTAGGTAATCGCTAATCACTAATTAGAGAGAATTAGCACTGTGTAAATTTAATACGTTTACGTAATAATTAATAACGTACGAACTTCAATTTCATACAAAAATGTTATAGACAGGTAATTCATTATTCAAATCAGTTAGTCAGTTACCCACATTGATGCTGCAACACTTGTAATAAGTACAAGATGGTCCATATGACATGGAATACCGAAATATTTCTACATACCTAGTAATATTTATTAACCTGCTTAATTATTTTTTCAATACCCATCTACGTAGATAGAAGCATTCCCATATCAAATTGAATGAACCTGTGAAGTAAACAAAAATTATTTGATATTTGTAGGACTGCCTATTTAACACATTTTGCTACCTCGTAAGTATAACAGCGATATACTTGCTGCTAATTACATGACATTTTAATAAACTTATTTCTTGTATAGAGTATAGAACAATTTCTGTTTAGCCAGTCATTTACAGTAATTTGCTATGCATTAAATTAGCATGGGCTGTAGGATCATAAGGGGTGTAAATTTCGAATTACTTCTTTATGGTCAGAAAACTGTTTAATCAGAAAAGTCACAACTTCGCCTGTAGCTGCAATTCCGCTGAGCAATAGGTGTAGCATTACTTCTTTTAGCTGATAATATTGCATTTAAGGTGGGGAGAGCTGTATTTTGAACGTTTTCAGTACCACAGCAGAGCAGGGTTCCAGTTTGCTCAAACCCTGTAGAATAGATTACGCTGGAAAATATGTTTCTAATTGTAGTTATAAACATTTGTGAAGAAAAATACTGTAAATACTTTATTTTTTGTTTCGAAAAGGTAACATAAAAAAAATGGGAAACTTAATTCAGTTAAATGATAAAATTACTAAACATAAAGATTCCTAAAGAAATTTGCAAAATTAATTAGATTTATGAATGCCAGAAAAAAAATTAAATTGAGCAAAAGTTTCTTTATTAATAATTAAATTGTGAATTCTTCACCTGAACCACCCCGAGCTGCAGCCGGTAACAAACGAATACTTGTTATTTTTACTTCTTCGTATAAATTAGCTCAAAATGACATGGGGGTAAAACTTTTATAGTTCAACGAACGAAATTTTCTGAACCAAATTTATAGTTTCATCTTTGGGAACAGAGAAAGGATTAGGGAATTAACCCCTTTAAAAAAAAACAATAATATATGTTTTTGTAAATCCTCACTGTTCTCCATGACCCTCTACGTTCATCCACTCGCGGTGGTAATGGTAGATAGCCCTTAGCCCTTAGTACCTCTTCGATTTGGTCTCGGGGGATGGAGATAAGTGGGAATGGGTGGCAAAAATGTGTGATATGATACATTTATCTTTGTCTAACACAATATGTTTTCGACAATTGAAGTCAAAGATATTTTTAGTGGCTTTTAGCGAGCCAAAGAGTGACGATAATGTAAAGATTTTCTAAAATATTCTAAAATTTGCTGGAAAGTCCCAGATTCAATATATTTTGAGAATGGTTTAGAATGTTCTCGATTTTACGGGAATGATTTGAAATGATCGAGAATGTTCCAGAACATTCAACACATTTGGACAACGATCTTGAATATTCCAGAATATTCACAAAAATTAAGGATGTTCATGAACGTTCCTGGTTTTTCGTGAATTTTCTGGAAATTTCCATCAAACATGTGATAAATTTTTGACTGGGCAACGCCAGGCATTGCAGCTAGTAAAACTATTGTTACGAGTACTTGCCAATTAAGTTGGTGTGAACATAATTAATGAACATCTTCCCTGATTACATAAGGAATATTCTCGGCTTTCCTGATACATCTAGAAAACACCAGCAAAGATCAATGGGAAAACAATTGAATTACTAGACGGCTGTAGAATACCCTAGAAAAAGGCTGAGAAGACTATAAAAGCGGACGAGACACTCACACCGAGTTAGTTGACAGTTTACAGTAACAGCTGATGCAAAGCGATCGATAGGCGATACAGGCGAACCATAGAGGCGATAGTGTTCATAGAGAGCGATAAATAGTGTCTACCGGAACGGCGATTAAAAAGTGACTTTTAGTGAAATAAATTGTGCGGACTTATTCATAACTGTAGTGTAGTCAAATTAATTTTAGTAATTAAATAAACTCGTTGTTTTGTTTTGTTAATTGTGTTTTCTGTGACCGAACACGTCACATTTGGTGTCAGGAGTGGGGTAGTAAGGGAATTGAAGATTCCCGAAGAAAGTTAGTGCGACAGATCGTAGAAGAGGTCCGAAGAGAAGAAGAATTTTGAAGCCTTATGCCAGTAACAAGAAAACAATCAGCGATAATGGAAGAACAAATAAAGGCTTTAATGGAAATGATGAAGGCAATGAAGGCAGGCCAGGAAGAAATGAAGGCAGGCCAGGAAGAAATGAAGGAAGAATTGAAGAATAAAATGGAAGCTGGACAGGACGAAATGAAATTAGCACAAGAAGAAATGAAGGCGGGCCAAGTAGAAATTAAGGCAGGTCAAGAAAAATTGATTGAAGATTTGAGAGCAATAAAAATTGAGCAGGAAGGATTGAAAGAACAGTTAAAAGAAGTCAGAACCGAAGTGCAAGAAGAGTTAAAGGAAGTCAGAGTAGAAGTGCAAGAAGAATTAAAGGAAGTACGACAAGAATTGGAGACGACACAAGAGAAACTAAGAGATCAGTTGAAAGAAGAAGTACAAAAGGAAGTAGAGAAGATGAGACAGAAGTTCGAGAACATTAGACCGGCTAGTGAAGTGAAGTCCGAAGACACTGCGAAAACGATTAGAATTAAACCACCGACTTTCGACGGAAAAGTTTGCTGGTCTGTATACAAACGACAGTTCGAGGCAGCGGCAGAAGCAAACAACTGGAACGATTTTGAGAAAGCAACGGCGCTGGTCATAGCTCTGCGAGGAGAAGCATTGGATGTCCTTCAAGGTATTCCAGAGTGCCAACAACGAGACTTCTCTGCGCTGCTAGAGCGACTTGAAATGAGATATGGTGACAAACATTTACAACAAGTGTACCAAACCCAACTAAAGTGTCGCAATCAGAGGACATCAGAAAATCTACAGGAGTTCGAAGCCGATGTGGAACGTCTAGTTAGATTGGCCTATCCTACCGCTCCGCAGGACTTCGCAGACCAGCTAGCAGTCCAAACATTCGTCGATGGCGTGAGGGACACCGACTTACAGCAAGTTCTCCGTTTGGCCCGCCATAAGACTGCGAGTGACGCACTGGCGCACGCCTTAGAATTCGAAGCTGCAAAACAAGCTTCCAAGGGCCACGTGCATGTACGTCAAACAGCTGTTGAAGACGACGAATATAAGAATGAAGTTACGAGGCTGATTAAAGAATGCGTCGAAACTGTCAAGAAGACTACCATCAACGACAAGAGAGAATCGGCCAAATGTTGGGAATGCGGGAAGGTCGGTCACTTTTCCCGAGACTGTGGCCAAAATAAAGGAAGACCAAGGTGCTGGAAATGTGGAAAGCGCGGACATTTACAGCTAGACTGCCCTAAACGCCACGAATGCGTCGAAACTGTGAAAAGAACTACAATCGATGATAGAAGAGAATCGGCCAGATGTTGGCAATGTGGGAAGGTCGGTCATTTTTCCCGAGACTGTGGACAAAACAAAGGAAGACCAAGGTGCTGGGAAAGTGGAAAGCAGGAACATTTAGAGCGAAACTATCCGGCCGAGGAATGCCGTGCGGATCAACAGCGGTTACAAGTATACGACTTCAGCATCGAGCATCGTGCTGGAAAACAACATGGTAACGCTGATGCCCTCTCGCGAAGACCATGCTCGAAGAACTGCAAACATTGCATGGCCGCCGAAAAGAAGGAACCAGTCAACTTGGCAAGGATCTGTCAGACGATGGTGGAACCTGAAGAACACTGGCAGAACGAAGACCTGGCGAAAGACCAAGATAACGACGAAGACATTAAACCGATACTGCGGTGGAAAAAGGCAGGAACAGCACGACCTACCTGGGCAGATGTTAGTAGTACGAGTACCATCACGAAGAGCTATTGGGCCTTATGGGATTCGCTCATCGTCGAGAATGGGGTACTAAAAAGAGTGTGGGAAAGCCCTGACGGAACTAAAATTCGACATCAAGTAGTTCTCCCGAAGAACAGAGTCAACGAGGTGCTGACAGAAGTCCATGGAGGTGTTGGTGGAGGACACTTCGGAGTAACAAAGACGTTGGAGAAGGTGCGAGAGCGATTCTATTGGCTAAAGTGTAGAAGAGACGTCGAAAATTGGTGTAGGAAGTGTCCAACGTGTGCGTCAGCCAAGGGACCTCAGACTCGAAGCCGAGGGCGAATGAAGCAGTACAATGTTGGTGCCCCATTTGAGAGAATAGCTCTGGACGTAGCAGGACCATTCCCAACAACAGCTGCTGGCAATAAATACATCTTGGTAGTGATGGACTATTTTAGCAAATGGCCCGAAGTGTACGCAATCCCAAACCAAGAAGCTACTACGGTCGCTGGAATGTTGGTCAACCAATGGATCAGCCGGTATGGAGTTCCGATGGAGATCCACTCTGACCAGGGACGGAACTTTGAATCCGCAGTATTCCGGGAAGTCTGTGAGCTGCTAGGAGTACAGAAAACTAGGACCACTCCATTACATCCACAATCTGACGGAATGGTCGAACGGTTTAACGCGACGCTAGAAACCAATTTGAAAATGGTTGTTAACGATCATCAGACAGACTGGGACCAGCATATACCTTTGTTCCTGTTGGCCTATCGAAGTGCGGTTCACGAGACCACCGGCAGAACACCAGCCAGCATTTTATTTGGAAGAGAGCTGAAGTTACCGATGGACATCCGGTTTGGACACCCAGAAGATCGGCGACCTTCAGCTACCGACTACGCACAGCAGCTAGAGGAACGACTCGATACCATCCATAGAGCCGTTCGTAACAAAATCCAAGTAGGGAGTGACCGCATGAAGACCAGGTACGACCGGAGAGCCAACAGCACAGGATTCAGAGAAGGGGACCAGGTGTGGCTTTACAATCCTGTCCGTCGGAAAGGACGCTCACCGAAGCTACAGCGAGCCTGGGAAGGACCTTACACTGTGGTCAGAAGGCTGAATGACGTGGTCTACCGTATTCAGAGAGGACCAAAGGCCAAGATGAAAGTTGTACACTTGGACCGCCTGGCGCCCTACAAAGGTCAAGACATTGATCGGGACGATCAATTCTAAGAAGGGGGCAGTGTTACGAGTACTTGCCAATTAAGTTGGTGTGAACATAATTAATGAACATCTTCCCTGATTACATAAGGAATATTCTCGGCTTTCCTGATACATCTAGAAAACACCAGCAAAGATCAATGGGAAAACAATTGAATTACTAGACGGCTGTAGAATACCCTAGAAAAAGGCTGAGAAGACTATAAAAGCGGACGAGACACTCACACCGAGTTAGTTGACAGTTTACAGTAACAGCTGATGCAAAGCGATCGATAGGCGATACAGGCGAACCATAGAGGCGATAGTGTTCATAGAGAGCGATAAATAGTGTCTACCGGAACGGCGATTAAAAAGTGACTTTTAGTGAAATAAATTGTGCGGACTTATTCATAACTGTAGTGTAGTCAAATTAATTTTAGTAATTAAATAAACTCGTTGTTTTGTTTTGTTAATTGTGTTTTCTGTGACCGAACACGTCACACTATAAACAATATTCAATAAAACCATTTTTTAGGCTATTTACTCCAGCCCAAAAGTATCCACACAGATATTTATAACATTTTAAAATAATTAAAAAAAAATTGTGTGATAATATAAAATAATTGCTGAATATTTAAATTAATTGTAATGTGATTATTTATTACCTACAACCTTTTCAAATAACAAGTGGTGTTTTTATTGCTCCGGAAACCTTGTTTGTTTTCAACTTTCGAAATCATACAAGTACGTATTTATATTTAAAATGATTACCGTTTAACATCGGCTTCGATTATGCCATTGCGATTTTAATATTCAATTTTTAAAAAGGTACCGGATACAGAACGTTCAAGTTCAGCTCCTGATGAAGGTCTGTCTACAAAAGAGAAATTCGGAACATGTCGGGAAACGTAGTGGGTAACCTTTATTGATGTGGGCAACAATTTGAAGGCAAAATATGAAATAAACTGTACTTGATATTGATACATACAACGTAGTTATTAAATAAATGTACCCATGACGTATGACGTATAATTTTCTTCCATGTCACGACACTCATCACAGATAGAACGCCAATATGAAGTGGGCATTCCAAATAATGATAAATTATATAAACAGTCAAGGTAGCATAACATCTAAAAAATATGTGTTTTTCACAATCACAACGTTTTTATAACAAATTTATAAATCAAAACGCAAATATTTTATCGAAATGCTACGGTTAATACGCTTAATTGACCAGCGCTAAAGCCTTCAAAAATAGTAAAAAGTCAAAAAAAATTATAGTAGGTTGAAAACCATTGGAAAAGGGAGAGAATAAAACAGAAATGAAAGGAAAAATAATTTACGGGCGATCTGAGGTCGGAAAGAAGAAGGGGGTGAGTTTATAAGGGTAAAAACGGCTTTCCATGATTTCCGGAAAAACTACAAGTCTTATGGAAAAAAGTTAAGTAGCAAAGTTATGGATAATAAAAAGATCTACAACTTTTGAATTTAAATTTTTTCACATAACCTCAAAATTTATGTGAAAAATTCAAATAACCAACTTCTTAGTTTTTATTTTTATCTTTTAGAAAAAAAAAACTTTTTTTTTCACGAAATTTGGTGAAAACTTAACTATTTATGTCCCAAACACGCTGTATTTTTTTTGATTTGAAATATTTATTTTTTCACCTTATTTTTACTTAATACCGAAAAAGCACCCTAATTTTCAATCGAAAATTCTCACGACAAAATATCTGCCTTCTTAAAAGCGTTGGTGGGATTTTTATTCGTTGAAATCTCTACTTTCTGATGGTGTGAAAAAAAAATATACATTACTATGGTAAGTTTTCTCAGGAAATGCAATGCAAAAAACGAAAAAACTAAATTAATGTTTTTAAAAATATTATAATGAATAACGTAATCAGTATATAGATTATGAATTCAATAGAACGATTTACATGTATATTTATATATTATGAGAGTTTCTATGACATAAATATTATTAGAATTTAATAAAACAACTTTTTTACTGAAAAAAATAGCAGCGGTCACATTTTGTAGATAAAATTTCCTTCGTTTTTTTGCATTTATTGAGAAAACTTCCTATAGTAATGTATATTTTTTTTCACACCATCAGAAAGTAGAGATTTCAACGAAGAAAAAGCCCACCAACGCTTTTAAGAAGGCAGATATTTTGTCGTGAGAATTTTCGATTGAAAATTAGGGTGCTTTTTCGGTATTAAGTAAAAATAAGGTGAAAAAATAAATATTTCAAATCAAAACAAACATAAATAGGTAAGTAAAAAGTTGGTTATTTGAATTTTTCACATAAGTTTTGAGGTTATGTGACAAAAAAGTAAATACAAAAGTTGTAGATCTTTTTATTACCTACATCTTTGCCAATTATCTTTTTTCCATAAGACTTGCAGTTTTTCCGGAAATCAAGGAAAACCGACTACAGATCGCCCGTACATTATTTTTCTTTTCATTTATGTTATATTGTCTTCCTTTCCCAATTGGTTTCATCCTACTATAATTTTTTTTTGTTTCAATAATTATCGACCCTGGTCTATAGGCATTCTGAGTTTATTAAAAGTATTTTTTTATATATGCAACGAGGAAGATGCTATTAAGTTGTTTTATGAAATCTATTATTATCTGCCGTCATCTCCGGAGATGGAAAGACCGCTGAAGAAGCTCGTCACAACGCCAGCGAAACGTTAGGAAGCAATTCCAATCGACGATCGCCTTTAAACTAGAATCAGGACATCACCAGTCTAGTATGTATAACATCTAGATAGTTTACAAATGAGCCATATAACGCAAATAAATTTGGTATAAGAAATTTGAAAAAATATCAGCAAAATAAAAGGTACCTACACATACTAAATTTTCTATAACAAATATTACTTGAAAAACAAACAATATTACATTTTGGTTATTCTGGTATGAAAATTGAAATAAATAGCAATAATTTCTTCAGGTTTTTTATAGGCGTGGATTTTCAAATCATAATTTACTAATCATATTTTAATTTTCAGTAAACAACTTAGGTATGAAAACTACCTCTGTTGTTTACTGCTAAACGCCTTCGAAAACACCGTTCAATTTGGTAAAGTTATTGTTTTTTGAAATTTTATACATATTTATTCACTTGTCAATTAATTTAGATTTAAAAAAATTAAAAAATATGACTGGGAATTCCAAAAATACCTTTCGCGTTACCTTACACATATTGGCCTTGGCAAATCGTTATACCGTAATACAAAAACAAAGTTGAAAAATATTTTATTCTGTAGGTGGCAGAAAACGTAATCGTTGTTCTTGAAGAAGAGGGCCTAAGTAGATGATTTATAAGATAGTTTTTTTTAATAACTTAAATAAAAAAAATCATGAATTTGATCGCTGATGTCATTAGTAAAATCCATAACTTTCATTTTAAATAATGGCTTTTCAATACATAATAGCTACCAAATAAATAATACACGAGCTTTAATAACAAATATTTATAGGTATTCACACTAATAAAGATGTTTTGAAAATAAACATAACACTCATTATTTTTCTATTTTTATAAAAATTTAACCTCTACTATAAGAAAACATCCATTAATTACATGAGCAAGAAATGGAGAAGAATAGTTTTAGAATAATGTTGTAAAATCTCATTTAAAGGGAGGAGAGGTCATTGAAAGTTTCACGCCTTTCTTATAATTAAAAAAATTGTTCCTGTCTCCTTTTAATTGACCTCTCATTATCACATTAATATTATAAAGGCGAAAGTGTGAGTGTGTGAGTGTGTATGTTTGTTACTTCTTTACGTCTAAACGGCTGGAGCGATTTTAATAAAATTTGGTATGGAGTTAGCTGAAACCCTGGATTAACACATAGGCTACGTTTTACTGCAAGAAAATATCTTATTCCCATGGTAAAATCGATAAAAATGAATTCGCAGAATATTATAAATGCGAAAGTAACTCTGTCTGTATGCTACACAATCTCGCCTAAAATTTACTGAACCGATTTAAATGAAATTTGGTACAGAGATAGTCTAGAGCCTGAGAAAGGACACAGGCTAATTTTTAATGCGAGAAAAGGGTTGTAAGGGGTTGAAATAGGCAAGTTTGTGCGGAAATTTCGTAATTTTTAAAGATAGAAGCTTGAAACTTATTTTTTAGGCTTTTGACACGACATTTTAAGTTTATAAAAATTTTACCCTAAAGGAGGCAATAATAAGGAATGAAAGTTTTTGTGTAATGACGTCGGCAAAAAGGCTTACGGCCCAAAAAATAAAAATATAGAAAAAAAAAATTTTAATGCTATTCCACGCGGGCATAGCTAGTAGGAAATATTACGAGAGGGCGACTTTACTAATTGTAAGTCTCACTAAGGAGAAGGGGTCCAAATTAAAAAAAAAGGTTTCGTGAGGGCACAATAAAAGCTTTTAATTATTTATCGAACTATAGATCCCTACCTACGTTGTAGACATGTAGCTTAGATACGAACATATACGTTATTTTTCAGGAAATGAAAAGAAATACACAATAATTTATCTGACAGAACTAATCCTCCACAACTTTGCTAGGCTTGTGGTTATATGAGTGATAGTTATGAGTCGACTTTCCAATACGTTTAATTATAGAACTTATTTAAATTATTTGAAGAAATTCTCTATAATAATAAATTACTGACTGGGAGTACCTTACCAGTCAGCTGATAATTGACAAATCAATTTATTTAAGTTAATACGTAATAACTTTTGGCAAACACATTACATTGAAAGGACCATTAAATTCCGTCGTTATATCCGGAAGTCGCTATATAAAAAGAGAGAGAAAGAATAAAAGAAGGAAATTAGGCAGTAAAAAAAGTACTACGCAGTAGTAACTGATTCTTAGATTTAACTTTATCAACAGTAACATTTATAAACAATTACTAAGTACAATTGCTGACTATCTGTGTGAATGTAAACAAAAAATAAAAAGTTTTGTGTTTAGACTCGGTCGCAATATCAGTCAGTATGATATTTCTAGCATCTTGTGATTAATAGTTCAATAAAATTAGTCGCTAAAACCGAAATCGACGTTATATCCGAAGTCGTTACAGCCAAATTTTCTTCTTAAATTACTCCTTAAATTCAAGGGACTTATCTATGTGTTATGTCGTTATAACCAAAATGCCGTTACAACCAAAGTCGTTATAAACGAAATCCACTGTAGTTTGCAACGTCCCATAAAATGTTTACTTTTATCCTGAATTACTTAACTATACTTTTAAAATTACGCTTGTTAAAAATTAAATTCCACACATACGTTTATTTCTCTATATTGCTATACATATATATATTTGATAATTTCTCATTTAAATGTTGATAAATGAACTGTTTGGAAAAGCTTACCTACATTAATTAGTATTAACTACCTACAAGCCTACCACAGTAACATAGTGTTAACTGTTCTGTTGCTAGCATGATTTATAACTTATTAAGACTTCATTTTCAAACAGGCAAATCAACAAATGAAATTTAATAATAAGTTGGGCATTATTAGGTTGTTCTAGATTTTATCGTCATTATCTATTATTAGTAAATTTAAATAAATCTAATATGTATGCATTTTAGAACTTACCATTATTTTAGACCAGCAAAAAGTGAAATATATATGTCTGTATTTGTATTAAATAACAATTAATTAAAATGACAGTAATAACCTACTGTACACAAGTTGAAACAAAACGAATGATTTATCTACAAAGTTCTCTCTGTTGAATTTAATGTTACTATTACTAAGATCAGCTTTAAATTTTTACAAGTACACTAATCCACAATACGGAATAAAAGAATTTGGAGAAATAGTTCAATATACGTAGGCGGGTTCTATAAGAATATTTCAGAACTTCAGAAATAAAACAAATATTATTATAATTTTTTTACTTTAGGTACAACTAAAAATAGTAAAAAATGAAAAAACATTATAGTAGGATGAAACCCATTGGAAAAGGAAGAGAATATAACAGAAATGAAAGGAAAAATAATTTACGAGCGATCTGAGGTCGGGAAGGGGAAGGGGATGAGTTTTTAAGGGTAAACAACGGTTTTTCTTGATTTCCGGAAAAACTACAAGTCTTATGGAAAAAAGTTTAATGGCAAAGTTGAAGGTAATCAAAAGATCTACATCTTTTGTATTTCATATAACCTTAAAATTCACATGACAAAATCAAATAACCAAGTTTTTGGTTTTTTATTTTTACTTTTTACAAAAAAAATGTTTTATTTCACAAAATTTGGTGAAAACTTACCTATTCATGCCCTAAACACGCTGTAATTTTTTTGATTTGAAATATTTATTTTTTCACCTTATTTTTACTTAATGTCGGGAAAACACCCTAATTTTCAATCGTAAATTCTCACGTCAAAATATCTGCTTTTTTAAAAACGTTGGTGGATTTTTTCTTCGTTGAAATCTCTACTTTCTGATGGTGTGAAAAATAATATACATTACTATGGGAAGTTTTCTCAGGAAATGCAAAAAAAACGAAGGGAACTGTTATTTTTTTCAGCAAAAAAGTTGTTTTATTAAATTCTAATTACATTAATGTCATAGAAAATCTCATAATACATAAATATACATGTAAATCGTACTATTGAATTCACATACTTTATACTGATAACGTTATTCATTAAAATATTTTTAAAAACATTAATTTAGTTTTCTTCGTTTTTGCATTTCCTGAGAATCTTTTGTATATTTCCTTAACACGTGTGGAATCACAGCGAAAATATTTAAATTACAACAGGTGACTTAATTTAAAAATATTTTAAAAAAATTGTCAATAAAACATTTATTCATCAAATACGATCAGAGTCCAAAGCCCAGTGTTCGAAAGATGCTTAGCTTAATCTAAATATTTTGTTTAATCTTTAACTCCAAATCCAGGTAAAGGGCCGCTCATAAAATACTTCGCATACAAGGGGGGGGGGTCTTGCTGAGTGTGACAAGATGTGACAAGGGGGGACAGGGAACCTACGGCAACGTGACGTTCGCCGTTCATAAAAAAAAATTACTGAATTTTTACAGAATCGTTGGACTTCTGATAAATAGAAATATTATTTATTTGTTCGTTGCAAAAGATATTTATTTACTTATTTAAATTTTATTATGAAAATAAAATAAATATTTTTGACTATCAAAATTTGTGTATTATCAATCAAAATTTATCATGTTCAGGGGGGAGGGCGTTTAGTTTTTGTGACGTAATGTTTACAGGGGGGTCACAGAAAGTGTAACACAGCGTGACAACCGGAGGGGAGGGGGTCAAAAAAGCTACTTTAAGCGTGACGTATTTTATGAACAGCCCCTTAGTAAAATCATTAAAAGAAAACGCTCAGTCATTGTGACATTCAATTTTGAATATCAAGTATTTATTCCATAGGACAACAACAACACCTCTTTGATTAATAATATAAGAACAGAATAATTTCCGATCAGTGGAAAAGGGGGGTTCGGGTTCGATCTCCCTTCGACATCAAAAAACCAATAATCTGACCATTATTACAATTTTTTGATACAAATGTCTTATGCTTTTGAAATTTAACGTAGGTAATATATTGTTCAACTTAAAATCCTGGATTTGCTCCTGAGACAAAACATAAAGGAGTTGGGCGAAGGCTATCAAATTCTTAGACAAACAGAGACGTCGTCAGATGATACCAACACCATAAACTGAATTTTTGTATTAAATAGTTTGAAACGTTTAGTCATTACTTCAAATTACTGTGCAATGGTGATGACGATGCATTCCAAAAGTCACTTTTGTGGAAGAGCATCAAACGACCTTTGGTTCGAATCAGAAAGTTTCACTTGGATTTCACGATTTATACAAATACCACTGGCATATAATACGTACCTATAGATAGATATAATACCTATGTATGTACGGTATATACATAGGTAGTTCATTTATTACTAATAGACACGAATTGAAGTGGGTACCATAGGAAGGAGTAGGTCAAAATTAAACCGCCACAACAGATTTACTGTCACGCTGTAGGTGAAAGTAAATTCTACGTTTTAATAGATATATCTATAGTAGGTATATAGCAAACGTAGCTACCTACCTACCTGATCTGTAAAATTTAGCATTTTCAGATACTTTTGTCTAAACAGCGCAGTTTCCATGATGAACCAGAAAATAAATATTGTGTAAAGAATTTCTTAATACATCAAACATCGCTTGTAGCATAACTGAGAAGATTACGCTATATCGAAAGTTCATTAAAACAGAATTAGACATATTTGCTTACAGTTTCTTTGTTTTTAGTAGTTTTTCAGTATCGTGGACACAAATATTTAGATTTGCAGTTGTCGACTTGTTACATGTTTTATTAAAGGTTTCAAAATTAAATTAACGAACAAAGACGACATTTGCTTAATCATCTGCAGATATAAACGAAAGTTAAAATTTGCATCACCGTTACGCCAAACTATGCAGTATTTAGTAGATAGTATAATATATACGTCAGCTAACATAACCATTAACCCATTTGCTCTACATTTAACTTTTTCGAGAGAACCAACGGCTCGAAATGTTGCACTTCTGAGAAAAATCTGTCCGACATCTTACCAAAAATTTAGTGTCATAACGTATTAAGAATGAAATAACATTAAAGGTTCTTCGTTCTTCTCATTATTGTCAATATTATGTAACCAACAAATAGGTATTAAGAAAAGTAGATCAATCGCTGATGAAAACATGTCACGATAACTTTAAAGTAACAGGCGGGCTAAAAAGTTCGTAGGCTAGGATAGAAAAATTATTTTTTTTGATAGAATTTGATTTTATTATTCAATATAGTTCCTTTCGAGGGCGATACAACGATTATAGCGGTCATACAATTTTTCGATACCATTTTCGTAATACGATTTGTCTTTAGCCTGAAAATAGGCTTTAGTTTCGGCGTTTACCTCTTCATTTCTGTCCAGCGAGCATCCCCTTGAGGTCTGACAACAGAAAAAAGTCGCTGGGGGCCAGATCTGGAGAGTACGGTGGATGCGGTACCTATTCGAAGCCCATTTTATAGAATTTTGCCATCGATTTCATTGATTTGTGACACGGTGCATTGCTTTGATGAAACAGCACTTTTTATCCATTTTTTCACTAAAAATGCTATAACTCAGATACTAATAGTACAACAGCTGTCAAATTTATACACGCGTCTTTTAAAGGTTAGGGCTAACTAAAAATCATATGGATTTGATACTAGTAGCGCCATTTATGGGCCAGCCTACGAACTTTTTAGATAATTATAAAGTCAAGTTTGGGTAGATTATGCTAAAATGGAAAACTAAAAAAGCATGACTGTATTAAATGTAAATAACATTTTTGTTTCAAATAACGAACAGGTCAAACTTGACAAAATTGAATATTTGAACTGATATTGTCTTTAATAGGAAATATTGATTATATTACCATAAGAGTAAAGAAAGAAAGGGGACAAAACATTGAATACTTACTACTATATAATGATGCTTTATTTTTAATTCAAAGTTGTATACCATACTAAAAAAGGTAGCAAAAAAACTGTACAAAAATTCTTAATTTAATTAATTATTACTATTTTACTTAACGTTTCCTATTTCCAACTTATCTTGCAACCTTGTTTCTCATTTTTTGTTTTAATAGGCTTACTCCTCTTCCATCCTCATTCATCACCCCTTTACATTCGTCCCATAATTTGTTCTTCTCAAATCTTCCCAAGACATGCCTCAAACATTCTATCTGTCTTTTACACACTCTACATCTCTGTCCTCTTTCTTTTTCCAACTTTTTATCCCTTACACTCATTCCTTGTCCTAAAGCTAGCTGATTTGATTATATCCTTTCCTATTTCTAAGTAGTTTGGCATCCATTCCCTCCATATTGTTTCTCTTACTCCTGCTGCAGATATTGATTCCCCAATTCTTTTTAAATAATCCCCTCTTGCATCTTTTTCTCTACATTTCCCAAATATTTTTAAACTCCCTTCTACGCTCCACCACTTGTTCCAGGTTAATTTTTAAATCCTTCATAGCCTTTGATTCTCTTTCTATCATACCTGTTATTTTTTTCTTATTTTTAATACTTTTCTCCTCCTTTATTTATATTTCTTTCATAATACCTCCCCTTCTAATTTTCCCAACTTTTCTTCATGTTTAACCACCCTTTTTATTGTTTCCCACATTTTCCCACATAATTGTAAAATTCACCTTATGTATTTTCTGTACATGTATAGGTTCCACCTGTATTTTTTCTTCCCATCCCCAAATCTCCACCCTATAAAATACTATGCCCCTTACTACCACATTAAACAACATTATTCTCCTTCTCCAATTTTCCTTCACATGATTGCTGTATCCTTTGCTGTTTTGCTCTTATTATTATCCCTTATCATGTCCTTAACTCCTTTTATTTCTATCCCCTTCCTTTTACTATCTCTTTCTTTTTTCATCCTCTGCTCGTTTTTCACAAAATTCCATATTTTCGATTTCTCGTTATTTAAATAAAGCCTTTCCCCAATAAACACTTTTAAATTTTTCTAAACATTTCTTTTAAGCCCCCAAAAGTTGTTGCCATTAATGCTAAATCACTTTTTTTCCTACTTACCACTAATCCCCTTCCCTTATCTTGCTCATTTCATTTTTCTTCTAACCCCTTTGCATTGGTCCTTCGTAATTTCCGTATCTGCTCGTCCTTCACCCTGGCTATCCCTGCTGTTTTCCTACAAATTTCCCTTAGTTATTTTATATTAACCTTCCTATTCAAGCATATTTAACATCTCCCCCCTGTCCACTTTATCATACGCCATTTTTAGATCTACAAACATTACAAAAACATTCTTTTTACTTTCTATTTGTGTTTGTACTGCATTTTTTAGCAAATTTTAAATAAATATAATATTTTACATTTCATAATTAATGTAATGTAATAATTCTATTAAAACATCTTTTCAAGATTACAAGTTATTAAAATTATTATTTAAAGCAATAACGACAACATCAAGCTCCTTTATGCTTATTATTTTTCAAGATTTCTACAGTGATAACTAATATCTCGATTCCTTTTATTTTCATTACGTAAAATTTCAATATCATCATAAAAATCGTGAGTTTACTGTAAAAATTGATCATTATCAATGAATTCGTATTTATTTTTAAAAACTATTTTATGGTCACAATTGAATTTGTATCTCCCCCCCCCCTCAAATGAAGTTTACCTTTACACTTCTTTAAAATAATTAAAAGGTTCAGGTGAGAATTTCAATAACCACCCCTTCTTTAGATGAGATTTTACTGGACCCGCTCTCCTCATTGTAAGCTCACATATTTAATGGATAACGTCACAAAAAATAAAGCCATTAATGTTATTGTATTAGATATTTGAATAAAAATAATAAACAATCCATCGTATAATAAGATTAAAAACATATTTGCATTTCAAAATTAGGAATGCAGAAATTATATAACTGTTTATATATCAGGCTAACATTTGAATAAATCAGTCAATGTCCAATAAATTTCAGCCACAAACCGCAAATGGTACCTCTTTCTCTGTTTTTCTCTCGCGTCTTTTCCCTTGTTGCTAGTACATAGGTATGGTACATATCTGTAGGTATACAACAGAAAATTCGAATTTCTCGAGATCGGTCAGTCAGTCAGTCAGTCAGTCAGTCAGTCAGTGAGATCTTTCTTCGACAAAAGTAGTAAAAGTAGGCTAGTTATGTAATCGAGCAGTGGGCAACTTCGTCGTGAGCCAGCAAAATTCAAGTCAAGGTCGAAGAGCCAGCGAGTTCTTTCACTTCTGGCAGTGAATTTTTACTTTCATTTGTATACGATGTGTTTACATATTATTATAAAAATTACGAAGAAATCTTGTGACACGATTCGTCTCATGTTTTTCATCTTATTATTGACAGACCAAATGCTAACTCTACTGCCACCAAGTGACACAAAAAAGACAAAAATTGTGATCATACATCTTCGTCATCCTCGTAATAATCATATTATCGTCAGTCCAAAGTCTGATTGGACACGTATTTTCACTTCCTCCTAAACCAATCTTCACAATTTTTTTCAGAAATAAGAACCTTTTGCAGACATTAAGACAATGCAGATTTTCCTCCCCTCCTCTTTATTGCTAATTCTACTACTACGATATTATATCTCATACTAGCTCTTCAGGCGTCAAAAGATGACTTCCCTCTGCTGCTTCTTCATTCCAGTACCCCGTCCTTATCTACAGTAGGTTCGTTCTTCATCCACCTATTTCATTTCTACCAAAAATATGACTTTTGCCACAGAGGTGTAGGCAAATGGAAAAGGACTCAACAACAGTAACTTGTATTCTATAGTTTACACAGCCATGTGATATGTGATGCTACTTAACCTAACCATTGCTTAGGATCATAAGTTTACAGAAGGAGGATAATACGAAATAAATGAGCAGCTCTATGGGAAAAAAATATCTACAGTGTATGATGAGTACTGAAAAGGTTATTGGTTGGTTCTATAATATGAAAAAAATCTTATTTTCGTTAGAAATGGGATATGTGACTGGAAGTATCCTCCATTTAGTTCTATGATATGAAAAGAGTATAATTTTTGATAGAAATGAAAAGAGTGGATGGTGAAAATCTTCACTGTAGATGATAAGACCATAAGAAAGTATTCAAAAAATCAGTTACAATTGGTGAATTGTAAAAAGGAGTAGAAGTGTCCTTCGTTTTGTTCTATGGCATAAAACAAATTGTTTCTGGTAGAGATGGGATGACTAGACGATGAAAATATCTCCTGTGAATGATAAAAACATGAAAACGTTTTATAGAGATTAGATAAAATTGATGACGGATAAATAGGAGCAGAAGTGTTCTTCGTTTTGTTCTATGACAAGAAAAGAACCAAAATTTTGGCAGAGATGGGATGGGTGGATGATTAAAGTGTCTACTGTGGATTATGAGAACATGAGAAATTATTGAAGTCATTAATTACAATTGACGAATGATAGAAAGGAGTAAAAATTTTTTTCCGTTTTCTTCTATGGTTAGAAAGTATATTATTTTTTTTTTTTGGAGATGAAATAAATTGATGATAGGGGAACCTTCTGTGGATAATGAAGAAATAAGGATTGAGATTTCGGAGAGGATGAAAAGGAGGGCACAGGTTAGGAAGGTATGGAGGTGTCATTCGTTTCTTTAATACAGGTAAGATGGATAATGGAAAAAGCTGCTGTGGGTGATGAGGACTTGAGAATTGAAAAGGTATTTGGATTGGCGCAGTGTAGGAAGAAAGGCGCAGAATTAAAAAGAACGGACGTGTCCTTCGCCTTGTCTACAACTCTATAGCAAAAACAACATAATTAGATAGATAGATGGCGATAGAAACCTACTGTGGATTACGAGGACATAGGGATTGAGATTTTAGAGAGATTAGTAAAGATTGGTACAGGATAAAAAGGAGGGCACAGGTAAGGAGATATGGAGGTGCTATTCGTTTTGTTTACAGTTCTATGAAAAGAAAGAATATATTTTTTTAATAGAGATATGATGCATAATGGAAAAAGCTACTGTAGGTGATGAGGACTTGAGGTTTGAAGAGGTACTGAAAAGATTAGTGACGATTGGCGCACTGTAGAAAGAAAAGGGGCAGAATTGAAAAGAGCGGACGTGTCCTTCGCCTTGTTTACAGTTCTATGGCAAAAACACCATAATTAGATAGATAAATGGCGATAGAAACTAGGATTGAGATTTTAGAGAGATAAGTAAAAATTGGTACAGGATAAAAACGAGGGCACAGGTTAGGAAGGTATGGAGGTGTTATTCGCTTTGTTTACAGTTCTATGGGAAGAAAGAATATATTTTTTTAATAGAGATATGATGCATAATGGAAAAAGCTACTGTAGGTGATGAGGACTTGAGGATTGAAGAGGTACTAAAAAGATTGGCGCAGTGTAGGAAGAAGGGCACAGGATTGAAAAAAGGGGACGTTTCCTTCGTCTTGTTTGCATCTCTGTGGCAAGAAAAAATATGCATTTTTGAAAAAGATGATATAGATATATGACGCAAACCCTTACTGTGGACGATGACGACATGAGTATTGAGAAAGTAATGGAAAGATTAGTGAAGATTGTTGCAGGATAATAAGGAGGGCACAGGTTAGAAAGGTCCGGAGGTGTCATTCGTTTTATTTACAGTTCTATGGAAAGAAAGAATATATTTTTTTAAAAGAGATAAGATGAATAATGGAACGGGCTGCTGTGGGTGATGAGAACTTGAGGATTGAAGAGGTACTGAAAAGATTGGCGCAATGTAGGAAGAAGGGCACAGGATTGAAAAAAAGCGACGTTTCCTTCGTCTTGTTTGCATCTCTGTGGCAAGAAAATATATGCATTTTTGAAAAAGATGATATAGATATATGACGCAAACCCTTACTGTGGACGATGACGACATGAGTATTGAGAAAGTAATGGAAAGATTAGTGAAGATTGTTGCAGGATAATAAGGAGGGCACAGGTTAGAAAGGTCCGGAGGTGTCATTCGTTTTGTTTACAGTTCTATGGAAAGAAAGAATATATTTTTTTAAAAGAGATAAGATGAATAATGGAACGGGCTGCTGTGGGTGATGAGAACTTGAGGATTGAAGAGGTACTGAAAAGATTGGCGCAATGTAGGAAGAGGGACAAGGGTTGAAAAAAAGGACGTTCACTTGTTTGAAAAAAAGCGACGTACCTTCGTCTTGTTTGCATCTCTGTGGGAAGAAAAAACCTTTTGAAAAAGATGATACAGATATATTGGAAACCTTACGTGGACATGATTACATGAGATTGAGAAAGGGAATAAAGGGAAATGAAGATTGTTAGAAATAAGGAGGGCATTCGTTTTAAAGGTTTCCGGAATTCGTATTATTTATTCTATGAAAGAAAGAAAATATTAATTTTTAAAGAGATAATGAATAATGGAACGGGCTGAAGTGGGTATGAAAATTGGGATTGAAGAAGGGACAGGATTGAGCAAAGGAGAAGTTTCACTTGTTTGAAAAAAAGCGACTACCTTCGTATTGTTTTTGTGGAAAAAATATATGATATTTTTTAAAAACCCTATAGATATATGACGCAAACCCTTAAGTGGAAGATGAGTGAGATTGTAAAGTAATAAAGGGAAATGAAGATTGTTAGAAATAAGGAGGGCATTCGTTTTAAAGGTTTCCCAGGAAATTCGTATTTTTTTTTTTCTATGAAAGAAAGAAAATATTAATTTTTAAAGAGATAAGATGAATAATGGAACGGGCTGAGTGGGTGAAAAGAATTGAGGAATTTAGAGGTACGAAAAGATTGGAAAAAAAACGAAGTAGGCACTTGTTTGAAAAAAAGCGACTACCTTCGTATTGTTTTTGTGGAAAAAATATATGATATTTTTTAAAAACCCTATAGATATATGACGCAAACCCTTAAGTGGAAGATGAGTGAGATTGTAAAGTAATAAAGGGAAATGAAGATTGTGCAGGATATAAGGAGGGCATTCGTTTTAAAGGGCCGGAGGAATTCGATTTTTTTTTATTCTAAAAGAAAGAATAATTTTGAAAATGGAACGGGCTGCTGTGGGTGATGAGAACTTGAGGATTGAAGAGGTACTGAAAAGATTGGCGCAATGTAGGAAGAAGGGCACAGGATTGAAAAAAAGCGACGTTTCCTTCGTCTTGTTTGCATCTCTGTGGCAAGAAAAAAATATGCATTTTTGAAAAAGATGATATAGATATATGACGCAAACCCTTACTGTGGACGATGACGACATGAGTATTGAGAAAGTAATGGAAAGATTAGTGAAGATTGTTGCAGGATAATAAGGAGGGCACAGGTTAGAAAGGTCCGGAGGTGTCATTCGTTTTATTTACAGTTCTATGGAAAGAAAGAATATATTTTTTTAAAAGAGATAAGATGAATAATGGAACGGGCTGCTGTGGGTGATGAGAACTTGAGGATTGAAGAGGTACTGAAAAGATTGGCGCAATGTAGGAAGAAGGGCACAGGATTGAAAAAAAGCGACGTTTCCTTCGTCTTGTTTGCATCTCTGTGGCAAGAAAATATATGCATTTTTGAAAAAGATGATATAGATATATGACGCAAACCCTTACTGTGGACGATGACGACATGAGTATTGAGAAAGTAATGGAAAGATTAGTGAAGATTGTTGCAGGATAATAAGGAGGGCACAGGTTAGAAAGGTCCGGAGGTGTCATTCGTTTTATTTACAGTTCTATGGAAAGAAAGAATATATTTTTTTAAAAGAGATAAGATGAATAATGGAACGGGCTGCTGTGGGTGATGAGAACTTGAGGATTGAAGAGGTACTGAAAAGATTGGCGCAATGTAGGAAGAAGGGCACAGGATTGAAAAAAAGCGACGTTTCCTTCGTCTTGTTTGCATCTCTGTGGCAAGAAAATATATGCATTTTTGAAAAAGATGATATAGATATATGACGCAAACCCTTACTGTGGACGATGACGACATGAGTATTGAGAAAGTAATGGAAAGATTAGTGAAGATTGTTGCAGGATAATAAGGAGGGCACAGGTTAGAAAGGTCCGGAGGTGTCATTCGTTTTATTTACAGTTCTATGGAAAGAAAGAATATATTTTTTTAAAAGAGATAAGATGAATAATGGAACGGGCTGCTGTGGGTGATGAGAACTTGAGGATTGAAGAGGTACTGAAAAGATTGGCGCAATGTAGGAAGAAGGGCAGGATTAAAAAAGGGGACGTTTCCTTCGTCTTGTTTGCATCTCTGTGGCAAGAAAAAATATGCATTTTTGAAAAAGATGATATAGATATATGACGCAAACCCTTACTGTGGACGATGACGACATGAGTATTGAGAAAGTAATGGAAAGATTAGTGAAGATTGTTGCAGGATAATGAGGAGGGCACAGGTTAGAAAGGTCCGGAGGTGTCATTCGTTTTATTTACAGTTCTATGGAAAGAAAGAATATATTTTTTTAAAAGAGATAAGATGAATAATGGAACGGGCTGCTGTGGGTGATGAGAACTTGAGGATTGAAGAGGTACTGAAAAGATTGGCGCAATGTAGGAAGAAGGGCACAGGATTAAAAAAGGGGACGTTTCCTTCGTCTTGTTTGCATCTCTGTGGCAAGAAAAAATATGCATTTTTGAAAAAGATGATATAGATATATGACGCAAACCCTTACTGTGGACGATGACGACATGAGTATTGAGAAAGTAATGGAAAGATTAGTGAAGATTGTTGCAGGATAATAAGGAGGGCACAGGTTAGAAAGGTCCGGAGGTGTCATTCGTTTTATTTACAGTTCTATGGAAAGAAATATTTTTAAAATAGTAATAAGGTGGTGATGATGAATAATGGAACGGCTGCTGTGGGTGATGAGAACTTGAGGATTGAAGAGGTACTGAAAAGATTGGCGCAATGTAGGAAGAAGGGCACAGGATTGAAAAAAAACGACGTTTCCTTCGTCTTGTTTGCATCTCTGTGGCAAGAAAATATATGCATTTTTGAAAAAGATGATATAGATATATGACGCAAACCCTTACTGTGGACGATGACGACATGAGTATTGAGAAAGTAATGGAAAGATTAGTGAAGATTGTTGCAGGATAATAAGGAGGGCACAGGTTAGAAAGGTCCGGAGGTGTCATTCGTTTTATTTACAGTTCTATGGAAAGAAAGAATATATTTTTTTAAAAGAGATAAGATGAATAATGGAACGGGCTGCTGTGGGTGATGAGAACTTGAGGATTGAAGAGGTACTGAAAAGATTGGCGCAATGTAGGAAGAAGGGCACAGGATTGAAAAAAAGCGACGTTTCCTTCGTCTTGTTTGCATCTCTGTGGCAAGAAAATATATGCATTTTTGAAAAAGATGATATAGATATATGACGCAAACCCTTACTGTGGACGATGACGACATGAGTATTGAGAAAGTAATGGAAAGATTAGTGAAGATTGTTGCAGGATAATAAGGAGGGCACAGGTTAGAAAGGTCCGGAGGTGTCATTCGTTTTATTTACAGTTCTATGGAAAGAAAGAATATATTTTTTTAAAAGAGATAAGATGAATAATGGAACGGGCTGCTGTGGGTGATGAGAACTTGAGGATTGAAGAGGTACTGAAAAGATTGGCGCAATGTAGGAAGAAGGGCACAGGATTAAAAAAGGGGACGTTTCCTTCGTCTTGTTTGCATCTCTGTGGCAAGAAAAAATATGCATTTTTGAAAAAGATGATATAGATATATGACGCAAACCCTTACTGTGGACGATGACGACATGAGTATTGAGAAAGTAATGGAAAGATTAGTGAAGATTGTTGCAGGATAATAAGGAGGGCACAGGTTAGAAAGGTCCGGAGGTGTCATTCGTTTTATTTACAGTTCTATGGAAAGAAAGAATATATTTTTTTAAAAGAGATAAGATGAATAATGGAACGGGCTGCTGTGGGTGATGAGAACTTGAGGATTGAAGAGGTACTGAAAAGATTGGCGCAATGTAGGAAGAAGGGCACAGGATTGAAAAAAAGCGACGTTTCCTTCGTCTTGTTTGCATCTCTGTGGCAAGAAAATATATGCATTTTTGAAAAAGATGATATAGATATATGACGCAAACCCTTACTGTGGACGATGACGACATGAGTATTGAGAAAGTAATGGAAAGATTAGTGAAGATTGTTGCAGGATAATAAGGAGGGCACAGGTTAGAAAGGTCCGGAGGTGTCATTCGTTTTATTTACAGTTCTATGGAAAGAAAGAATATATTTTTTTAAAAGAGATAAGATGAATAATGGAACGGGCTGCTGTGGGTGATGAGAACTTGAGGATTGAAGAGGTACTGAAAAGATTGGCGCAATGTAGGAAGAAGGGCACAGGATTGAAAAAAAGCGACGTTTCCTTCGTCTTGTTTGCATCTCTGTGGCAAGAAAATATATGCATTTTTGAAAAAGATGATATAGATATATGACGCAAACCCTTACTGTGGACGATGACGACATGAGTATTGAGAAAGTAATGGAAAGATTAGTGAAGATTGTTGCAGGATAATAAGGAGGGCACAGGTTAGAAAGGTCCGGAGGTGTCATTCGTTTTATTTACAGTTCTATGGAAAGAAAGAATATATTTTTTTAAAAGAGATAAGATGAATAATGGAACGGGCTGCTGTGGGTGATGAGAACTTGAGGATTGAAGAGGTACTGAAAAGATTGGCGCAATGTAGGAAGAAGGGCACAGGATTGAAAAAAAGCGACGTTTCCTTCGTCTTGTTTGCATCTCTGTGGCAAGAAAATATATGCATTTTTGAAAAAGATGATATAGATATATGACGCAAACCCTTACTGTGGACGATGACGACATGAGTATTGAGAAAGTAATGGAAATGTTAGTGAAGATTGTTGCAGGATAATAAGGAGGGCACAGGTTAGAAAGGTCCGGAGGTGTCATTCGTTTTAATTACAGTTCTATGGGAAGAATATATATATATATTTTTAATAAGGAGATAATGGATAATGTAGAACCCTACTGTAGATGATGGAGACATAAGGTTTGAGGAGGATTATTAATGTAGGCTGACAAACATAGTGAAGATACTACGAGTTCCTGGATTACAGAATATTAAAAAGGCATGCATTCTAGACTAGATATTTGAATTGTTAAGTCTGTATCTTGCTACAAATGTGTATCTAATAATTTCAAAGTTAATAAATACATTTATTTTTGCTTGCTTTCCATAATTGTTGAATTACAGTTGATTTATTATCTATTTTTAGTTTAAAATCGAATTTAAAAAATTACATTGGCTCATTATTAATTTAAAAGACGGCAATGTTGATTTACTGCGTGAACATTCTTATATTTAGTATTCGTCGTCACTTTTTAATTATTTTTTATTACATTTACAGGTAGTTATGCAAAAATGTAGAATCAAAACGTTCTAACGTGTTATTTCCAATAAACGGAAAAAACGCTAATATTTTGTTGAAAATACGTACACATCATCTTCATAATTTAATGATTCTAAATTATTTCGTTCATGAATGAACCTGAATAGGAATGAAATTACGCTGGGAATTCTTTACATTTCTCACATGCAAACTTATGAAAGTAGCTCAATATATTTCTTGCCTACTGTTATTATTTTTGTTTAGAAGAAATTATTTACTCTCTACTGACGGATTTACTGATTGATAACTATTAAAAAAACTTAAATGTAATACCGCAGGTCGAGTATGGCGTTTAATTTACCAAATGACAATATCCTATGGGATAATTAGAATAGGGATGAAGGGGTCAAGGAGAATCTTATCAATTCTCACGTTAGCTTTTTAATTCAACGAACTGTTAATAAGTAACAAGGTAACTTTCGCATGTAGGTGGGGGAAATCCGATTTACATTTACAATTTACTAGAACTGGCTGAAGAGCCCAAATTGTCAAAAAGCACCCCATGTAATTACTAGATCACCACTAAATGTATACATACTTTATGCAGATAATAATGGATGTGTAGAATACTACAAGTAAGTGCCTACATTGTATTTTTTAAATACTTATTATTATATATGTATTTCTATTTAACAACGGATGTCAATTAACAAGAAATGCTATCATTATTTTGAAGGTCATCATTCCTGTGCAGAGTAATTTGCTAATAAATCGTCACTTGTAGCAACGACCGACCTAAAATTACTAAAGGTGCTGCCTGAGATGACGTAAGCTCGTTTTTTCAAACATCCACACTCTGACGTAAAATACCAATTTGCGGAAAAATACAAACAAATTTTCAAATAATTGCTCCGAAAACAAGATAAACTGACAATAAATTATTGACCAGCCAATTAATTACATTTTTATTTGCGTTTCCTTGGTGAAGTTTAATTTTGTTTTGTTTAAGAAATAAAGTCATTCAATGACACGATAAAATCTCACCCTTTTTTTATAATAATAAACAAAATCAATTTTTTCACAAATTAATGATCATTTCATTTCCACCTCAACGAATCTTCCTCTCTATCTTCCAGCTTTGTACCAGAATGTAAATAGAAGGAACTGATTGCTTGTTAGCTAGCTAGTTCGAGTAGACATAAAATATCCAGGTCTTTTTTTTTCAGTTCATTTAGTTGAAGTTATGGGTTCCATGATAAGGAAGTGTAAAATTAAACGATTACCCTGTATATGAGTGTAACTTATTATTTATTTATGTTAACACGAGAGTACCTGCAGTAAAAAAAAGTGGCAAATCTATGAAAATTTGTTTATGTTAAAAAATATAAAAGCACAATTTGAAAGCACTTTTTAGTAGTTATTTTTTTTTTGCAGGTACAAGTGGAGGAATGGATCTTTTGAAAGGTAATTAATATTAATTATAACAAATTTTCCCTTTGCAATACCTTTGGAGACATCTAATAATTACGTGAACTCAAAATGGAAAGGGTGAGGTCTAGCAAAATCTAATCAAATCCCATTTAACGAAAGGGGGTCATTGCAAAGCTCATATTAACTCTTAAACTTATACGAATTGTTATAATTTATTTTATATGGTACATATATGGCTGATTTCTAACTTAATACCATAAACATAAAAAATGAAGAGTGGAAAAACTTTGGCGGTTTTTGTAGAACGAACAAAATAGCTAAAAACCCCAAATCGCCAAAACACGAAAACTTTAGTTGTCCGAAGCACTTTTCTTTAACAATGTTACCTTCTTCAGGGACTGAAGTGAACTAAACCTAAAAGAGAACTAATCCTAATATATACTGAAAAGTTGTTAAGGTTTAGGGAACATGGTTAAGCAGCAATTAATAGTGATGATGTTCAATGGACCTTGGCAATAAAAAAAAATAATAATTAAACTAGACTAAATAGCGGAGACCCAAAGGGATAGGACCCTTGTCATTGTTAAGTAAAATTTGGTTATTTTTACAAATGTATAAACTTTCAAAACTATCTAGTAGACAATTATTCCTAACTTCCTTAACAAATTTTAAAGGATTATTAATATTCATATTATGTTCTTCAGTAAGAAATTTAAAAATTTGCTTAGTTTTCCTCTTAGTAAAAGTTGATATCATAAGGAACTCTGTACAATTAAGAAAATTGCGATTGACAATGGTTACAATAGTAACATCATTGATAAATTAGTTAATAAGATTAAATTTAAGAATTCAAGATCTTCGACTTTTCAAACAGACACCAGTAAGACCAAGTTTATTACTATGCCATACGAGCCAAGATTTACTCGAGGATTCGAAGGCATTTTTTCGGTTTATTGCCTACAGTTCAAGTGGTAACTCCCTTCAAACTTTTCCCCCGGTAACCCCAAGGATAAAATTCCTTTCTTAGAAAAGTCGAGGGGTATAAGAAATTAGCTGTAATGACTGTAGTAAAAAATATATTGGACAAACTAGACGCTCGATCCAAACTAGATTCAAGGAGCATTTAGCTCATGCAAGGTTTGGTAGAACCGAAAAATCTAGTATTGCCCAACATATTCCTTTCTGAAGAACATAATATTAATATTAATAATCTTAAATTAGTT
This sequence comes from Agrilus mali, assembly GCA_029378335.1. NCBI lineage: Eukaryota > Metazoa > Arthropoda > Insecta > Coleoptera > Buprestidae > Agrilus > Agrilus mali. Next base: position 4,943,197 of record CM055658.1, read on the forward strand.
AAGGAAGTTAGGAATAATTGTCTTTCTAGATAGTTTTGAAAGTTTATACATTTGTAAAAATAACCAAATTTTACTTAACAATGACAAAGGGGCCTATCCCTGGATCTCCGCTATTTAGTCTAGTTTAATTATTATTTTTTGTTAATTTTCAAAGGGCCATTGAACATCATCCCTATTGCTGCTGAACCATGTTCACTGAACCTTAACAACTTTCAGTATATATTAGGATTAGTTCTCCTTTAGGTTTAGTTCACTTCAGTCCCTGAAGAAGGTAACTTTGTTACCGAAAAGTGCTTCGGACAACTAAAGTGTCGTGTTTTGGCGTTGAGGTTTTCAGCTATTTTGTTCGTTCGTAGTAATAAAGTTCTAAACAATTTTTATCACCTTCTAAAAAAAATTATTTATCTACTGCAAAATTACTATGTATAAAATTTCAACTAACTTGTTCGAAATACACTGATTGGTTCTTAATTGTATGTAAATTTAAACACAATATTAGCAACAATAGCGAATATAGCATCTCAGCAACTCCTTCAGAAAAATATGTTTTCTGCAGTCATTCTAGTACATTACAAACATTCAAGGGGGGAGGAGGATGAGTCAATATAATATTAAAGAGTTTTCTGTAGCCATCAATAACTATTCAACATGATTTTACAAAAGTTTAAAAAGATAATGGACACATTTATTATTATTTTTAATTTTTTAAGAAAGGCAGAACGAAATTATTTGCGAGGGATGCCGAAAATATTCACTCTCACTAATCAAAGTACAATTTCCCTTTGAAATATAGCTTCCCGTCCATTTCTAGAAAATAACACTAAAAAAGTGCAACCCTTTTTAATAATTATTCGCCCTTGTTTTCCTTCTCAAAATTAATTTCTACGCCAAAATACTACATGTACATCAAATAATAAACTTTTAGAAGCCTTTTTTTTTACTTTTACACGCATGAGCACTAAGAACAAGTGTTTCGTACTCTTAAAATTGCTGACAATTAAGACCTTCTTATTTCTAATTGATTCCTGTATTGATTTATCCACTACATCGATCATCTATTTGATAATAAACAGGAATACAAAAAATTCTTAATAATCAACTGATATCATACTCTCATTTCACTTCGTCAAATATTTTTTTATCTACCTGTTCATGTGTAATATTGGTCCTTGCTTTTATTGATTTCTTAATTAATTACCTATTTTTTGTGTTTGCACTAATTTACCTACTCTATTAACTTATAAATAGTTCTAATAACCTATTGATCTTTTTTGGTTAGTCAAAACGAACACGATCTCCAATTAGCAATAATCAATAATACAGAACCACATCGTTTCCTATTAAAACAGAAAAAATATATTTCCTAAAACGAATTTCATGTTCTCTTTTATTAATATTATATACAAATAATCTTTATGAAATAATTAGGTAAGCAAAAACATATTTAGATTTTAGGGTGGACCAGGGTCAATTCCCACTGATGCAACACTTTTTTTGATGTGAATCATCTATAGGCGCGGGTAAACCTGATTGTTGACGTGGCGATCGTGGCGATTGCATGCCGTGGCGACGCTCACCATGCGTAAGCGACTGTGCGATTCTCTTCCCACTAAGATAAGTGTGTGTTTCTTTTATCAGGAGTTGATTTACACTGTATGTATCAGTTTAATTTCTTTCAAGCTAAAATAGCTTTCTTAAGAACTATAAACTGTTATTTTGTTTTCAAATTCGGCCCCTATCCACAAAATCCCAGTTACGTCCTTGGGTACTATAGATTTCATTCCTGTTTAGTGTGCAAACTCTGGTGCACTGCGTTTTAGTAATTAAATATAAAACGCCTAGTTGATGATAACTTGAATAACTCGAAGGACCAGAAGTTTATTTGAATAACTCACGCTGTGAAATTATATACATTTATTATAAAAATATTTACAAATGAATGGATTGAATGCTACTGATTAAAGAATGAATAAATAAATAAGTACTTAAAGCGTACCTTCTATGCTGGATGATGATTCTGTTCTGTCTGACTTACAATTATTGACATATTTTAAAGACTAAAAGGCGTGAACAAAAATGGGGTGAAAGAAGAAATATTGATGGCCATTACTGTTGTCTACAATAAATCAATACTTTCTCGCACTACCCTCGGTAGTACCCAAACAGCGGGTGGTTTTCCTGACCTAAGTAAACTAAAATATTGTTCAATAAATCTAACTACTAAGAAAGTAAACAATACTTAAAAAGAAAAAATGACATGTGCAGTATAAATCCGAACAATTCCCTTACTTATTTTTTTATAATAATATAATTATACTTTGCACTAATGGTCAATACCTGAAACTTTGTTTTTGTTTATCAAATTAATGAACAATTAGAAACAAATTAATTAGTTTAGACAAGACCTCTACCCTTACGTGTACGATTGGTTATATGTTCATAAAAAGTAAGTAGTTATTTCAAACGTTTGATTTCCAATTTTCCTTGGTAAATAACAATTAGATGGCCCTGTCTGTGATAGGCTAGAATAGAACCGGGCAAGCCAATTTATTACTTACACAATCGATAGTTTACAATTTAAAAAAATGGAATAAGTGATGCTTTGAACTGTCAAAGTACGTATACTAGTTTTTTTGATAAAGTCAAAACTTCAAAACGTCGCACCGTTCGGATAGAACAATTAAGAGCAATTACAATTACACAATTAAAGGTACCTTCGGTTGATGCATATTAAAAAAAAATGGAATTGCGTTGTTTATACGAGGAATTTCTGATGTCAAACAACAAATTACTCTTTTGAGAATCAAATTACGAACAATTTTTCAATTGTATTCTCAATGTACATAAATGTATTTTCCTGTAGACATATGACTACAGCAAAAATAAAGACAAGACCAAAAACCATAATCAAATGTAAAAGCCTAATTGGAAAGTCTAACTAATAAATGTTTGGAGAAACTTCTCTGAATTTTACAAATTAATCATTTAATTTATTTTATTCCCAAATTAATCTGATTCTTACTTGATTTTGGATCTACGATTATTTTTCTTTTCTAAGATGAAGTTCCTTTAATTTTATCCTCAAATTCATCTAGCTTTTACCCCCCCCCCCCCCGTTCGTCTCATTTTGTAAAATTATTTAGATTGCCATTTTAGAGTTACTTACTAATAAACAAAATCAGACCGTCAGCGTGGCAGAGTTATAGCGTACTGGACTGGCATTCTAAAGGACGCGAGTTCGAATCCTAGACTGGAAAAAAGATTGTTTCGATGACTTTTCTCAATATTGCCGATAAGTAGAGAGAGGTCTTTCCGATAAATGTGAACCAAAAAAAATAGCAGAAAAGGAATAGAATTTTAACCCAGGCAGATGTAATAACAAACAGTAAAAGTCTTTTATTATACAGGGTTTTTCAAGTTGATGGGCTATTAGAAGTATATGAATTAGTAGAAGGAATTCAATTCTGAAACTTGGGCTCATTTGGTTATTGTTTATGCCGCTTCTTTTAAAAATATTTTCAAGTTCGATTTACATCCGGTTATACCGGAAGTCGATACCAACTTTGTTATTTTAAATGGAATGGTATATTTTTCACGCTGGATTCGAATAAAAAGTGTAATTCTAAGGTAAGTTTGATAGCTAACTTGTACACCTATGACAATCGGTTTCTGAGTTAATTTAATTTATAGAAAAAAAATCGCTACCGCAACCCAAATTATAAAAAATCATAACTTTCACAAAATACGACTTAGAGTGTTGAAATTTTTACTAGTAATAGTAATAGCTGAATATACATCCTATTTTATTTGAAAATTTTGGAATAATTTTGAATTATTACTTAAAATAGGAAGTATCCCATATAGATCGAAAGAGGATAAAAAAGGAATCGATTGAAAAAATAAAAAATAGTAGGTGCCATTTGAAAAAACGAGGTAATTCGTGTTTGAAGTTTTTCAATTTTAGAATTTTATTTTGAACGCCCTGTATAAATTATTTACTTCAATTTTGTCAAGGCGTTAGCACTAATATTCAACTATTACTAGTAAAAATTTCAACACTCTAAGTCGTATTTTGTGGAAGTTATGATTTTTTATAATTTGGGTTGCGGTAACAATTTTTTTTCTATAAAGTAAGTTAATTCAGAAACCGATCGTCATAGGTGTACAAGTTAGTTATCAAACTTATCTTAGAATTACACGTTTTATTCGAATTCAGCGTAAAAAATATTCCATTCCATTTAAAATAACAAAGTTTGTGTCGACTTCCGGTATAACCGGATGTAAATCGAACTTGAAAATATTTTTAAAAGAAGCGCATAAACAATAACCAAATGAGGCCAAGTTTCAGAATTGAATTCCTTCTACTAATTCATATACTTCTAATAGCCCATCAACTTGAAAAACCCTGTATAACTGAGTAGATTAAGTGCTTAATATTACGATAATTACGTTTATCATTTTAAAACAAATGGAAGATTAACCCAAAGGTATGTATAGGGGTAACAAACTACTGATAATTAAAGGCTACAGTGAAAAATAACTGAATTGATAGAGAAAGTCTTTTTAAAGTTTCGTACTTTACTGAAATGACGTAAAACTAGATAAAAATTTAAGACTTGGAATACGAAAAAGTAGAGGGACAAAAGGCCTTAGCCTACTAATGAATGAACTGTTAACCTCTACAAATTTATACATTCGTTTATCTTTAGGTGTACTACATTATTTCTCCATTAAACTACAGATAACCTAATCTGGTTCTCATATTTATCTGTTTTTCATCCCTATTCATCTGATCATATTCTATATAATAAAAATATAATTTTCGAGTCAATAATTCACAAATGAATTCACACCGTAAAATTAGCGTAGTGGCCCAGCATCAAACGAACGTAGGTTCGAACCCTAGACTACGAAAAAAGTTCTTTCTGTGGTTTTTCTCAATATTAGTAATAAATGAAAAAGCCATCGATAAGCTTGGGACAAAGATAACTAAAATAGAAATATCATTAATTTTTTTATTAGGTGAAATGTAAACAACTACAATCATAATTAATTCACTTCCATCTTCTAGTTTACTATAATGTAGTATACGAAACCGTCGAACTGAGTGGGAAGAGAATCGAACAGGCGCTTGCGCATGGCGAGCGTCGCCACGGCATGCAATCGAAACGATCGCCACGCCAACATTTCGGTTTACCCGCTGCTATAGATATTTCACATCAAAAATTAAAACGAATTCAATTTTGAATTTGATCTCAAAAGTTGTGAAGGTTAAAGAACATAGAAAGTGAAACATATAATTGAGTGTGTGTAGAAAAGTAAAGGAAAGGAAAGGGAAGGTTTGTGTTATATTAAAGTTAAAGTATCAATCTTTAATAATTTTAGCGTCGGTTGTTTCAAATTTAAGTGATACCCAAATTATTCAATATTTTATGATTTATTAACATTAACAACAAAAGCATATCAAGATAGAAAACATTTTTTTTATTGAGAGAATTTCTGGAATGTTTCAGTTTTTTCGAGAATGTTTTAGGGTCCAAAAATAAAATCCAAATGACCTATTCATAATAGAAAAAGTATGAAAACATTCCAGAATGATTTGGAAAATGTTTGATCGTTATATGGTGTTCTGAAATGATTTCAATTTTTAGGGAATAATCTAAAATTTTCTAGAACGTTCCAGAATATTTAAAAACGTTATTAAATGAATCACAACGTAACAGAATAATCTGGAATGTTCTCTATTTTTGAGAATTATTTGGAATGATCGAAAATGTTCCAGAATATTCAAGAACGTTAAAAAATGTTTTGAATTATTAAAAGTAAATAAAACTTTTCAACTCAAATGTGAGGAGGTTTTAGGCCTAAAAGATTACCCTCAACATGTTTTTCTATGGCGCATTTACCTTTAGTTCTAGACATTATTAATTTATTTTGTAAACAGAGCTCAAAAACTCCTAAAAACTGTTTATTACCTATGACGAGCATCCACACTGTTTACAATAAAATTAATTGTCAAATAAATGCGCTTTTAATCAAAGAAGCCAGTAATAAAATATCGCAAAAAAGTCCCACGAAATAGCGTCTCGCTATTATAAAACTGTAGAACGTTTAAATTGTGGTTTATTAACGTTTATAATTTAAAAACACACACGTTCAGTTCATTATTGAATTAATAAGCGTACCCGAGTTGTTTTTTTTTAATAGTGCAATAAATGGGAAAACTACTTCGGTTAATTGTTTATTGCATAATTACTGCTTTAGAATATGATTTGACCGAGCAAACGATTTCATGTTAATTCATTTTCTTGTGATGAGCACATCAAAAGGAAGATCCCAGTTTAATTTATTCATATCACGATCAGTTTGTTTATGCTATTTGTATAGGTTACCTATTATGCAAAAATATTTCTTGAAGTGCACAATTTATAATAGGCAAAATAGGCATTTTTGTGTAGTTGAAAAAATTGCTCAGAAATAAATAGGTTTCGGTTGCAGCAGCTTCTCAAGATTTATTTGATTATATGGTATACTGACTCTAATAAAATCGTTGCTTGAATATTAATAGGAAAAAGGGTATTTGTTTAAAATTCAATGAGAGTACAATTAATGATTGCAGATATTTTGAATTCTAAATGAATGCATAATTGCATACTGAGTTAAAATTCAATATTATTTTCCAATCTTGTTTCATTTTCATCACTAGTTTTTAGTACAATTTTAGACAATTTAATACATTTTTAAATTAATTCACTTAAAACCCAAATAAGAATACCATGCTTTATTGAGTATTAAAAATAAAATACAAATACCTTATTTTGTATACTTAGATATTTAAATAAAAATATAGATATTTGGGAAATACTTGGAATATAAATACAAATACAGTATATTTCGTTTATAACGACGATGAAAGGACCATTAATTTCCGTCGCTATATCCGGTAGTCGATATATAAAAAGAAAAAGAGAAAGAATGAAAGAAGCAAATTAGGCAATAGAATTAGACCACAGGTAGTTAAAAATATTGGTAAAATTAAATAAGAAAAAGAAATGTATTTAAATTTGTACAAATCTATACATCACAAAAGAAAAACGTTTGTGAGTGGTAAAAGCCCCAGGCTTCCCATCGTGCACCATGATGGTTGCATGTAGATATCCATAAAGGTATGGAAGACATGGGGGTTGAGTGTAAGATACGTCTAACAATATTTTTCCTACAAATGAAGTCGAAAATACTATGACCGACTTGTAGCGAATCAAAGAGTGATAGCGACGTATTAGAATTTTCTTAAATGTTCTAAAATTTTCTGGGATGTTTCAGTTTTTTCGAGAATGTTTTAGGGTCCAAAAATAAAATCCAAATGACCTATTCATAATAGAAAAAATATGAAAACATTCCAGAATGATTTGGAAAATGTTTTGATCGTTGTATGGTGTTCTGAAATGATTCTAATTTTAAGGGAATAATCTAAAATTATCTAGAACGTTCCAGAATATTAAAAAACGTTATTAAATGAATCACAACGTAACAGAATAATCTGGAATGTTCTCTATTTTTGGGAATTATTTGGAATGATCGAAAATGTTCCAGAATATTCAAGAACGTTAAAAAATGTTTTGAATTATTAGAGAATAATCTCAAATTTAAAGTTCCCGATATTTTGAGAATATTCTAGAATGTTCAAAATATTCGAGATCTTTCGAGAATGATCTAGAATATTCAAAAATAATTTTATATTATCCTGAAAATATTTTAAACCATTCGTAATGTTGTTTATTGAATGTTTCAATTATTACAACTTAATTTTTAGTTGTTTACAAATTGACTTCTAGTAAACTTGAAAATTCTCTAAATCCTGGAAAAGCGCCAGGCATTGCAGTTAGTGATAAATAAAAGTATTCAAAATACAATTCAGAATATCACAAATGTATTTTGAATATTTTTACTTAAATATTTTACAAATCTACTGAAAATTATAGCCAATTAGATGAATGTTGTCTAAAACTGCAACTAAAAGTTAATAAATAATTGAAAACATTACCTATATTAATTTTTGTTTAATGTTCTATTATTCACCTGTACAGGTAATAATCAATTAAGACCTGAACTGACCTAATTAAAATAGTATAAATTATTAATTCTCTTATTACACAAGATTTTTTTTATCTGCACGTCTGCAACATTAATTTTTTAATAGTTAATGAGTTTGAGCGTTTTAAATAATTTATTATTGTTACGTGGTTTGAATTATGCACGGCCTTCAATGGAAAATGTTTGATACCATCTTGGAAAATGTTTTAAGTTCTATCGTCACTTTTATCCTATCAAAAACATAACTAGAAGAGTTAACATTAACTAATTATTTTTAGAAATTAAGAATGAGGATTGTTAATCAAATAGTTTGTATTTGTAAAATTATAAGCAACTGAACCCTGAACTATGAAATATAATTTTAATATCTCAAATGAAAGCTAATACTAGAACTGATTCTTCGTTTTCTCTTCCTACAGATGTTTTCTCGTCGTAGATAAGTATACTAATTTTTCTACAATCTTCTTTAATTAAATATCGTTACTAATTTGATTTTAATAATTAATTAATGTAATAAGTAGTAACTTATTGATTGAAGACTTCCTTAAAGAGAAAACTTGTGTATGTAGATTCTGCAGAGCTGCACACTGCACAGCACAGCTGCCGAAGGAATTACATATTTACAAATTGTTACCATCTAATTACTTAAATAATGTATTAATGTAACTATTGCCAGTAGACCAAAAGAATTCTTTGGTATATAATTGAAGTGGACAAGTCTATGGAGCTGAGCATCTATAAACTGAATCTGAATTTAGACGTTCGTTCAACTCAGTCAATTTTTCGTAGAAACTAATTAGCTTAGGTAGGATTATTTTAAACATATTTCCCTTTTGTTGAAGTAAATTAAAAAAATAATTAAAGTAGGACTGTAGCAAAAGTCCATAATTTGTCGATCTTACTCATACATATTTAGGTCATTTTTCTAAGCCCTTAGATCACCATATTTCCAAATCCTCAGGCTCAATTATTTACTTTAAAACAAATAAACACTTTAGGCTCCTTAATAAAAAAAAAAACATAGTAATAATTCTCCGAAAGAACACAGATTAGGGTTTCACCAATTAAATTGTGAGAGCTGCGATGGATCTTATGTAGGACAAACTGGTAGATGTTTTAAGGGCAGGTTTATCGAACATAGGAAATACAAATTATAACAACCTTTTATAATATTTACATAATTTTAATAATGATTTTAAAGTACTACACATAAACAATGAAGGGGGAAAATTAATTTGATTTGAATATAAAAAGAAATAAATTAATTAAATAAGTACATTAAGTTTAACTTTGAACGAACAAAACAGGTGTCAATAATTCTCCATTACTAAATCTTAAATTTCCTACAATTCGTTTAACAACTCCACCCTTTCCTTTTCTGTATAATGTAAAAAGGGTTTTGTATTTAGTTTAAGTTATGATATTTCCACTTGAGGAAGCCACTTAAAGGTAAAGAACTCGAACAAAAGTTTTGTAATTTTTTAATCTTTCCCGTTTGTTTTATTTTGAAATGGAGTTGGGAAGTTTACCAGCTTCGTCGATTAATTATACGTTAAATAAATTATTAGCTAAACTCAACAAAAAATACAATCTTCCGTAAAATGAAAACAAATATTGTGGTCATAGAAATAATATTACCCCCAAATTATTTGAATTAATATTATTTTAAATAATTTCCTTTCCGGTTTGTATCTGCACGACCATTAAAACATTCAATGTTCAGTTACGTTCGTGAATGAATTTTTTGCAAATGAGGACAAAACAAGGTTTTTTATAAATAATATTATCAATAGTGGAAATATATCAAATCAATTATCCATTAATTCTTTCCTGTATCAGTTATAAATCAAGTAAACATAAGGAAAAATGGTGCAATGAGTTCAAATAAAAAACTAGTAATTAACACATCACAGTAGTAAAAGTAATTAATTGATTTATTAAAAATAATTTTATTTAATATCTTCTTTAGGTAGATATATGAAAACAGTATTGCTGTTTGTATTAATATTAATTTAATTAGGTTACTACGTATAACTACAAACTTCCTTAAATGAATCAATTATCAGTAATTGATGTGCAATCAAAAGGATTCTAGCATATAAATATCAAAGGTGTATTCATATACATCAAGTAAAAAGATATTATAAACAAAAGCTTCTACAAGAAAACGAAGTCATCGTAAATCGTTATAAATTAAAGTGATTTTTTTCAAATTTAGAAGAAAAAGATAAAAGAAATTGAGACCGTTAGGCATTCAGAAAATTGACTATTTAGATAATTATTACACGTTTTGAAATGTTCTTTAAAACTAAAAAGGTAAATACCTACATAAATTGCAGAAAACAATTAAAGTATGGATAATATTTGATTTGGAGACAAATTCGGTATATATATTTATTAGTTTTTATTAAATAATAACCTTAAAATAAATTTAAGATATGAGATAACTAGACCTTCTAAAAGAAAGCCTTATACCGGGTGTCTCATTCGAAATTACTCACGTGAATATTTAATCGGGGAAATTACCAATTGAAAAATTATTTCCTACAATTTGATCTTGAAAACGGCCTTACACATCATTTGAAGGTCTCCGGGTTCGGAAAGAGCTCACAATTTTACGATAAGGGGAGGTCTTCACATTTTTCTTTTGAATGACTCGTGGAGGTTATTTCGAAAACAAAGCGTTTCAAACATTCAAACTACGCATCTGAATATCATATCAGGGCAGCCACCAAGCCGAAAGTAACTGCTACAAATATGACTAAGTTCGGAGAGGGGACCATGATCTTCCCCTTAAAGTTCAAATATATTTTGGATTGATGTTAAGACATCCATTTTGGTACATCTCATGAACAACAAAAACGCAATGAACCAGCAATAGTAATAACATTTGTTACCCGTCTTATTAAAATAAGATTTTTGAGGGTTTATGAGGGCTCGCCTTATTAAATTTTCAAATAGGTACCCCATCATTATTATCAATGTTATCAATGCAAAGCTGTATTCATAGTTGAAAGGTACACTAGTAACTGACGATGCTTGTAATGCGTTGCATAATATAAACTCCGAATCTGATAACTTTAGAATCCTTTCTATTGGGTTTCATCCGCAACCAGGTAAAATCTTGTATTAATTGGACGCATAACAAATATTACTATTGTTACGAGTACTTGCCAATTAAGTTGGTGTGAGCATAATTAACGAACATCTTCCCTGAATACATAAGGAATATTCTCGGCTTTCCTGACACATCTAGAAAACACCAGCAACGATCAATGGGAAAACAATTGGATTACTAGACGGCTGTAGAATTCCCTAGAAAAAGGCTGAAAAGACTATATAAGGCGAGACGGCACACACCGAGTTAGTTGACAGTGAACAGCTGATGTTTGGAAGCGAAGCGATCGATAGGCGAACAACAGGCGATAGAAGTCATAGTGTCTATGGTATAGCGAGTGTTTATAGTAGAAGCGAGCGGGACAAGAGGCTTTTAGTGAAATAAATTGTGTAGACTTGTTGATAACTGTAGTGTAGTCAAATTAACTTTAGTATTTAAATAAATTCGTTATTTTTGTTTTGTTAATTGTGTTTTCCGTGACCGAACACGTCACACTATTATTGCTGGGGTTTATTGCGTTTTTGTCTTACATGAGCTAGACCAAAATGGGGCCAAAATAGATTTAATTTTAAACAAGCTTTATAGGGAAGGTCATGATCTCCACTCCGAACTTAATCACCCCTGTAGAAGTTACTTTTGACTTGGTGGCTTCCCTGATAAGATATTCATTGCGTGGTTTGAAATATTTTGTCTTTAAAATGGCCTCCATAGGTCATTCAAAATAAAAATTTAAAGACCACCAGCACATACAATTGTGCGTTATTTCCGAATCTGGGATTAAAAATAGGGTTTTATATTAAAAACAAGAACGATGTGACCTTCAAATAACCTTAGAGATGACTTTCAAGGTCAAATTGTAGGTTACTATCCTATGTCCCCCTTCGAACTCTGTAATTTTTGATTGTGTTAGGAACTATTTTTGTAATTAAAAAAAATAAAGGAAACACTTTATATTTTATTTCACCTTCGGTCATCTACACTTCAGCGTATATATCAGAATGTCCTGTTCTTACGTCTACTGTCCATCTTAATCCGCGGGGCCTCTTGTTTATCTTTCTTTTTTTTATTTCTGTTATACTCGATACGATTGCTATATAGAGTCTGTCACACTACCACAAAATGCATACAGTCTGTCTTTTCGCTTACAATTGATCACTTTTATACGTTTGCATACAATGGGAGGAAGGGTCTTGCTGAGTGTGACAAGATGTAACAAGGGGGACGGGGGGTCTACTGCAACGTGACGTTCGCCGTTCATCAAAAAATTTTACTGAATTTTTACAGAATCCTTGGACTTCTGATAAATAGAAATATTATTTATTTGTTCGTTACAAAAGATATTTATTAATTTATTTAAATTTTATTATGAATATAAAATAAATATTTTTGACTATCAAAATTTGTGAATTATCAATAAAAATTTATCATGTTCAGAGGGGGTGTTTAGTTTTTGTGACATAATATTTACAGGGGGGTCACAGAAAGAGTGACACAGCGGACAACCAGGGGGCGGGGTCAAAAAAGCTAATTTTAGCGTGACGTATTTCATGAACAGCCCCCAAGATATTCAGGGTATAATTTTAAAAAATGGGACACCCTTTATAGTACTTATACATTTTAAAAGGCAACTTCCACATGTACGATGTTTCCTATCAAAATAAATTTTCTTGTAGTTATTGTAAATTTAAATTTAAAGAACTATTAGTCTTAATAGAATATTAAGGTAAAAACAAATTTCTATATGGGGCTGTTCATCAAATACGTCACGCTAAAATTAGCTTTCTTTGACCCCCTCCCCCCGGTTGTCACGCTGTATCACTCTTTCTGTGACCCCCTGTAAATATTACGTCACAAAAACTAAACACCCCCCTGAACATGATAAATTTTGATTGATAATTCACAAATTTTGATAGTCAAAAATATTTATTTTATTTTCATAATAAAATGATAATAAATAAATAAATATCTTTTGTAACGAACAAATAAATAATATTTGTCACACTCAACGAGACCCCTCCCCCGTCCCTTGCATGCCAACGTATTTTATGAACGGCCCCTATCTAATAACAAATTTATTTGCTTTTAAAATAAATTTTGAATAAATAAATACAGAAGACAACTAAATTAACAAATTATTATTAATTACCCCTTTTAACAAATAAATAATTCTTTTTTTCCACTTTGATTTCGTTTAACATTTACCGAAACACCATTTTCGCATTACATGTGTGCACTAAAATGCGTAATTTCAAGTGTCGAAATACCAAGCACCACAAAAATTCACACACTAGAGACACGTATTTCCTTTTATTTTTTGCTTTCAACTTAACAGACACAAATAATTACCGCGCGATTGAAAAACCATTGGTTCAAACGAACAAACAAGAAAAAAAGATGAGAAAAAGAAAAGTAATTAAATAATTAATCTTCACCTGATGTAAGTTACGAAATGGAATTAAAAGGCTACGATGTTCAACAGGTAAATCCCATCTACGTCTAAGGTCTCTCAACTTGCCTTAAACTAAGCGACTTTTGCGCACCTGTGTAAAGGGGGGATGGGATTTTGAATACGCTCTACCTTAACATGATGTCTGCCCGGATTCAATCATAAAAATATTCCGAAAAGTTTTATAAGACGTTATCTCACCGCGGTCGACTTCAGTTGGTCAAACTCTTTCGCAAAATACACAACTAACTACTTACCTACTCATTACCTTTATAACCCAAACGTAATACTTTCGTTTCATACTAACTGGTACAATACACGGCCCTATTTTCTTATTCTGTGTGAAAGGAAAAGTGTTAAGAGACCGGCCGCGTTTGGTCAAGATTTTAAACATTATTAAGCGCCAGTTCGTAACACAAACCGTAATTGATTTATTTATGTATTGTACTACACATTAAAATAGTTTTTGTGTGATTTGTTCGCGTAACAATTGCTAATCAGTTTTTGAAGAAGAAAATTCATTTACTGTTTTCTTTTTGGTCAAAAATTGACATGCAACAATGTTTTTGATCAACTAAATATGAAGCATAAATAAATGAAGGCCTGCTGACAATAAGGAACTTCCTGTAACGTGTTTTATTGTGACCTGAAGAAGTATACCTCAATAGCACAAACGAAACGTCGTTTCCATTTACAAATATGGTGTCCAAAATGAACAATACTGTAAGTATTTATATTAAAATTATTAATTAATTAATAGGTGCTGGATTCAACTAAATACAAAAAAAAATGATTATCAAAAATTAATTAAAGAATTAATTATTAATTGGTTGTGGATGATAAATTTTTAAAAATATTTCCCATTATCTCACATTATTATCCTCTATACCGACAGAAATCAAAGAGAAAATATACTTTCTACATACATATACTTACTTATATTAGGTAAAGTACCTGTGTGTGTATGTGGGTACATGTGCAATATAATTAATAAGTGTATCATAACATTTTATTATATTATTTAATTTTTTTAACGCCACGCTATCACCAGGTTGTTCTAGATGTTTTCAATGCATTTTACATTACATAATTTAAAACGTTGTTCAGAAATATTAATTTATAGACGTAGACGAAATATTATTTTCCTTTTCTCGTTTAATATTAAAATTTATAGTATGCTCAACAAATAAAGATGCAATTTTTGTAACCCGGTTAATTTATAATTAAAATATAAATTATTGGTCAAGAAAAACTGTTAAAAAATACTGAATTTGAATTTCCTAAATGAATTTTATTTTATAAAATACAGTTCTATCTTGTCAAAATATCAAAAAATACTTTCCTTTAATAAATATTACTGATATTTGTATAAAAAGGATAAAAAATAACAAAAATGAGATTTTATTGGCCATCAAATTTTTAGTTGTTATTTTACACTTCTAAGTAGATAATAATCAGCACTTGCACTTTTATAACAAGAAACTCGAACCCAAAGTTGATTATTGAATAAGAAACTCGTAATTTTTGGTACTTTTTCTTGTCCAATAAATTAATATGACTTGCATGATTCACAAAGAGCACTAAAAAAGAACGAGTTTTGTAATAAAAAATCCTCACTATCTTATTTTGTAAAAACATTTGGAACTGGTTTCTCTGAATTTCCGATCAGACCGAAAAGGTCCTTAACATATGATCGTCATGGCCACACAAAGAATTTTGTTTGGGAGAAATTCTTGAAGTTCAAAAATTTTACCAAAAGATTTCCCCTAAAAGTAAAAAACCTAATAAATTTCTTCTCTTGACTCATAAATTTTTAAAACACGTAAATTCTCATAAAAAAAGGATATATATATTAAATTTTTTTATCAATTTATTAATTACTAAATTTTAATCCTGACATTTCTTTTATAATAAACAACTTCAAATGAATATATTTAAACTAATCATAAATAATTTTTGTATCTACATATAATCAAGTGAAAATTTGGGGTTGCAAAAAAATTTTTAAGGTTTTATTTCAGATCTAATTTTATTAATTTTCATTATGAACATGCATTTCAAATAAATAACTATCCATACAAATCCAGTGGTTAGAATAGGTAATGGTAGGTTGGGGTAGTGTAATATGTAATGGTCCCAACATTTCTGATTTATTATATTTATAATTGGAAAATCGTACACAAGAGACTCAAAATAGTACATATTATTATCTATAGATAGGGCTAATTATTTATTTATTGAAAGTAATCCGAAAAGCATCAATTTTTTTAATGGAAGAAAAATCATTCTGATGAAAATGTTCTTTAGATGGTTCATCTACGATTATCGCCTAATTAAGTAACAGGGGATATCTCTGGGTGGAGTTTTAATGGGACTAGTTTTTGCACCAGAGGATGTCAAAGTTAATCAATTTTTTCTTCAGTTTTAGAAGTACTTAAGACTCATTTAAGCATGCAGAATTCAAGCCTATCTATCACATTTATTTTAAAATAATTTCAATATTTATCGCTTTGACATTTATTTAATCACAACTTTTTGACATTTCAAGTGCTATTGGAAAAATTCTTCCATATTTATCTTAAGCACGTTAGAATTTAGAGAAATCGACTTTTCGATTATCAAAGTCGGTTAATAATAATTGGTTACAAAACAAATTGGTCAGCTTTAACACACCCTGGCGGGAAAACTAGCCACGCAATCGAAAAATATCCCATTAAAACTTATTTATTGAAAAATTATTCAATCACTTCCAATGAAATTTTCTCGAATATGTATTTAAAAAAGTTGCCATTAATTTATTACGAAACTATTGAAACTTCAAATTAATTTTTAAATAAAATTTAAAAGAAGTGCTTTTGATTTATCACAAAACAATTTAAATTGTAGGCAATCATAACACGACTTTTCAAAAGTGTAAAATTGTATTAAAATAAGATTCATTGCTCTTCATACTTAACATAGTCCTTTTAAATTTGCTTTCATAAGCGGCTCGATTAGAATAATAAAAATAACTGTAAAAGTTTTGAGCAGTTTTTATTTTCATTTTACAGTTTATGACACAATCATACAATGCCTTTGCACTTTTATTTAATTTCGCATTAGCAAGTTTCAAGTTCACTAGTGAAGCATCACCGTCAGCGGCTGACATTCTTATAGTAGCCGCAATAACAATAATAGTACAAATACGTAGTAGTATGCACACTAACATACGTACACATATACGTTTAGTCGAGTGGTGTTGAAGTATCTGGCCTAACGGAGTTAGTTACAAAACTATTACGTAAACTCTAACATATGCTTAATAATTTTCCTGTGCTACTTTCGATTGGGGTTCAGTTAGTTTGTGTGTTGAAGCAACCGACCGAAAACAAACTCTTCTTTTAATTTCTCAAACATCAGCCAACGACGCGATATAATGCAATAACAATACATAATAATAATAACAGACAATGCACTTAATTAATTACCTCCAACATACTGCTTTACTTCCAAAAATAATAATAATAAACGAATAGAAAAAGGTAGCTACCTAAAACAATGGTTCGTTATTATTGTTGCTTTCAAGCGAAAATATTTAAAAATTATTAAAGGCTTTGGTACCGAAAGATATTATATCATTTGTCAGATCAAACAATTGGGCGATTCTCTTTTGTCTTTCTATTCATGAAAAATTTATATATTAAACATATACAGCAATAATTTAATTCTTAGGCAAAATTATATAGAAGGAATGTAGTGAGCGTCAAAAGATAAGAATAGGTTGTGCGAGAACGCTAGCATTGTGAGGCTAATAGCGAGAAAGAAAACGAGACGTCTCATATTTATCTTCTGATAATGAGACAAGCATGCGCACAGAGGCAGTTTCGAATAGGAGTGTTGCGCGCGCATGATACGTCAGTAACGATGCAACTCGGCGATTTGCTGACGGTCAAGTGACGCTGAGACGCAGCCAATAGAACTTTTAGGCACCACAGTATAAGCCCCACTCGTCTTCCTATAAGGAACTTTATTCCCCTTGAAAATCAATTACACTTAATGCTCCATTCCTGGATTTCTATGTCTTTGGATCAAAGTATGTAATAGAATCACGGAATCTCAAACGCAAGTTTTTAAAAAATACTTTCTAAAAAGTATTTAAATGCTTGTCTTATAAAAGTGTCTAAAGACAGGATTAAAAATTAAATATTAATAAGATGATAGCAAACAAAAACTCGATTAAAAATATTTGAATATAAATCCAAGCACTTAGTTTGTAATTTTCCATATGCAAATAAAATTGCATAGTTATTATTATGATACGAATACGATTAATTTGAACAATATAAACATAATTTTCTATTCTGACGAATTACTTTTTTTTATGAATCGTTTACACATGAGTATTGGAAAATTAAATAAAATATAAATATATGTAGTAGGTAGTAGTAGTAGTAGTAAGAGCATCGAACAAAAAAAGTTATATATACACACATAAAAAAAAAGAAACATAATTTATTTTCCAACCTATAAATTTTTATTATTATTATAAATATAAATTAAGCACGTCCCTTATTTTTCCCTTATAATATTTTTTTTCCTGTATTTCCGTCCCCTCTTTCCACACCTCTCCTTTTTAAAAATTGTTTCAATAGGGCCAGACCACCACCATCCGCATCCTTCCAAGTTCCTCCCTCTCACTCTTCCACGTTACTTCTTCTAATACATGCTCCAGTGATTCACTCTTCTCTCAACATACTCAACATCTCTTACCTTCTTCCATCCAAAACTTATTCTCATTACACTCATTCCCCATTCCTTCTCTTAGATATCCTGGCACCTCATCCCCTTGCCATTCAACCCATATAAAATTTCTCATACCTTTCGCGTATCTTGATTCCCATATTTTTCTCAAATCCTCACCTCTTACTATTTCATTACATCTTTTCCCCACCATCCTACTAACATCTTCCATCACTTTCCCACATTTTGTTTCCCTTCTTAAGATGTAGTCTGGTGTACTTCTTTCTAAACGCAACACCCATTTTATACACCTTTTATAAATATTTTCTACTATTCTATACTTTTTTCATCCCCATATCTCGACTCCATAAAAGACTATACCTTTTATTAACGTTTTAAATAGTACCACCCTTCTTTCCCAGTTATTTCTGCACAATTTATGTCCCATTCCCCATATTCTCCCCAGCAATGCATTTGCTTTAGCTGCTTGGTTACTTAGTTACTCTTATTTAGGTATAAAGATAATTATGTATTTAGATACATATAATAAATATTTTATTCAGATACTTTACAAGTCTGATTTCTAAAGTAGTTAACATGGAGATTACTAAATAATAACAGATACGCAATAAGCGCCATCTGTAGCTGTAGTTTTCACGATATGATGGACTTAAGACGTTGCTTTAGAAGAAGAGTAGTATGTACTGTAAAAATAATGATTCAACGTAAAAACCAAAATGATATAACAGCTCTATGGATTCCATGTTTACACAATTTCATAATTAAATGGTCAACATCTAAGTTTTAAGATCGATATTCGTCGTCGATGTCGTCGCTGCTTTCAAAACACATTCAGAAACTTAAGATTCGATCGGTATTTGTTTCATTTGCCTTAAAAAGAAACCGTCGAGAAGAATGTCCGAATGCAAACAGACACTCACGTATTCGATATGTATGTAGGTATGTACAACTCGTTTAAGCACATTTGCGCCTTTATTTTATTAAGCAACAGAAGTTATTACAAAATATCAGAGTCGCGCTATCGCTCGCTGGAAGCACTTTCCTCAATATTAACATGTCAAGTGGTATGGGGCCGTGAACGGCCTTGCAACCTGACCAAATATCGAACTTCGTAATTGATCATAATTCACTGATCAGATTCGGATCTTGTGTTGGTCTCTGACCTACTTTAGTGCCCTTTAGGCCCCTTCTCAAAGTCTCAATATATGAAGAGGTACTTAAAAGCTGAATATAAGACTGAAAAGTGACGCAAAACATTGTATTAATGATCGTGGATCACAATTTATTGTGCCCATTATTTTAATGTTAATACAATGAACACTAAAAGTTATGACCCAGAAAACAACTACAGTCAAAACTGCGATAACTCGAACGTCAAACAGTCCAACCAAATCGGAAGGCAATAACATAAACCATTAGAAACACAATAGACCAGGGTCGATAATTTTTAAAACCAAAAAAAATTATAGTAGGATGAAACCCATTGGAAAAGGAAGAGAATATAACAGAAATTAAAGGAAAAATTATTTACAGGCGATCTGATGTGATGATGATTTTTATTTTTGTCTTTTACAAAACAATTTTTTTTACGAAATTTGGGGAAAACTTATCTATTTATGTCCCAAGCATGCTGTAATTTTATTGATTTGAAATATTTATTTTTTCACCTTATTTTTACTTAATATCGGAAAAGCACCGTAATTTTCAATCAAAAATTCTCACGTCAAAATATCTGCTTTTTTAAAAACGTTGGTGGGCTTTTTCTTCGTTGAAATCTCTACTTTCTGATAGGGTGGAAAAAAATATACATTACTATGGTAAGTTTTCTCAGGAAATGCAAAAGAAAAAAACTAAATTAATATTTTTAAAAATATAATGAATAACGTAATCAGTATAAAGTATGTGAATTCAATAGTACGATTTACATGTATATTTATATATTATGGGATTTTCTATGACATAAATTAGAATTTAATAAATCGACTTTTTTACTGAAAAAAATTTTAGATAAAATTCCCTTCGTTTTTTTGCATTGCCTGAGAAATCTTACCATAGTAATTTTTTTTTTTCACACCATCAGAAAGTAGAGATTTCAACGACGGAAAAGCCTACCAACGTTTTTAAAAAAGCAGATATTTTGACGTGAGAATTTTCGATTGAAAATTAGGGTGCTTTTTCGATATCTTTTAAGTAAAAATAAGGTGAAAAAATCAATATTTAAAATCAAAAAAATTACAACGTGTTTGGGACATAAATATGTAAGTTTTCACCAAATTTCGTGAAAAAAAACAATTTTTTTGTAAAAGATGAAAATAAAAAACCAAAAAGTAGGTTATTTCAATTTTTCAAACAAATTTTGAGGTTATGTGACAAAAGTGTAAATACAAAAGTAGTAGATATTTTTATTGCCTACAACTTTGCCTTTAACTTTTTTCCATAAGACTTGTAGTTTATCCGGAAATCAAGAAAAAACGTTGTTTACCCTTAAAAACTCTCCCCCTTCCCCTTCCCGACCTCAGATCGCCCGTAAATTATTTTTTCTTTCATTTCTGTTATATTGTCTTCCTTTTCCAATGGGTTTCATCCTACTATAACTTTTTTTCAGTTTTTACTATTTTTGAAGGCTTCAGCACTGGTCTACAAGTAATTTTTACTCTCGAATATCTTGATAACTCGAAGATAATATTTGGTACCAACTTCGATAAGTCGAATTTTCTAAGGGAATCCCTTAATAGTGTACGTTTTTAACGTCTCTTTTAATAACAGTACTATACAATCCGCGAGGCAGGTCAGTTTCTAGGATTATTTGTCATCAAAAAGTACTTTAAGCACTTTGTCTTTTGACCAAAAATTAAATCTTATAAAAAAGTGTTATTCAATAACTCGAAGTGTTGATACCTCAAAGTTCTTTCGGTAACATGTACTGTATTTAAAAGTTACCGATTTTTGAACTCCATAAGGTTTTTATTTCTCTCAAATTGACTTCTGTATGCTTCACATAACGGGACATCCATTAATTACCTGAACTTATTATGAAAGCAGAATAATCTCATCAAATCACATTCAAAGGGAGGAGGTTCATTAAAAATCTTACCCTAACTGATTATCCAATTCAAACAATTGTTATAATTTCCTTTCATCTTTAATTAGAAACTAATTAAGTATATGGTGAATATCGCATGAGGGGATGGACGCACCTACTACAAAATATGTCAGTCGATTAATTGAATAAAATTCTCTAAGGAGAACTAAAGATTTTCTACGTTTCCCTCAGATCTCAAATATCAGCTGTTGGCGAAACGTCGATTAAACAACCATATAGGTGTTCTCACCAAAGAATTATTTAAAAATAACCTATATATGGTTGTTTAACCGACGTTTCGCCAACCGCTGGTAGTTGAGACCCTCAGGAAACGTAGAAAGTCCTTAACCGTGGCTGTACTCAAGAATTTTAAATCCTTTGCTACGTCCCTCGAGAATGCCAGCCACAATAGTTGGCGAAACAACATCATTGATGAGAGCTTGAATCTTTTCATTAATGCCCTCTTTTAATTTGCCTTATAAATTGTAAATTTTGTATTCCATTTACTGATTGATAAATTATAAATATTGATTATTAAGTACATATTCTACGTTCTTTCCTATGTACATATAGTCCGGTCAATTTAGACATTCGAAGCTACATAAATTCCCACCAAGCTGAAAATCAGTAAGATCGTTTAAAATATGATTAAAACTTAAATTTGAAAGTTCTCCATCTTTCCCCTGTATGGAAAAATTTTTATTCAAGCTCAAAGGTCAAAAAAATGAATTTCGCGATTTTCAGCAAAACGGTATGTTTTATCATACATTTACCCCAACAAAAATTGTAGACCATAAAATTATCTATAAAATATGTATCAACATTTTTTTTCCTAAGAGCCACTGTTTCTGAGATATCAGGTTAAATGAAACCCAGTCCCTTATTTTATACGCCAGTGTAACCTCGAGACAACATCTGTCTCCTGTTCAATTGTATGCGTGGCTAGGGTCTTATACCTCCTTTATGTCAGTGTGCCTAATAAATGAAATATTGTTAGTCTCAGGGTTGTCAGATTAGGGAATTTTACCCAAAAAATAGGGGATTTTTTTCCTTTGGGGTATTTTATGGGGATATATTTTTCAGGGGAATTCTTCTGGGAAAAATTTTTCCTCTACACTTTTTTCTATTTGCACTAAATATTTTCTAGTTCTTGGGGATTTATTCGTCACATAGCTTATTTTGGGGTATTTTAGAGATACATATTTTATAGATAATTTAATGATCTACAATTTTTGTCTGGGATAATTTTATGATAAAACTTACCGTTTTGCTGAAAATCGCGAAAAACTCATTTTTTTGACCAGTAACCTTAAATAAATTTTTTTCCATACAGGGGAAAATTGGGGAATTTTCAAATTTTATTTTTAATTATATTTTAAACAATCTCAGTGATTTTCAACTTGGTGGGAATTTATGTAACTTTACTCTCATTTTATGGTCTAATTTGACGGGACTAATATACACATATAATCTTTTTAAAATTCGCTAATTATCTCATTTAATTAATACTGTAACGTTTGAGTACTTATCACAAATTTATTTGAAACGTCGTGCATTTCTTAAAATTAGGATAAAGTAAAGTAAAGGACGTTCTGACTGAATCAGTTTATCTGATATATAAATAATTAATTAATCAAGGTTTAAATGTTTGTTTAGGTAGTGTTATAAACGTGCAATAAAAATTCTATTAAACAATGATTCTATAAGACTAATAACAACATCGTTCGTTCCTTCTTACTTAATTTGAGTCTAAATTACTACAAGAACTTCGAGAAATTTGTGTTTATATTGAATTTTTATTTTGGTCGGACCAATTAATTCCAAAACCTAACCTAACCCAACCTTAACCAAGGAACTAAGAAAACCGTTTCCGAATTGTATTAAAGCAATAAACCGGAATTCATTTCAAGAATTTACTTTGATCTTGAACTTGCCTTAATTTCCAATTTCATTTCTGAATAAAATTCTTAAAATTGTGATAGTTACGTCTCACGATAATCTTCTAGATTCTTCTCAAAATAAAATCGTGTAAATTAGTCGTGTCTCACCGCAAAAAATATTTAAATTAAAAAAATTAATAAACTATCGTATTATTCCACATGCAGACAATAATAAAAGATTTTAAGTAGGTATATATCACGTCTACATTATTCATTAAAAATTAATTTATTCAAAGAGTAGAAGGTACATTTAGAAGAAGATTAAACTTCAGTTTCTCTATAATACAAAACAATCTGTTTAATTTGAAATTTATCCGGTTGAAACAATTATTAAAAACAAAACGTAGGTTTTATTGTTATTATTATCTATACATTATTTATTACGTTTTGAGGTAAGGCTACGTTTTATGGTTTATTTCTTGGTATAACTGGAAATTATAAAAATCCTGTTAAATATGAAAAATGTATTCGTAATTAATTATTGTAGGCAGTAGAAATTATTGCGAGATTCTTTGATACAAATAAGGTGAATTCCCTAATGTGATATAAGTAGATACTTACTACCTACTAAAAGAAAATTATATTGCATTTTTATCCTTTCTTTTTTTTTGAGAGAAAATAAAACAGCAGAGTAACAATATAGTTATGGCTGTACCCCTGCTGCCCCTACTTAAACACTTTTATTGTTGTATTTGTTTGTATTTTAGTACGACTCAAAATTAATATATAATAAATAAAAAACACTTTAAACTTTCACACTTTTAATTATCTTGACAATTGTTTCGCCACTTTGTGGCTTCATCAGAAGATACATAAGTTCTTAAAATTAACACAGGCTGATTCTATTTATATATCAGCTTACAAAGCTAAAGTGGGGGTGTAACGTGTAAATTTAGTAATGGTGAATTATTTGTTTCCAAGTTTTCATTTAAAAGTACATTTTTATATTTATATTTATTAATTTCCATGCTTTCTAGTAAATTGAGTTTATAGCTTTTGCTTTCAGTGTGTAAAATAGTATATTCAGCATTAAATATATGTTTTTGATTAATTAAATGTGATGCATAATGAGAATTATTTTTAAGTTGTTTAAATGAATTCATATGTTCTTTTATACGTTTTTCAAATGATCTCCCCGTTTGCCCTATGTAAAATTTGTCACATGACCCACATTCTAATTTGTAAACTCCGTACTTACTGTTTTTAGATGTTTTATCCTTGTTGTTTTTAATGTTTTTGGCTAGTGTGTTAATAGTTTTAAATGCAACATTTATATTCTTACTATTTAAAAAACTCTTAATATTTAATGCTATTTTTGTATAGAATTTTACTCAAAATTCTTCTGCAATAAATATCTATGTAGTGATGGGAATTTAAAAAGAAAGCTTTAAACAGAGCATGTAATTTGTTGTAATGTTAATTTATTTGCAATATTCTATTGCTTAATATTGTGTATATCTAAAATGTTGCATAAGAAGGAGAAGGGGGCCCAAAAAATTTAAATATCTTACATAGGGGCAGTAATATCAACTGAAATTATTATTAAAATTCAAAATTTGTTCCAAATGTTGCACATTACAAGAAACTGGGTCCTAATAACAATTTCTTTTTTGGCACGTGGCGTGAGTCAAACTTCAACTCGTGAAGAATTTTATTTACTTGTACCTAATTATTAATATATTCTTTTAATGTTATGTTTTCTCAATAATATGTGTCTAATACAGCCTTGAATGAACAGACCTAATTACTAAACACTAAGAAGATGATTTTTCAAATTCCTAATTGTTTTTAAAGTGTAAACGATTTGAATAGATATTCAAATTTACTTACTGTTACGAAGGAATTTTTATGTGTTGGATATACGTACCCAATATGTATTTTGAAACAGTAAACTACCGGCTTATTTAAGCGAGCACTGAATCGCAACATTAGATAAACTATTTTGACATTCTCCATACTTACATAACCAACAGCATCTTTGCGTCAGATTAAAATTATTTAATTATTTATTTATTCATGGTACCGTATAATAATATAATAATCTATATTAGGTGCATTTATAATATAACTGAAACTATATTTAAGGTTGTGCTTAAATATATACCAAATTAATTAATTTTACTCCAAAATTATAGTGTCTCATTAAAAAGAAAATGAGCAGTTTTTCCGCCCCTTGGTTATTATTTCGTATAAAACAAACAATTGCAATAATTTTATTATTATATTTATAATATTTGAAGTTAATAACAAATACAGTTGTATAATGAAATTCAAATACTTTTTTCCATTAAAAAAACAAATGTTTAACCTCAATTGGAATTTGTGAATGCGTTGTCATAAAACAATGAATTTTCAAGTTTATTATGTATAATTAAAAATTAATAGAAATGTAACTTAATTTTAAAATACTTTTCTACATAAATATTATCGAAAATTCAAATTAATTTTTATAGTGCTGCTTTATAATGAAACTGCTTCCACAATGTCCATACTGCAGTCAATATACGTAATTAGGTTCAGTCAAATAATTTCAAAATTTAGTGATTTTAATATTTAAAGAGGTAAAAAATTAAGTACCAACTTTTATCAATGTAACAGATGTTTTTATCGTCTTTTGTCAATCCTTACTCAGTATTTCATTACCAAAATGCTTAGTATAAAGTATTAATGGTATATATAAATAAGAAAATAGACAAAATGCAGAATTATTGGCGCTTTAGACTGGATCGATTAGGTTAGGTTCACCAGTAAGTTCAATTACTTCTTTATAAACTAAATTCAACCTAACCTAACCTAACCGTCCACTTTTATATACTGACAAATTAAAGTTAGTTATACAATAACAAAAAAAAAAAGAAAAAGAAACGACACCTGTGCACGGAGAAAAATAATCATGATTTTATTACTTGATGAGTCAAGCAAAAATTTTCTAGTAAATAATACTAGAATTCTCATAAAATGTACTTGGTGGTATAAAACAATTTTTCATTCTTTCTAATAATTAGTATTAGAATAATCAAGCTAAATAAGTCTAGACTTTTTTTCTCTACCTCTCGATTATTTTATCGTGTCGTAAAGAAAAAAATACTAGAATGAGAATAGTTTAGTAAAATTAGTGATAAGAATGTAAAAAATGTTTTCTAATCAAGTCAATTTTACTAGAATTCAGTCTCAACACCGAACGTAGATTGACTAGACATTTCTAGTAAAATCTCCTTGAGCGTCTGGTCGTCCATATAATTGACAGATTTTTTAGTCATGTTTGCTAGAATTCTAGCAATATTTTCATGATTGTTTTCTCCCTGTGGTAGTTTCCTTTCAACAAAAACTAATTATGTTATTGTTTTAGTTAGTTACCATAAGTAATATTTGATTAAATTTTCTAAAAGACAAGCGGATTTAATTAATCTAATAAAATTTTCATTCCTAATGGAGATTGCTTTAGTTTTTCATACACCCAATTCCAAGACGTTCAACTATATTAGGCATATTTTTGAAACAGCCCCCATTAACCAACTGACAACTGAAGCTGCATTGTATCACTTTTTGGTTTTGTTAAACGTACCTACATGAGTTTTGGATCACATTTTATTTAATATCCACTTTAAAGAAGTAAATTCCCCATTTATCGGTATCTTCAGGTCCTCACAGTATCTAACTGTAGCATAATAGAAAGGAAAATCTCATAAATAAGTCTTCACCATGAAACTCGTAGAGAAATAATTCAGCCCATTGCTATTTACATGTCTGAACATAAAGCCTACATCTAATTGTGTAGCTCATGAGATTCTGATCAAATTAGCTGGGATGTATGTTACGCAGCAGAAAAGATTAGTCTACACAACACCTACAATTCTAGGACGTTATCTAATAATTTTAAAATAATATAGAAAAAAGAGTACAGCTTGATTACTCTAAGGTAAGCTCTGAAGATTTTACAGTCGGCGTAGAAGAAAGAAAGAGAACGCATTCGGAGGAAGAAAGATACAATCAACGCTCGACAAATACGACAAATAAATATATGTACTAGTTTTAAGACAGGGGTGCTTGATGTATCCTCTCCAGTAGTCGTTAATTTAGTTTATACCTGAATCTCCCGATACTGTTATGTACCCAAAATTATTGTACATAGATAACCTTTCAGTAATGAAACGTGTTAATATCGTAGCATTTTGCGCACTATATTGGCAGCTTTTATATTCTTTAAAATATAATAATTATATAAAATATTTCGACCATTTTTAAATGAACAGTCGGAGGATTTAGTATGCGCCCTGACAAGTACTCTGCTTCAAACCAAGCATGCAAATTCATCTCTGTGGGTATCGCCAGCAAGGCGTTACGAACTTACGAACTAGTAATCCCGAAGACCATCCTAGAGTAATTTACTGTACTTGGTATGTTTCAACTAAATTTGAAAATACCAATAGGTACCAAGAGAAAAGAGGATGGATGTAAAGTGCAAATCACCTAACAATATTGGTGTTGCTTTTATTATTATTGTTATTTGTCTAAGATAATATAACACTCGGTATTACGACATATTTAATTATTTTAGTAGCCAGCTAATCGTCAGTCAGTGCCACACCGTGTCCACTCTAACACCATCTCACTAGCCACGCTAAGCGATTTAAGTCGCTGCAGTGTGACGTTGAAAAACTTCTTAGTTAACCAGGTCACTCATTATATTGCATAATCGAAAAAGAGAGGAGAGCGAGAACGAGATAGGCTTCAATAATATTACGCTTTCGATATTGTTTTACTTCGATACTGCAAAGTATCGGCAATTTCTATCACCTACAACACCGGGTGTTATGTTTAGATCGCTCTTTAATAAAGATTCAAGTTACATTACCTACAATAAATATTTATTTCAATTTGTGTCTTGTCTCAATAATGTGGCAACCTCTAGAAGATTTTTGGCTGCTTGCTTTCTTAATTTAATAAGAAATGACATACTAAATTCACTTTCACACAAATTTACTAAGACACCAAATTTTTTGTAGCATAGGTCGACTTAATCGTCATAGTTTCTTTACCACGGTAATGTGATTCATTGATTGATTACTATCCAACGTAGGTATTTTGTATATTGTAACAGAAATAAAATGCTGCCAACATAACCTAAAGTGTGCTAAGTAATAAACCGTGATTCAGTACGTGTGGAACACTCTGTAAATAAACTTGTATGTGCATTCGCATAGTAAATTAAGTACCTACTTTTACCTAGTAAAGGATCGTGAAATGTATTAAACATTATTAGGCGTACCAACCGGATAATTCTAGCGGGAAATTTCAAATAAGCACTTTTTATTTTGCTATTATTACATCTAAGCATAATAATCACCTATCCATTAACGTGTTTATATGTGGTGTAAATTAACCTACTTAAACGTCTGTATCTTAAGACTTAAACGTTACTTGACCCTCATTTGTGCTACATGAAAATAAAAGTGCAAAATATTTGTCACCCATAAACGTAAAAAAGAATATTATGTTTCTTTTAATAATTTGACAAGGTTGCAATACATACAAAAGTAACATTTGTTTTTGTTTTTATATCAACTGAAAAATATTTTTTTATATTTGTTGTTAATTAGACAGTAAATCTTTTCTCAAAATTTTATAAACGTTCTCGAAACTTCTGTAGCATGGAAAAATACACATGTCCTGAAATAAAATTCACACAACTATTGTATTAATAGTGAATTAAATAATCTCCGGGAGTTAGGGGTAGTTTGGGAGTGAAAGAACTAGACAGAACGACAATCCTTAATTAATCTTCGAATATAAGTTTCAAGCTTCTATTAATGAAATAGAATTTTGGCTAGGCTCTTGGTGAAACATGTTATAATATCAAGAGTAAAAAGACACACTAGGTAATAATTTGTTTCACAAATTTATTTAACAAACTGACAATATTGTTTCGGCAGTTATGCCATTATCAAAGTAATTGTACAGGTAAACTTAACTAGTATTTATATAAAGGGACTTAAACTAATACAAATATACAAACATAGGTACACAGAAGCATATTTATTGGTTTGTATTGGTTGATAACTTTAATAACGGGGAAATCCTAAAATCCGTCTGGTCATTTGTTACCTGTTTCTGTTCTGTTATTGCTTTATGTATTTCTAAAATTTCCAAGAGATTTAACCGTTTACCTTTATTGCAATTATGTATGAGCTTTAAACTATTGTTATCTATAAAATGATTATTTTATGTCAATGACATTGATATCTTCCGCAAACCTACTACCACTGACACACTCATACCATCACATTCACAACAATCTTATAAAATAAAACTAAGTTCTTTCCACTCTTATTTACATAGGCTAATAAATTTACCTTTAACTAAAGAAAACTTTGATAAAGAACTAAAAACAATCAAACTTTTAGCAAAAAATAATGGTTTTGACATTTCTTTGATAAATGACCTTTTACATAAAAAACGACGGAAACAAAATCTTAAATCTTTCTATCACTGTACCATCACGGAGAAAAAACAATTTTCCTTTTTGAACTACATACCTAAGATTTCTAATAACATTTCCAATAAACTCAAGAAATTAGAAATTACTCCTATCTCCATAAACAAAACCAATTTAGGCTCTTTACTAGTGAACAACAAAATAGATAAAAAAGATATTTTAGAGAAAAACGGTGTCTATCAAATAAAATTTCAAAATTGTCCTGCTATTTACTTAGGACAAACAGGTCGGTCATTAAAAATTCGCTTAAATGAACATAACAAATCTATTCAGAATTGTAAAAAGACTACAGGATTAGCGGAACACTGTTTAGAAAATAATCATTTTATAGATAACAATAGTTTAAAGCTCATACATAATTGCAATAAAGGTAAACGGTTAAATCTCTTGGAAATTTTAGAAATACATAAAGCAATAACAGAACAGAAACAGGTAACAAATGACCAGACGGATTTTAGGATTTCCCCGTTATTAAAGTTATCAACCAAGACAAACCAATAAATATGCTTCTGTGTACCTATGTTTGTATATTTGTATTAGTTTAAGTCCCTTTATATAAATACTAGTTAAGTTTACCTGTACAATTACTTTGATAATGGCATAACTGCCGAAACAATATTGTCAGTTTGTTAAATAAATTTGTGTAACAAATTATTACCTAGTGTGTCTTTTTACTCAAGCTTCTATCTTTGAAAATTACGGAATTTTCGCACAAACTGTCCTACCTCAACCCCTTATACCTTTTTTTCGCATTAAAAAGTAGCCTACGTCCTTTCTCAGGCTCTAGACTATCTCTGTACCAAATTTCATTTAAATCGGTTCAGTAAATTTTAGGCGAGATTGTGTAGCATACAGACAGGGTTACTTTCGCATTTATAATATTCCGCGAATTCATTTTCATCGATTTTTCCAAGGGAATCAGATTTTTTCCCGCAGTAAAGCGTAGCCTATGTGTTAATCCAGGGTGTCAGCTAACTCCATACCAAATTTTATTTAAATCGCTTCAGCCGTTTAGACGTGAAGAAGTAACAAATATACACATTCACACACTCACAAACTTTCGCCTTTATAATATTAGGGTGATTTACTAAGGGTAGTTTTTTTTTTAATTTCCTGATACGTTTATAATAACACTAAACGTTCTTGTTCATACTACGTACAATAATTTTTTGAGTTAATGAATTACAAACTTTTTTTTGCCTTTGAATAAATGATATAATAATACCTCTAACGTAAACACACTTTATTAATTAATATATTAATCAATGACATCGGAAAACAATTATGTACTTAAATGGAACTCAATTTATCATAATTTCAGCCACTTATTTCCATATTGTAATAATTTCCTTTAAATATTTTTTTATTTACTTAAAACTATCTACTGACTTCTCCATTTAATAACCTTGTTATTGTTTATTAATTTACGTGCATTCGATACATAATAACCCCATTATTACGTTGTGACAATTTGTAGGTAAACTTGTTTTTGTATTTGCAATTTCATTTTATTTGATAAAAAAATAATTTTACTGTATCATTATTTATTAATTCGATTATTTATCTAATAAAATTGACGTAAAACTGTAACTGCTTAAATTCAACTCTAATAATAGTGAGAATCGTCACTTGTATGTTCGCCATTTTATTACACCAACCAATTGTTCTTTAATTCATTGATATTCGCTTGAAGTCGTTTGAAATGTTTAAAATTCACCACATTTTATGCTTTCAAAACCAATCCTTTAGCTGCTCATGACAATGACTTCACACATTGGTTGATGTCAACACCAATAAGAAGCATTGTAATCTGTTAACATTATAAAGGTGGATATTCCTTCATTTTAAAAAAGTTCTATAAACAATATCATTTAATAATTATTCCTTTAAATCCTTTAAGGCTGACCCATATATGGCGCTACTAGTATCAAATCTATATGATCTTTAGTTAGCCCTAACATTCAAAAAACGCGTGTATAAATTTGACAGCTGTTGCACTATTAGTATCTGAGTTATAGCATTTTTAGTGAAAGAAGTTTCGTTACTTTGAAAAAATGAATGAAAAGTGCTGTTTTATCAAGGGCAATGCACCGTGTCACAAATCAATGAAATCGATGGCAAAATTCTATGAATTGGGCTTCTAATATCTTCCGCATCCACCGTACTCTCCAGATCTGGCCCCCAGTGACTTTTTTCTGTTGTCAGACGTCAAGGGGATGCTCGCTGGACAGAAATGAAGAGGTAATCGCCGAAAATGAAGCCTATTTTGAGGCTAAAGACAAATCGTATTATAAAAATGGTATCGAAAAATTGTATGACCGCTATAATCGTTGTTTCGCCCTCGAAAGGAACTATATTGAATAATAAAATCAAAATTTATCAGCTAGCCTACGAACTTTTCAGCCCGCCGAAAAAAAAGGGACAATTAAAAAATTTACAATTTACAATTTATTAATTGTGCACATAAATAAGTAAATCATCGCCTTCGTCTTCGAAATAACGCTTCTAATCCACTAACTATAATTTTAGAAAGTTGAATTGAATTGTACTTCTTCAAGCTTCGAATTTACTTATCTATTAAGCTACGAACAAAAATTATAATTACGTAAACGAACTCTTTTTTACCTGCACCTAGTACAACGAATGTGCTTAAATGTATCTATTAAATAAATATATGAATCTATAGTTAAATGAAAAATGAAGCGTGCTGCTTTGTCCAAACCTTTTTGCGACTGCAATAAAACTAACTTGAAATTTTATGGTCGAGCAACTTTTTATGCAGATATATACCAACTATTTTATGATTTGAAATGTATAATTTTTTTTTGTCGATCAAAATTTGATCGATATATTTGACCCATTTGCTTTCAAATTAAAATAAATTAACCTCAACTTTTTAATGGTTGACAAACCGTGACACGCGAACCACACATGGCCTTAAGAACTCTTGATACTGGATGGTACATTATACAAACTACTACATTGTTGGAAAATTGTCCAAACTATGCAGGATTTGTGGTTAAAATACAAACCACAGGGGAAATACCTACATATAATTACCTGGTTGTGAACAGTTTGAACTTGCAGAATAAGGCATGTATACCTGCATATTAATTTGGAACGTTACAACATATCTAGGTATTAATTTATAGAGGATGTAACATTTGTGCATATGTGGATAATGTTGCAACATATGCTGCAATATTTTACAGAGCGTTAAAGCGAGATCCCGAAAATTGCTAATTATTCCTAATTAAATTTTATTATATTAATAGACAGGAAATTGCAAAGTTTTCTACGTATCTACATGCTTAATACATTTATTCGTTTATTGACAGAAACTCTAACTTTTACGTTTATAAATAAAATATGATTCTTTTCTCCATTTACTTAATTAATAGATATATATACCTAGATATATAGGTGTCTGTATACAAAAACACATATATCATTACATAATCCGAGTAAATTTCCTCTTGCTAAATTTATATGTACACGTAGATTGAGGGCGTTAAAAAGAATTCATTAGCAATAAAAGAAAAAGTTTTAAAAATTACAATATCTTTAAATTTGCTGTTTTTTTTTAATTTATTAAAATTCTTACGTATCTAATTTGCATATGTGTACAGACACTTGTTTCAAATCACATAAATTTTTCAGATTTATGAGGAATTTAATGAAACAGACCGTTTCCAAAAAAAATTATTGCAGCGTTAACGTAATAGATGGAGATTTGCAGTGGCACTTCGTGGATAGGTACATGGGAAGTCAAATTGAAAAACATCCAACCGTCTTTAAAAATATGTCCCTTCTTACCATCATTTATGTTAACGTTCTGAAACTAAGTCTTTTCTGAGAAAAATAAGCCCAACAACATTACTGCATAAATAACCATTGTAAGAAAAAAGAAAGGGAAGGTTGCACTCACAATCAGTGAAAATTATTTTTTCAACCCTCGAAAATAAATAAAACACATTGGACTATTTAACAAATTAGTGAACCATTTTCTTTATTTTGGATGGTGAAACCACAAATAGTTTAAGTAAGTATTAAAATTATTTTTTCAAAAATCCTGCAGGCATCACTTTTTATGCCGATTCAAATTTATTGGGCAGAATGAATCTAAATTGGTTTCAGAAAAATACAAAATTTAGAATTCCCATTTGAAGTTACAGTGACTTCAAAAAAATTCTGAAGCTATTAATTTTTGGTCTGTTTCAATGTCTTTCGGGCTCATTCTTTTCTAAAATAAACCTAGTTTTAGAAATAAAAAATACAGCTTTGTATTTCCTTTTGAAATAACTAGGCGATCGATTTCGACAATACATAAATAAAACACATTGGACTGTTTAACAAATTAGTGAATCGCTTTCTTTATTTTTTATGGTAAAACCACAAATAGTTTAAGTTGTATTAAAATTATTTTTTCAAAAATCCTGCACGCATCAATTTTTAGGCAGATTCAAATTTATTGGGCAGAATGAATCTAAATTGGTTTCAGAAAAATACAAAATTTAGAATTCCCATTTGAAGTTACAGTGACTTCAAAAAAATTCTGAAGCTATTAATTTTTGGTCTGTTTCAATGTCTTTCGGGCTCATTCTTTTCTAAAATAAACCTAGTTTTAGAAATAAAAAATACAGCTTTGTATTTCCTTTTGAAATAACTAGGCGATCGATTTCGACAATACATAAATAAAACACATTGGACTGTTTAACAAATTAGTGAATCGCTTTCTTTATTTTTTATGGTAAAACCACAAATAGTTTAAGTTGTATTAAAATTATTTTTTCAAAAATCCTGCACGCATCAATTTTTAGGCAGATTCAAATTTATTGGGCAGAATGAATCTAAATTGGTTTCAGAAAAATACAAAATTTAGAATTCCCATTTGAAGTTACAGTGACTTCAAAAAAATTCTGAAGCTATTAATTTTTGGTCTGTTTCAATGTCTTTCGGGCTCATTCTTTTCTAAAATAAACCTAGTTTTAGAAATAAAAAATACAGCTTTGTATTTCCTTTTGAAATAACTAGGCGATCGATTTCGACAATACATAAATAAAACACATTGGACTGTTTAACAAATTAGTGAATCGCTTTCTTTATTTTTTATGGTAAAACCACAAATAGTTTAAGTTGTATTAAAATTATTTTTTCAAAAATCCTGCACGCATCAATTTTTAGGCAGATTCAAATTTATTGGGCAGAATGAATCTAAATTGGTTTCAGAAAAATACAAAATTTAGAATTCCCATTTGAAGTTACAGTGACTTCAAAAAAATTCTGAAGCTATTAATTTTTGGTCTGTTTCAATGTCTTTCGGGCTCATTCTTTTCTAAAATAAACCTAGTTTTAGAAATAAAAAATACAGCTTTGTATTTCCTTTTGAAATAACTAGGCGATCGATTTCGACAATACATAAATAAAACACATTGGACTGTTTAACAAATTAGTGAATCGCTTTCTTTATTTTTTATGGTAAAACCACAAATAGTTTAAGTTGTATTAAAATTATTTTTTCAAAAATCCTGCACGCATCAATTTTTAGGCAGATTCAAATTTATTGGGCAGAATGAATCTAAATTGGTTTCAGAAAAATACAAAATTTAGAATTCCCATTTGAAGTTACAGTGACTTCAAAAAAATTCTGAAGCTATTAATTTTTGGTCTGTTTCAATGTCTTTCGGGCTCATTCTTTTCTAAAATAAACCTAGTTTTAGAAATAAAAAATACAGCTTTGTATTTCCTTTTGAAATAACTAGGCGATCGATTTCGACAATACATAAATAAAACACATTGGACTGTTTAACAAATTAGTGAATCGCTTTCTTTATTTTTTATGGTAAAACCACAAATAGTTTAAGTTGTATTAAAATTATTTTTTCAAAAATCCTGCACGCATCAATTTTTAGGCAGATTCAAATTTATTGGGCAGAATGAATCTAAATTGGTTTCAGAAAAATACAAAATTTAGAATTCCCATTTGAAGTTACAGTGACTTCAAAAAAATTCTGAAGCTATTAATTTTTGGTCTGTTTCAATGTCTTTCGGGCTCATTCTTTTCTAAAATAAACCTAGTTTTAGAAATAAAAAATACAGCTTTGTATTTCCTTTTGAAATAACCCCAAAAAAAAAAAACATTGGACTGTTTAACAAATTAGTGAATCGCTTTCTTTATTTTTTATGGTAAAACCACAAATAGTTTAAGTTGTATTAAAATTATTTTTTCAAAAATCCTGCAGCATCATTTTTATGCCGATTCAAATTTATTGGGCAGAATGAATCTAAATTGGTTTCAGAAAAATACAAAATTTAGAATTCCCATTTGAAGTTACAGTGACTTCAAAAAAATTCTGAAGCTATTAATTTTTGGTCTGTTTCAATGTCTTTCGGGCTCATTCTTTTCTAAAATAAACCTAGTTTTAGAAATAAAAAATACAGCTTTGTATTTCCTTTTGAAATAACTAGGCGATCGATTTCGACAATACATAAATAAAACACATTGGACTGTTTAACAAATTAGTGAATCGCTTTCTTTATTTTTTATGGTAAAACCACAAATAGTTTAAGTTGTATTAAAATTATTTTTTCAAAAATCCTGCACGCATCAATTTTTAGGCAGATTCAAATTTATTGGGCAGAATGAATCTAAATTGGTTTCAGAAAAATACAAAATTTAGAATTCCCATTTGAAGTTACAGTGACTTCAAAAAAATTCTGAAGCTATTAATTTTTGGTCTGTTTCAATGTCTTTCGGGCTCATTCTTTTCTAAAATAAACCTAGTTTTAGAAATAAAAAATACAGCTTTGTATTTCCTTTTGAAATAACTAGGCGATCGATTTCGACAATACATAAATAAAACACATTGGACTGTTTAACAAATTAGTGAATCGCTTTCTTTATTTTTTATGGTAAAACCACAAATAGTTTAAGTTGTATTAAAATTATTTTTTCAAAAATCCTGCAGGCATCACTTTTTATGCCGATTCAAATTTATTGGGCAGAATGAATCTAAATTGGTTTCAGAAAAATACAAAATTTAGAATTCCCATTTGAAGTTACAGTGACTTCAAAAAAATTCTGAAGCTATTAATTTTTGGTCTGTTTCAATGTCTTTCGGGCTCATTCTTTTCTAAAATAACCTAGTTTTAGAAATAAAAAATACAGCTTTGTATTTCCTTTTGAAATAACTAGGCGATCGATTTCGACAATACATAAATAAAACACATTGGACTGTTTAACAAATTAGTGAACCTTTCTTTATTTTTTATGGTAAAACCACAAATAGTTTAAGTTGTATTAAAATTATTTTTTCAAAAATCCTGCACGCATCAATTTTTAGGCAGATTCAAATTTATTGGGCAGAATGAATCTAAATTGGTTTCAGAAAAATACAAAATTTAGAATTCCCATTTGAAGTTACAGTGACTTCAAAAAAATTCTGAAGCTATTAATTTTTGGTCTGTTTCAATGTCTTTCGGGCTCATTCTTTTCTAAAATAAACCTAGTTTTAGAAATAAAAAATACAGCTTTGTATTTCCTTTTGAAATAACTAGGCGATCGATTTCGACAATACATAAATAAAACACATTGGACTGTTTAACAAATTAGTGAATCGCTTT
Source organism: Agrilus mali (assembly GCA_029378335.1). Lineage (NCBI taxonomy): Eukaryota > Metazoa > Arthropoda > Insecta > Coleoptera > Buprestidae > Agrilus > Agrilus mali. The sequence goes on from CM055658.1 coordinate 4,980,736, forward strand.
CTTTATTTTTTATGGTAAAACCACAAATAGTTTAAGTTGTATTAAAATTATTTTTTCAAAAATCCTGCACGCATCAATTTTTAGGCAGATTCAAATTTATTGGGCAGAATGAATCTAAATTGGTTTCAGAAAAATACAAAATTTAGAATTCCCATTTGAAGTTACAGTGACTTCAAAAAAATTCTGAAGCTATTAATTTTTGGTCTGTTTCAATGTCTTTCGGGCTCATTCTTTTCTAAAATAAACCTAGTTTTAGAAATAAAAAATACAGCTTTGTATTTCCTTTTGAAATAACTAGGCGATCGATTCGACAATACATAAATAAAACACATTGGACTGTTTAACAAATTAGTGAATCGCTTTCTTTATTTTTTATGGTAAAACCACAAATAGTTTAAGTTGTATTAAAATTATTTTTTCAAAAATCCTGCAGCATCAATTTTTAGGCAGATTCAAATTTATTGGGCAGAATGAATCTAAATTGGTTTCAGAAAAATACAAAATTTAGAATTCCCATTTGAAGTTACAGTGACTTCAAAAAAATTCTGAAGCTATTAATTTTTGGTCTGTTTCAATGTCTTTCGGGCTCATTCTTTTCTAAAATAAACCTAGTTTTAGAAATAAAAAATACAGCTTTGTATTTCCTTTTGAAATAACTAGGCGATCGATTTCGACAATACATAAATAAAACACATTGGACTGTTTAACAAATTAGTGAATCGCTTTCTTTATTTTTTATGGTAAAACCACAAATAGTTTAAGTTGTATTAAAATTATTTTTTCAAAAATCCTGCAGCATCAATTTTTAGGCAGATTCAAATTTATTGGGCAGAATGAATCTAAATTGGTTTCAGAAAAATACAAAATTTAGAATTCCCATTTGAAGTTACAGTGACTTCAAAAAAATTCTGAAGCTATTAATTTTTGGTCTGTTTCAATGTCTTTCGGGCTCATTCTTTTCTAAAATAAACCTAGTTTTAGAAATAAAAAATACAGCTTTGTATTTCCTTTTGAAATAACTAGGCGATCGATTTCGACAATACATAAATAAAACACATTGGACTGTTTAACAAATTAGTGAATCGCTTTCTTTATTTTTTATGGTAAAACCACAAATAGTTTAAGTTGTATTAAAATTATTTTTTCAAAAATCCTGCAAGCATCAATTTTTAGCGATTCAAATTTATTGGGCAGAATGAATCTAAATTGGTTTCAGAAAAATACAAAATTTAGAATTCCCATTTAAAGTTACAGTGACTTCAAAAAAATTCTAAAGCTATTAATTTTTGGTCTGTTTCAATGTCTTTGGGCTCATTCTTTTCTAAAATAAACCTAGTTTTAGAAATAAAAAATACAAATTTGTATTTCCTTTTGAAATAACTAGGCGTCGATTCGACAATACATAAATAAAACCAATGGACTGTTTAACAAATTAGTGAATCGCTTTCTTTATTTTTTATGGTAAAACCACAAATAGTTTAAGTTGTATTAAAATTATTTTTTCAAAAATCCTGCACGCATCAATTTTTAGGCAGATTCAAATTTATTGGGCAGAATGAATCTAAATTGGTTTCAGAAAAATACAAAATTTAGAATTCCCATTTGAAGTTACAGTGACTTCAAAAAAATTCTGAAGCTATTAATTTTTGGTCTGTTTCAATGTCTTTCGGGCTCATTCTTTTCTAAAATAAACCTAGTTTTAGAAATAAAAAATACAGCTTTGTATTTCCTTTTGAAATAACTAGGCGATCGATTTCGACAATACATAAATAAAACACATTGGACTGTTTAACAAATTAGTGAATCGCTTTCTTTATTTTTTATGGTAAAACCACAAATAGTTTAAGTTGTATTAAAATTATTTTTTCAAAAATCCTGCACGCATCAATTTTTAGGCAGATTCAAATTTATTGGGCAGAATGAATCTAAATTGGTTTCAGAAAAATACAAAATTTAGAATTCCCATTTGAAGTTACAGTGACTTCAAAAAAATTCTGAAGCTATTAATTTTTGGTCTGTTTCAATGTCTTTCGGGCTCATTCTTTTCTAAAATAAACCTAGTTTTAGAAATAAAAAATACAGCTTTGTATTTCCTTTTGAAATAACTAGGCGATCGATTTCGACAATACATAAATAAAACACATTGGACTGTTTAACAAATTAGTGAATCGCTTTCTTTATTTTTTATGGTAAAACCACAAATAGTTTAAGTTGTATTAAAATTATTTTTTCAAAAATCCTGCAGCATCAATTTTTATGCCGATTCAAATTTATTGGGCAGAATGAATCTAAATTGGTTTCAGAAAAATACAAAATTTAGAATTCCCATTTGAAGTTACAGTGACTTCAAAAAAATTCTGAAGCTATTAATTTTTGGTCTGTTTCAATGTCTTTCGGGCTCATTCTTTTCTAAAATAAACCTAGTTTTAGAAATAAAAAATACAGCTTTGTATTTCCTTTTGAAATAACTAGGCGATCGATTTCGACAATACATAAATAAAACACATTGGACTGTTTAACAAATTAGTGAATCGCTTTCTTTATTTTTTATGGTAAAACCACAAATAGTTTAAGTTGTATTAAAATTATTTTTTCAAAAATCCTGCAGCATCAATTTTTAGGCAGATTCAAATTTATTGGGCAGAATGAATCTAAATTGGTTTCAGAAAAATACAAAATTTAGAATTCCCATTTGAAGTTACAGTGACTTCAAAAAAATTCTGAAGCTATTAATTTTTGGTCTGTTTCAATGTCTTTCGGGCTCATTCTTTTCTAAAATAAACCTAGTTTTAGAAATAAAAAATACAGCTTTGTATTTCCTTTTGAAATAACTAGGCGATCGATTTCGACAATACATAAATAAAACACATTGGACTGTTTAACAAATTAGTGAATCGCTTTCTTTATTTTTTATGGTAAAACCACAAATAGTTTAAGTTGTATTAAAATTATTTTTTCAAAAATCCTGCAAGCATCAATTTTTAGGCAGATTCAAATTTATTGGGCAGAATGAATCTAAATTGGTTTCAGAAAAAATACAAAATTTAGAATTCCCATTTAAAGTTACAGTGACTTCAAAAAAATTCTAAAGCTATTAATTTTTGGTCTGTTTCAATGTCTTTCGGGCTCATTCTTTTCTAAAATAAACCTAGTTTTAGAAATAAAAAATACAAAAATTTGTATTTCCTTTTGAAATAACTAAGCGATCGACTTCGACAATACATAAATAAAACACATTGGACTGTTTAACAAATTAGTGAATCGCTTTCTTTATTTTGTATGGTGAAACCACAAATAGTTTAAGTTGTATTAAAATTATTTTTTCAAAAATCCTGCAGCATCAATTTTTAGCAGATTCAAATTTATTGGGCAGAATGAATCTAAATTGGTTTCAGAAAAATACAAAATTTAGAATTCCCATTTGAAGTTACAGTGACTTCAAAAAAATTCTGAAGCTATTAATTTTTGGTCTGTTTCAATGTCTTTCGGGCTCATTCTTTTCTAAAATAAACCTAGTTTTAGAAATAAAAAATACAGCTTTGTATTTCCTTTTGAAATAACTAGGCGATCGATTTCGACAATACATAAATAAAACACATTGGACTGTTTAACAAATTAGTGAATCGCTTTCTTTATTTTGTATGGTGAAACCACAAATAGTTTAAGTTGTATTAAAATTATTTTTCAAAAATCCTGCACGCATCAATTTTTAGGCAGATTCAAATTTATTGGGCAGAATGAATCTAAATTGGTTTCAGAAAAATACAAAATTTAGAATTCCCATTTGAAGTTACAGTGACTTCAAAAAAATTCTGAAGCTATTAATTTTTGGTCTGTTTCAATGTCTTTCGGGCTCATTCTTTTCTAAAATAAACCTAGTTTTAGAAATAAAAAATACAGCTTTGTATTTCCTTTTGAAATAACTAGGCGATCGATTTCGACAATACATAAATAAAACTCAATGGACTGTTTAACAAATTAGTGAATCGCTTTCTTTATTTTGTATGGTGAAACCACAAATAGTTTAAGTTGTATTAAAATGATTTTTTCAAAAATCCTGCAAGCATCAATTTTTAGGCAGATTCAAATTTATTGGGCAGAATGAATCTAAATTGGTTTCAGAAAAAATACAAAATTTAGAATTCCCATTTAAAGTTACAGTTACTTCAAAAAAATTCTAAAGCTATTAATTTTTGGTCTGTTTCAATGTCTTTTGGGCTCATTCTTTTCTAAAATAAACCTAGTTTTAGAAATAAAAAATACAAAAATTTGTATTTCCTTTTGAAATAACTAAGCGATCGACTTCGACAATACATAAATAAAACTCAATGGACTGTTTAACAAATTAGTGAATCGCTTTCTTTATTTTTTATGGTAAAACCACAAATAGTTTAAGTTGTATTAAAATTATTTTTTCAAAAATCCTGCAAGCATCAATTTTTAGGCAGATTCAAATTTATTGGGCAGAATGAATCTAAATTGGTTTCAGAAAAAATACAAAATTTAGAATTCCCATTTAAAGTTACAGTTACTTCAAAAAAATTCTAAAGCTATTAATTTTTGGTCTGTTTCAATGTCTTTTGGGCTCATTCTTTTCTAAAATAAACCTAGTTTTAGAAATAAAAAATACAAAAATTTGTATTTCCTTTTGAAATAACTAAGCGTTCGACTTCGACAATACATAAATGAAACTCATTGGACTGTTTAACAAATTAGTGAATCGCTTTCTTTATTTTTTATGGTAAAACCACAAATAGTTTAAGTTGTATTAAAATTATTTTTTCAAAAATCCTGCAAGCATCAATTTTTAGGCAGATTCAAATTTATTGGGCAGAATGAAACTAAATTGGTTTCAGAAAAAATACAAAATTTAGAATTCCCATTTAAAGTTACAGTGACTTCAAAAAAATTTTGAAGCTACTAATTTTTGGTCTGTTTCAATGTCTTTTAAGCTCATTCTTTTCTGAAATAAACCTAGTTTTAGAAATAAAAAATACAAAAATTTGTATTTCCTTTTGAAATAACTAAGCGTTCGACTTCGACAATACATAAAGAAAACTCAATGGACTGTTTAAGAAATTAGTGAATCGCTTTCTTTATTTTTTATGGTAAAACCACAAATAGTTTAAGTTGTATTAAAATTATTTTTTCAAAAATCCTGCACGCATCAATTTTTAGGCAGATTCAAATTTATTGGGCAGAATGAATCTAAATTGGTTTCAGAAAAATACAAAATTTAGAATTCCCATTTGAAGTTACAGTGACTTCAAAAAAATTCTGAAGCTATTAATTTTTGGTCTGTTTCAATGTCTTTCGGGCTCATTCTTTTCTAAAATAAACCTAGTTTTAGAAATAAAAAATACAGCTTTGTATTTCCTTTTGAAATAACTAGGCGATCGATTTCGACAATACATAAATAAAACACATTGGACTGTTTAACAAATTAGTGAATCGCTTTCTTTATTTTTTATGGTAAAACCACAAATAGTTTAAGTTGTATTAAAATTATTTTTTCAAAAATCCTGCAAGCATCAATTTTTAGGCAGATTCAAATTTATTGGGCAGAATGAATCTAAATTGGTTTCAGAAAAAATACAAAATTTAGAATTCCCATTTAAAGTTACAGTGACTTCAAAAAAATTTTAAAGCTACTAATTTTTGGTCTGTTTCAATGTCTTTTAAGCTCATTCTTTTCTGAAATAAACCTAGTTTTAGAAATAAAAAATACAAAAATTTGTATTTCCTTTTGAAATAACTAAGCGTTCGACTTCGACAATACATAAATAAAACTCAATGGACTGTTTAACAAATTAGTGAATCGCTTTCTTTATTTTGTATGGTGAAACCACAAATAGTTTAAGTTGTATTAAAATGATTTTTTCAAAAATCCTGCAAGCATCAATTTTTAGGCAGATTCAAATTTATTGGGCAGAATGAATCTAAATTGGTTTCAGAAAAAATACAAAATTTAGAATTCCCATTTAAAGTTACAGTTACTTCAAAAAAATTCTAAAGCTATTAATTTTTGGTCTGTTTCAATGTCTTTCGGGCTCATTCTTTTCTAAAATAAACCTAGTTTTAGTAATAAAAAATACAAAAATTTGTATTTCCTTTTGAAATAACTAAGCGATCGACTTCGACAATACATAAATAAAACACATTGGACTGTTTAACAAATTAGTGAATCGCTTTCTTTATTTTTTATGGTAAAACCACAAATAGTTTAAGTTGTATTAAAATTATTTTTTCAAAAATCCTGCAAGCATCAATTTTTAGGCAGATTCAAATTTATTGGGCAGAATGAATCTAAATTGGTTTCAGAAAAAATACAAAATTTAGAATTCCCATTTAAAGTTACAGTGACTTCAAAAAAATTTTGAAGCTACTAATTTTTGGTCTGTTTCAATGTCTTTTAAGCTCATTCTTTTCTGAAATAAACCTAGTTTTAGAAATAAAAAATACAAAAATTTGTATTTCCTTTTGAAATAACTAAGCGTTCGACTTCGACAATACATAAATAAAACTCAATGGACTGTTTAACAAATTAGTGAATCGCTTTCTTTATTTTTTATGGTAAAACCACAAATAGTTTAAGTTGTATTAAAATTATTTTTTCAAAAATCCTGCAAGCATCAATTTTTAGGCAGATTCAAATTTATTGGGCAGAATGAATCTAAATTGGTTTCAGAAAAAATACAAAATTTAGAATTCCCATTTAAAGTTACAGTGACTTCAAAAAAATTTTGAAGCTACTAATTTTTGGTCTGTTTCAATGTCTTTTAAGCTCATTCTTTTCTGAAATAAACCTAGTTTTAGAAATAAAAAATACAGCTTTGTATTTCCTTTTGAAATAACTAGGCGATCGATTTCGACAATACATAAATAAAACTCAATGGACTGTTTAACAAATTAGTGAATCGCTTTCTTTATTTTGTATGGTGAAACCACAAATAGTTTAAGTTGTATTAAAATGATTTTTTCAAAAATCCTGCAAGCATCAATTTTTAGGCAGATTCAAATTTATTGGGCAGAATGAATCTAAATTGGTTTCAGAAAAAATACAAAATTTAGAATTCCCATTTAAAGTTACAGTTACTTCAAAAAAATTCTAAAGCTATTAATTTTTGGTCTGTTTCAATGTCTTTTGGGCTCATTCTTTTCTAAAATAAACCTAGTTTTAGAAATAAAAAATACAAAAATTTGTATTTCCTTTTGAAATAACTAAGCGTTCGACTTCGACAATACATAAATAAAACTCAATGGACTGTTTAACAAATTAGTGAATCGCTTTCTTTATTTTGTATGGTGAAACCACAAATAGTTTAAGTTGTATTAAAATGATTTTTTCAAAAATCCTGCAAGCATCAATTTTTAGGCAGATTCAAATTTATTGGGCAGAATGAATCTAAATTGGTTTCAGAAAAAATACAAAATTTAGAATTCCCATTTAAAGTTACAGTTACTTCAAAAAAATTCTAAAGCTATTAATTTTTGGTCTGTTTCAATGTCTTTTGGGCTCATTCTTTTCTAAAATAAACCTAGTTTTAGAAATAAAAAATACAAAAATTTGTATTTCCTTTTGAAATAACTAAGCGTTCGACTTCGACAATACATAAAGAAAACTCAATGGACTGTTTAAGAAATTAGTGAATCGCTTTCTTTATTTTTTATGGTAAAACCACAAATAGTTTAAGTTGTATTAAAATTATTTTTTCAAAAATCCTGCACGCATCAATTTTTAGGCAGATTCAAATTTATTGGGCAGAATGAATCTAAATTGGTTTCAGAAAAATACAAAATTTAGAATTCCCATTTGAAGTTACAGTGACTTCAAAAAAATTCTGAAGCTATTAATTTTTGGTCTGTTTCAATGTCTTTCGGGCTCATTCTTTTCTAAAATAAACCTAGTTTTAGAAATAAAAAATACAGCTTTGTATTTCCTTTTGAAATAACTAGGCGATCGATTTCGACAATACATAAATAAAACACATTGGACTGTTTAACAAATTAGTGAATCGCTTTCTTTATTTTTTATGGTAAAACCACAAATAGTTTAAGTTGTATTAAAATTATTTTTTCAAAAATCCTGCACGCATCAATTTTTAGGCAGATTCAAATTTATTGGGCAGAATGAATCTAAATTGGTTTCAGAAAAAATACAAAATTTAGAATTCCCATTTAAAGTTACAGTGACTTCAAAAAAATTTTAAAGCTACTAATTTTTGGTCTGTTTCAATGTCTTTTAAGCTCATTCTTTTCTGAAATAAACCTAGTTTTAGAAATAAAAAATACAAAAATTTGTATTTCCTTTTGAAATAACTAAGCGTTCGACTTCGACAATACATAAATAAAACTCAATGGACTGTTTAACAAATTAGTGAATCGCTTTCTTTATTTTGTATGGTGAAACCACAAATAGTTTAAGTTGTATTAAAATGATTTTTTCAAAAATCCTGCAAGCATCAATTTTTAGGCAGATTCAAATTTATTGGGCAGAATGAATCTAAATTGGTTTCAGAAAAAATACAAAATTTAGAATTCCCATTTAAAGTTACAGTTACTTCAAAAAAATTCTAAAGCTATTAATTTTTGGTCTGTTTCAATGTCTTTCGGGCTCATTCTTTTCTAAAATAACCTTAGTTTTATTAATAAATAATACAAAAATTTGTATTTCGTTTTGAAATAACCAAACGATCGACTTCGACAATACATAAATAAAACACATTGGACTGTTTAACAAATTAGTGAATCGCTTTCTTTATTTTGTATGGTGAAACCACAAATAGTTTAAGTTGTATTAAAATTATTGTTTCAAAAATCCTGCAGGCATCACTTTTTAGACCGATTCAAATTTATTGGGCAGAATTAATCTAAATTGGTTTCAGAAAAAATACAAAATTTAGAATTCATATTTAAAGTTACAGTGACTTCAAAAAAATTCTAAAGCTATTAATTTTTGGTCTGTTTGAATGTCTTTCGGGCTCATTCTTTTCTAAAATACCCTTAGTTTTATAAATAAATAATACAAAAACTTGTATTTCGTTTTGAAATAACTAAACGATCGACTTCGACAATACATAAATAAAACACATTGGACTGTTTAACAAATTAGTGAATCGCTTTCTTTATTTTGTATAGTGAAACCACAAATAGTTTAAGTTGTATTGAAATTATTTTTTCAAAAATCCTGCAGGCATCACTTTTTAGGCCGATTCAAATTTATTGGGCAGAATAAATCTAAATTGGTTTCAGAAAAAATATAAATTTTAGAATTCCTATTTAAAGTTACAGTGACTTCAAAAAAATTCTAAAGCTATTAATTTTTGGTCTGTTTCAATGTCTTTTGGGTTCATTCTTTTCTAAAATAAACCTAGTTTTAGAAATAAAAAATACAGATTTGTTTTTCCTTTCGAAATATTAAAAAAATAAATTAATTCTAGCGCCGTCAATTTTAAGGCTATTTTAAAATTGGTTCGTTCATTCTTCATAGAAAAAGATATAATTTCAGAAAAAGAATACGAAAATTGTGGGATTCCATGTTACTTGATACCAAAAGAAATTCTAGAGCGGTTACTTTTGGGGCTATTTCAGTTCTAGTTGTTGATTTATTTTTCTGAGACAAAATAATTAAAAAAAAAAATAAGGAAAAAACCGCCACTACACATTTCTGTAAATAACAACAGGAGAAGCTTAATACTTGAACCTCAGTTGTAACAACTACTAATTTTCTGTGCGTCAATGGTATCTACAAACATAACCATACGATATGTTAATTAATGTGTAAAGTAACAGTTAATTTGTCAATAAAACTTATTTGGCTTGTAATTTTAGACACGTGTAGAGTTGTTTTTAGTAAAATGACAGTATGTAGTCACATTCCCACATTCATTCATTGCGTAGAGGTATTTCCTTCATTTGTGTATATGTTAATAATAATGATGATTTACCTGACTAAATGCTTAGTTTATATATACATAGCGGGGAAATACGTTCCATATAATCATAAAACATTACAATAAAAGAGCGAAACGTCAGAAATTAATCCTTTCGCAATTTAATGATAAATCAAACGTGTGGAAGATGATCTCTCGGGTGTTATTGTTATTAAAGGATTACACCGTTTAATAATATAATACAACGATATTACGTCAAGTATGAAAGAAAATTATTACACCATCAAGGTCGAGTCACCGTAAACTTTGTTTAGTGGAACGCGCGTTCGATTTCGAGTCCGATTATTTTCTCTCTCCTCATTGTTGTCGTTCGTTGAGTCTATGACTGCAACTGCGACTATTTAAATGCCAACTTAAGTTAACCCGAACGAAGTAAATTTGAATTCTTTGACGGCAACTACCGCTATAATAAACCAAAACAGAATGTACTCACTAAAATATTAATAAGTACATACATGGCAATTAATAATGTATTAACCTTGCAAAAAATTCAAAAAGAATACTAATAACTAGGTACACTGTGGCTTTTCTCATTGGACGGATTACTGTGCTGTACTTTTTTAGAAAGGAGCATTTTTTTAGTAGTTTTCTTGTTCTAACCCGCTAAAAAAGTGTAGGTAGGGCATTAAAAAAACAGTCAGGCAGAATTTAAACAAAATTTAATATAATATATTCTATCAGAATGGCTAATAAACTTAATAATATTTCAAAAATGACAACCAAACGAGATTATTAAAGAGAAATACTTTTAAATATTAAAAAAAAAAAAAACAAAATGGCTCTGCACGTCCGAAAAGACACAACTGGAAAGTAAATTAAAAAAAATATATGAGCAACCAATGTAGTATCGTGGTCTTTGAAAGCTTCAAGAGCCTTGATCCTGGCTTACGCTGAGACATAACTCAGTCCTTTGTTAACTAATTGCCTGAGCACAAGCTTCACCTCTCGCTCATTTCATTTGGTTCACAAAATTTTGAAATACCTTTACCAAAGTAGTTGAATGTGACCACTAAAATGTTATCCAGCTACTGTCTTTATTATAAGATGCCATTACAGTTGTGAATAGGTTATTGACATGTTGTACATTTCTTTTTTATTATCCTAGCTCTGCCCGCGACTTCGTCCGCGTGGAATAGTAACTTTCGGCAGCATTTAAAATTTTTTTTTTCTATATTTTTATTTTCTGGGCCGTAAGAGTTTTGGACGACGTGATTACACAAAAACTTTCATCGGCTAATTTTATCCCCTTTAGGGTAAAATTTTTACAAACATTGAATGTCGTATTTGTTTATATCTAATCAAAAGCCTAAAAAATAAGTTTCAAGCTTCTGTCTTCAAAAATTACGGAATTTCCGCACAAACTTTCCTATTTCAACCCCTTACAACCCTTTTTTCGCGATAAAAAGTAGCCTATGTCCTTTCTCAGGCTCTTGACTATTTCTGTACCAAATTTCATTTAAATCGGTTCAGTAGTTTGGGCGTGATTGCGTAACACACAGACAGACAGAGTTACTTTCGCATTTATAATATTATAGATTAATATAGTTTAATTATAGTTTCAAACAGTTTGTATAGCTTAGTATTCAACTACTTTAATTGATCCTAATAAACAAAACCTCTATAACTTTTTACACTTAATATTTTAATTTTTGCTCTTTTGGGAACAAAACACGTAAGCTTTTTGGAACGTCATTACAAAAAACATTCATCCTAATTTTATCACCCTTTAAATTTAAATAATTCGATTTAATTTAAAAGTACGGAATTCCCGCACAAACATTCCTATTTCAACCCCTTACAACCCTTTTTTCGCATTAAAAAGTAGCCTATGTCCTTTCTCAGGCTCTAGACTGTCTCTGTACCAAATTTCATTTAAATCGGTTCAGTAAATTTTAGGCGAGATTGTGTAGCATACAGACAGAGTTACTTTCGCATTTATAATATTCCGCGAATTCATTTATCGATTTTCCATGGAATAAGATATTTTCCGCAGTAAAACGTAGCCTATGTGTTAATCCAGGGTGTCAGCTAACTCCATACCAAATTTTATTAAAATCGCTTCAGCCGTTTAGACTTTAAGAAGAAACAAACATACACACTCACACACTCACAAACTTTCGCCTTTATAATTAAAGTGTGATGATAACAAACTGTTAGCAGGTTATTATGGACTGTACAAAACATAGAGCACGTTTAAATTAACAAAATGAACAGTTCAATTAAAACGACATTTAATTAAATCAAACAGGTGTTTTGAACTGTTCATTTTGGGTGGTATTTGCACCTCATCAACCAGTGTTTTAAGGTCCGCCTCAACTAAAGTTATTTGTTTTCGGTATATACCGTCGACAAAGAAATTATTTTAATAATAAATGGTTGTAATACCAATTTTAATATTCCCTTGATATTTTGTATTTTTATATAGGATTTGATAAATTTTTAAATTGCGAAAGAAAAGGTTCTACTGTCAATCGATTTTTATGACCATAGGGTATCCTAAAATTTAACAGCAATTAAATTATGACCACGCTGTATATTTGGCTCAACTATACGTATAATAGGCATAACTAGTTTTCTAGATTTATGTAGCCACTACTTTGCACGCCTGCTTAGTTTATTCACTTTTGCTACAATTTTAGGAGTTTATCAACCTATTTATGCAAGTAGCACCGTTGTTAGATTCGTTAATTGAAACAACCTTTTTAATTGCCAACAAAAAGTTTGTTTATTACCAAAGTGGAATATTCCTTTACTTACTAACTCTAATAAATATCAGTTCATACACATTTTTTGGAAAAACCGTCTGGGACGGCTTACAAATTTATTGCCAAATTTTAATCACCTGTGGTTTTTTTATTTTATTTATTTATTGACATTCTCTTTTTATTACTGGTTTTGAATTTTTGTTATCGTGTTTTTTACTCTTACTCTATGTGCATAATTTATAAATGTCTATGACTACAAGTAAATACATTTTGTTTTTGTATTTGTGTCTTGTGTTACCTATTATAAATACTTACCTACGTATGATTTAATTACGCCAAAAGTTGATGCGACGCATTTTACTGATCTTTCGCACTTTTTAGAGATACGTTTGTCTACATTACTGCGAATTGCGCCATTACAAAACGGTACGTTTATTAAGTGTAATTATTATTGCTGGTTAAAGTCCTCCTTTAACAAAAAAAATATTAAACGCACTTTTACACAAACGCCAATTATTTGTTGTTGTTATTAGTTGTTTATTCAGAAACGATTAAGTGTTATGTATCTTCTATAATTAATTTTTTACTGACGGATGACTTCGCTAATGTGGATTTTCAGAATCCCACAGTCAAATAAAAATGTTTAAATATTGTGCAAACATAAATTAAATTTTACTACATAGTCGTCCTTTTTTTCAATTTATTTATGGAAATACAATTATTTGATCCCAGGATATTGAAATTTATATAGGTGTTGATTTGGTAGAAACAATTTAATTAATAAAAAGTTTTATAGATTCTAAAAAAAAAACATGTAGCTACCCCTTTATGGAAAAATTTCCCTATAAAATAGATGTATACTTACAATCTTAATCAACCTGATTTGGTAAACAGATATTAAGAAATTAATAAAATATTTCACTTAGTTATATTTCATAAATACGTATAGGTACACCTAAAATAATTAATTTCCTTTTCATCTTGGGACCAAAAAAAAATTTTTGAAACGATATTTAGTTTTTAAAGTATTCACAGGAAAACAATTTACAATTCTATAAGCAAAGCAATACAAACGTAGGAAATTTATTTAAAACATTCTTTCAAAATATCTAACAGATAAATTACATGATACAATAGTAACACTATCAGTGTGAGAAACCTAGACTTCAGTATAACAGTATAATATGTAACTTTGCACATGATGAAACTATTATAAGTAGTCAAGTTCGAATCAGAATCACAGAGATATATTAAATAGAGTAGGCAAGCTGTAAGCCCTCTGATAATCAAGTAAAAGTGCCCCCTGACAGAAAAATAGAGAGAAAAGATCGAAGAGGTCTTGCGTCTTTCTCATCTCTTAACGCTGATTGGCTGTAACGGTCCCATGTGTGATGACGCTGTCTGATGCAAAGGGAGGAGCAACAAGCAGGCGTGAACTCTCGGATCGCCACAATCAATCAGCATTAAGGGAGAGAGTGATGAAATCTATTTCTATCGAGTGGACATGCTATGGGTAAATTTGGCCACTCTGTTCATAATATCTCTATAGTAAAATTCGCATAGTATATTAGAGTAATGTTGTTCATTGAATCAAACAGTCAGAATTGCCATTAAAATTGTTGGATCTTCGAACACGTAGCAATATACTATTTGTCCATTTTTTATTTAAAAAAATCGAAAAGTACTCCTAAAAACATGTAATGACCTAGACACAGACCCAGACATAGTCGTTGCAACAATCAATTATATTATCCATTTATTTATTGAATCGACTGATCAGAATGTATCAAGTTCAAGGGTATCTATAGATTAAGAAAACCTGAATTAATTGTGAAATATCCTTGAACAACCACGAAAGTGAAGTTTAGTGAAATTAACCTTGCATCTTATTTTTCACTCAAGATCACGATCTTGCATCGACCATAACAAAATAGTGACCTTCTAAATTCATTTTGATTGATGTGCAACACTGATGTAATTGAAAAACAGACGAAAAACAATTGAAATCAATTTGAGCAATTATCTGTGACATGTGCCTGTAGGTACCTGCCTTAATCACACCGTACAAGCAAAGAAATATAAACACGTACACATATATACGTACATATTACCCAGTTAGGTGTAGACTGTAGAATTGAAAAACCACATTTACATAAATAGAAGAGATAAATATATTATAGTGGTGTAATTTGGAAGATTTGTACAATTTGATTATCAAATTCTGAAAAAAACAAAAAGATTTTACGAACACTATCAAATTAAGAGTATAATACTAAAAAAAAATAAGAACAAGTCTAGTGGCTACAAACTTTGGGATTTCTTGGAAAATGCCACAATTTGACTAATATAAATTGTATTGAGAAATATTCTTATCATAACTAAGGAATGTGAAATGAATGCGGGGGGTGGAGGGGAGGGGGTAATTTTAACCAGAATTATGATGATATAATAATAAAAGTGAAAAACTTTTACAATGTTACATTATCATATTATGCTGACATTTCGCTGAATGTTGCTTCACTTTTTACTCTCAATAAGGCTCATAAACTCAGAAACATAAGTACATATAGGATTTTTAAAAAGGATAACACTTCTAAAAAGAAGAGAAAAGAAAACACTTGGCTAAGTTTCACGAGGTTTATTAAAATAATCTCTAACAATATTGTTTCGGCTGTTATGGCATTATCAAAGAGTGAGAATATACTAAATTAAGTTCTAAAATGCAATTCAATTTATAGGTAAACAACAAACATACATAACAGTAATTACAAGAACTAAGTTAGACATTTTAACAACGGTGAAATATTAAATTCTACTTGGTCATTAGTGACTAATTTGTTATCATTAATAGCTTTAGATATTTCGTGGATTTCCAAAAGATTAAGTCGTTTACCTTTAGGTAAATTATGAAGTAATTTAACATTATCTATGTCCAAGGAATGGTTGTTGGAAATACAGTGTTCTGAGAAACCTGTGCATTTATTATTGTTTTGAATGGATTTTAAATGATCATTTATGCGTGTTTTCAAAGCACGACCCGTTTGTCCAATGTAAATAGCTTCACAATTCTTACAATTAATTTGGTAAACACCTGATTTTGACAATGTTTCGATTTTTTCTTTGTTATTACATAAAAAGGTTTTTAAATTATATTTATTCACACAAATGGTATTTATCTTATGTTTCTTTAAGATACTACATATTTTACTGCTAGCCTTTGGTACATAATTGATAAAATAAAATTGTTTTGTTTCATTTTTTTCCGATGATAGTGGTACATATATTTTATTCAGTAAGAGGGTCTTTTTCTTTCTTATAATTAATTTATCTATGAGAGATGCTTCAAAACCATTATTTTGGGCTAAAGTTTTAATTAAATTAATTTCTTTTTCAAATTCATTTTTTTTTTAGTGGCAAAGATAGCAACCTGTGTACGAATGAATGAAAGGCGCTTAATTTTATGGTGGTTGATTGTCTTGAATTTGCGTGAGGTAAAGTATCTGTGAATGTTGGTTTACGATAAATCCCAAAAGAGATCTTGTCATCAGTTCTAATGAGTGTTAAGTCCAAAAAATTAAGAGATTTGTTGTTTTCAATTTCTAGAGTGAATTTAATGCTATTATAGAATGAATTTAATAAGTCTAAAAACAATTTCAATTGTCTGTCGGAACCTAACCAGATACAAATAATATCATCAACATATCTAGCCCAAAATAAAACGTTTTTCGTAAGGTAACTCTCAATTTCCCAAATAAGATTTTTATATAAAATTAGAAATAAGTTTTCATCCCTCAAATTAACTAGTGCCTACAGGTATTACTACTTTGGATATTATGTTTGGGTTTTAATTAATATTAAAGAAAAGGAAATAGACTAATTTGGATGGAAAACAATAAGATGATTAAAAAATTTCGCACTATTTTTTTAAATTACCTATCCAACACTATTTTACAAACAGACCAACAACAAACTGAAACAATAGAGCTCCATTCAAAAAACTGGCTATAACATTATCAATTAATTTCTTATCCATGACCACCATTTTTACAAAGAAAAATTTGAATTTTAAAAATTTTGTGACTCCCTTAAATTGTTAGATACTTATATTATTCATTGATTTAAGGAAAACCCTTTAAAAACGTCCTAAAAGCCACAGTTGGTAATAAATATCACTAGATGGCGATATACTAACTGTTTAAATCTCTTTCTCGGTCCACTCATACTTGTGAGTTATTTTTTTCCAGCCAAAGGACATATAGACCAGGGTCGATAATTTTTGAAACAAAAAAAATTATTGTAGAATAAAACCCATTGGAAAAGGAAGAGAATATAACAGAAATGAAAGGAAAAATAATTTACGGGCGATCTGAGGTCGGGAAGGGGGAAGGAGTGGGTTTTTAAGGGTAAAAAACGGTTTTCCTTGATTTCCGGAAAAACTACAAGTCTTATAGAAAAAAGTTAAATAGCAAAGTTGTAGGTAATAAAATGATCTACAACTTTTATATTTACACTTTTGTCACATAACCTCACAATTTGTGTGAAAAATTCAAATAACCAACTTTTTGGTTTTTATTTTTATCTTTTACAAAAAAATTCTTTTTTCACGAAATTAGGTGAAAACTTACCTATTTATGTCCCAAACACGCTGTAATTTTTTTGTTTTGAAATATTTATTTTTTCACATTATTTTTACTTAATATCGAAAACGCACCCTAATTTTCAATCGAAAATTCTCACGCCAAAATATTTGCTTTTTTAAAACCGTTGGTGGGCTTTTTCTTCATTAAAATCTCTGCTTTCTGATGGTGTGAAAAAAAATATACATTACTATGGTAAGTTTTCTCAAGCAATGCAAAAAAAGAATTGTAGTTTTTACGGAAATCAAGGAAAACCGTCTTTTACCCTTATAAACTCACCCCGTTCCCATTCCCGACCTCAGCTCGCTCATAAATTATTTTTCCTTTCATTTCTGTTATATTCTCTTCCTTTTCCAATGGGTTTCATCCTACTATAACTTTTTTTCACTTTTTACTATTTTTGAAGGCTTCAGCACTGGTCTAATCGAAGTATGTAAAAGTAAAATTATCAATAAATGTGGTTATATTTTATTCAGAAAATTGGAATGTGAACAACCAAAATAATTTCACATTGACCCAAATGAATAGTTTTTCGAAATTAGTAGGTACATCCTGCTAATTTAAGAGCTTGAAATAGATTTATAAAATTAACACTTCACGCACAGTTGTCTGCTTAATACGATAAACGTTTATGTAAATTCCATTTAAAAAATAATGGTTCACACAGAAGGTTAACCGATAGATATATCTGTAGATATCGTATTATAGTAGTTGATAATTTAGTTATTGTTATTAACAGTGGAAATTGTACTTTTTCATGTAATTGTGTAACATTAATCTGTTAAGTCGTAAAATACCCCTAATTGTAAAAAGATCTTACTAAACAGGGATGAACTTAAAATTAATGGCACATTTCTACAGATCTCTTTTGTTTAACGAATGTCATTATTTATTATTATTAAAAACTCGGCGTACAAAAGCTCATAAGTCGAAGGATCATTATTAGAAATTAGACCGTTTAGTCACAATTTAAATTATTTTCTTGTTATCTAACACAAACAACAAATGACTGCACTTACACTGATTATTTTTTGTCAACCGTTTTCCGTGTTTTATAACAAGGGGAAACGAATTAATTACGTGAGCTCAAACTGAAGGTAAAGAGGTAGGAGGTCATTGAAAACCTCACTTTACTTTTTTATTCAAAGAATTGTTATGATTTCCTTCCCCGCTTTTTAATCAGAAATTCATTATAGCGTACATATCACGTAAGTGGGGTTGGGCTCCACCACACATTATTAAATCTCATTATAAGGGTAGGAGAAGCAAAATTCCAAATTAAATGAAAAACACATCACGTGATTAATTGACATCCCCTAACTGTTTCTTTTTTTTTATTATTTATTAAGATATGCATTATATTACCATTGTATGGTATATCCATACGAAAATAACAACATTTACCACATATAATTGAAACCTTGGTGATAAACGTGACTTATTTGGGAGAAATGACTTACGACTAGCTATTACAGCAAAATTATAGCAATTAGAAGACAACAAGGACTAGGTATATCGGGACTTTTCGAAAAAACAAAAAGAATTATTTTTCCTACTAACTAGCTTTACGTGCTATAGGTAGATAAGTATAGGCTTCATACCAAAATGACATTGTAAATTGCAAGTCATTTAATGATACAAAAAATTTATTTACCTTTAGTTCATTATAATAAAATAAGAATAAACGTATTTACACATAAAGAAGTTTTCCACAAAATTGTCTATTATAAAATAGCGAATGCGGAAGACAAACTATAAAATCATATTAATAATGTGGGGGATTTTCCCAATTTTTAAATAGTACATAGGTATTTATAGAAATTACACCAAATCGTAATCTTATTTAATACAACAATTACACTTACTAGTTACAATACCATTAATATTATTCAATTTTCCATGACTCTTAAAAAACAATTAGTCTCAAATCCACATTTTTAAAAATTTTGACGGAGGTGCTTTCCATACTTCACACAAAAATAAACTCAACCCTTGTTCTCCTTCACTTTTATTTGTTCATTAAATAATAAACATATAATTATCCAAATGTATTAAAAAAAGATACTAATAAATTTATCAAATGTGTTTTTTAAGATTCTAAAAATAACACATGTAGTTACCCATTTATGGAAAATTTTCCCCATAATATAGATGGTATAGTTAGAATCTTAATCAACCTGAACTAAAATCAAATTTTGGTAAATAAGTATTAAAGTATTAATAAATTTTTATTTTTTAAAAAAACCCCTAAAATAATTAAATTTTCCCCTTTTCTTCTTAGTACAAAAAGGAAATAAACATTTTGAAATTTTTAAATATTCACAGGGAAATGATCTACAAATTTTATAAGCAAAACAATACAAACGTAGGTAGACATACAGAAAATTAATTTAAAATATTCTTTCAAAATACCCAACAGATAAATTACATGATACAATAGTAAAACTATCAGTGTGAGAAAAACCTTTTTTGAAATTCCAAGTATTTAAAAAATTGAAAAATAAAATATTAAATAGAGCAGGCAAGCTGTAAGCACTCTGAAAAAATCAAAGCGGGCCCCCCGACAGGAAAACAGAGAGAAAAGATCGAAGAGGCCTTACATCTTTCTCATCCCTTAACGCTGATTGGCTGTAACGGTCCCATGTGTGATGACGTTGTCTGATGCGAAGGAAGGAGCAACAAGGAGGCGTGAAATTTCGGATCGCCACAATCAATCAGCGTTAAGGGAGAGAGAGATGGAAGACCACTTCGATCCCTTCCTCTATTTCTACCGAGTGGACATGCTATGGGTAGATTTGACCATTCTATTCGTAATATCTCTATAGTAAAATTCGCATAGTTTATTAGAGTAATGTTGTGTACGGAATCAAACATAAAAATTATTAGACCTTCTGGGCAGTTTCTATAAGCAATATCCCTAGTTCGATTCACGATCGGTGTAGTAATTTTTTTTTTTTTTTTGAAATGTAATTTTAATTATCATTTATACTATATGATGTATTTGACAAGGTACGGAAGCCTCGGCGAGGGAATCAAACTGATTGGCTAATTATTACTTTAAACTTAATTTACCCATTTAGCACTTTTTTACAAGAACGTGTGTTATATCATCCATTCCGGTTATTACTTGTAACATTAACTTCATTTGTCATCGGTTAATTGAGTACATAATTTATTAGTTAATCCACGTGGGTAGCATTAATAAATATTTGTTTAGGCAATTATCCCATCATGTAAATTTAAAACTTGATACCTAATACATTGTCTAATAAACCCGCATGCATATTTTTAAATTCTCTGTGTAAAAAAAATATGGATCAACTATAAAAAACCGTTTACAGAAAAATTCGGTTATTACATAACTTATCAAAAGTCTTCTTATTTTATTTTTGTTTTCAATAATTAAATTTTTTTGGCAACTACTTATATATTTTTCTAAAAAACTAATAAAAAGGATGAGTTGTAAAAAATGTATCTAATTGTGTTTTAGCAAACTCTTGATATAGCGTACTGATTCTAGCGTACGTTATAACCGAATTTTACTGTATTTTAGGACAGTTTTAGTTACCAAAACCAAATACCCAATATTAATACCTAATTACAAAAAAGCATAGATGAAAAAGAACTATTAAAAAATATTCTTATCACACAATATGGATTAAGTAAAAATGACTTTATTTCGTGTGATCTTTGGGTTTTTAATTGATCAATAGATAGCGCAACAGTATCTACATTTGAAAGTAAATTGCTTCTTAGACATAAACAACATTTAAACTGACCTACTACTCTTTAGCAATAAAATAACCAATACACAAATACATACACTGCCCGAAACTTTCTTAATTAAATAATTAATAATGTTATTAATAATAATGTTATTGTATTTAAACAGTAGGAAACTATTTGAAACCCACAAAATTAATTAAGTACCCAGAATACCTACACAATTATCCGAAGAATGATATGCAGTTAGTTATTACGAAGAGATTTATCGCAATAAATTTTCACCGTCCAGCCGAGCCGAGGCGTTTGTTTAGGAATCGGTGAAATCTGCAAGCATGTGGATAGGAGATCTATTAAGCAACTGATAAATAATCGTTACGTAACAGTGTGCGTTAAGTATATCGAACCGACTAAAATAATTGTTTGCGAAACTTTTAAGAAAAATGTAGACTGTACAGGGTGATTCATTATAATGTCGCCCCCATTTAACTTTGTTATTTCGAGTGTCCCAAAAAAATTAAAAGTATGGTTATTTAGGTGCTAAAAAATACTTTTTTTTCTATTTATAACAAAAATTTGAAAAAAGATTAGTAGGTATGCAGGGAAAACCAAAAAGTTCATTTTTTGTAAATGGATCACCTTATATATGAATTAATTTTTCGATTCCTCGTAAAATTCTAAGCATAATTTATATAACATACCGTACTTATACCTAAATTCAATAGTTTCTGAAATATTCGCATTTGAAACGTTATCTTCAGATATTTTATTCTTTCTAGTCTCATTTTAGGAATCGTGAAAATGAGTAAATTGGGGGTTTAGAGATTTTCATTTTCTTCTGCAACCCTTATGCCTTATAACCAATTTTTGCAAGAGAAAACGTACAATAAAACATTTTAATAAAATTACACACCAATGCTCCTTAGGTACCATGATTTTTATTTTTTTTTCTTAATTTATTTATTATTCTCCTTAAAGGACACTGCCAAGGTAAATTTCAATTTGAAGAACAAACTTTCTATTATACATACGTAGGTATAATGTTTATAAAAGTTATGAATTACAAATTGATTATTTATATCTATATATATATATATGTACACAGGCATTAAATATTAATTTAATTCGTCTTGGACACCAAGACTAACCATCACAACCACCTTCATCATGTTTATAAATGAAGTTTGCGTTTGCTTTACCATATAATGTCATGGTATTAGTACGTTATCAATTTTCAAAGTCGTTTTACATAAATGTAAACTACAAAAGAACACAAGGTTGCCAATATTTGTGTTGAATACTAACAATGAAAACTCTTTCATTGCCTTATGAAAGCAAATTAAATTATTGTCGAGAGGGAGGGGGAAAGCAAATTTTGGAAATTAGTAATACAGTAGATAATAAAATATGTATGTAAATACGCAATTAAAAAATGTGGACTTTACGGATTACCTACAGTTATGCAAATTTATTCTAAAACAACTTATGTGCTTCAATACATAAAAAGAAATACTTATTGTCGCACATGTATTCACAAACAACATTTTGGATTAATCAATTAAAAATCGAATCGTAAAACTTAAATTTGTCATAAATAATACTTTTTTTTTATCTATTATTCAAAAAACATCCGCAAGATATAAAATTCCTTAT
Source organism: Agrilus mali (assembly GCA_029378335.1). Classification (NCBI taxonomy): domain Eukaryota; kingdom Metazoa; phylum Arthropoda; class Insecta; order Coleoptera; family Buprestidae; genus Agrilus; species Agrilus mali. The sequence continues at coordinate 5,003,407 of CM055658.1, forward strand.
ATTTTTATATATCTGCATTTTACGTCTTACGTATATGTTGTTCATTTTTTTTTTTTGTTTTCAAAAAGAAGAAAAGAGTTAAAGAAATGTTTGCTAAATGTTTTTTTTTTTGTTACAGGAAATGGCTAGTTTGGTTAGATTAGCTTTAGACAGTTACGTTGACATAGTAGATAGGATAAGTGGTAAGTACCTATCTCTCACAGTTTTTAAAAATCTCATATCTAAATTTTTTATGTAGATTTAGAAAACATCCATTAAGGTTCAATATGGCAATTTTTCCCCAAATGTGGTTTTTCAAATGTAATAGTACAGCAATTTTATATATATAGGATTGTAAATATTTTCATTTTATTACATAATTAATTCCATCCGTTAATTACTTGAAGGAATAGGCTCCAAAAAAAAACTCATTAAATTTCATTTAAGTGGAGGGAGCACACTAAAAATCTCACTTCATTTTTTTAATTCAGAAATAAAATTTTAAGCTGATAAAATTTTGTATGAAAGGGATGAAAACCCCCACCATATCTCATCAAAACTTAATAAGGGGAGGAGGGTTCCAAATTAAAAGAGAAACACCTCACGTAATCAATGGATGTCGCATGACGCATGAGATTTTCCCTTTTAAAAGAAAACTCACTATAGGGTAAATCTCACGTGAAGAAGATAAGTCCCATTTACTAAATAAACTATCACCAGAAGTTGAGGGGTTGGAGGGGTCAAAATTAAAGGAAATAATTACTTCAAAGGAACATAACCACAATGCAGTAGCATATAGACGGAAGTGTTTAATTTTTACATTTTGCTATATCCGAAAATTTACCAAATGAGAAGTGTACAAAAAATAATATTCTGTTGTAATTAGCACATACAGGGTGACTCAAGGACGATGACCTAATGGTAGGTCCTGTAGTATTTACAACACCTGATTTAGATATTAATCTTTTTTTCAAAAAAAAAAAAAAAAATGCTCAATAACTGTAGAAATATTAATTTTAGGTATAGGAACATAATAATACAAGATGTTTCATTAAACATAAGAAAGTTATTGCAGTGTCAAGTTGTTGACTTTTTAAAAACCTTTTCTGAACACGACAATTATAATTACGTGAAATAACTAAATTACGGTGAAAAATTGGTTAATTGGCGGTACAGTTATATTTCTAAACTTATTTTTCAAAAAGCCAATGAAGGTGATCGTCTATTTCCGAAATGGTTATTTTTTTTAGGTAGGGTCATATTATAAAACTTTCGGTATAATCGGAAGTGCTAATATTTATAAATATAGATCGGATGTCATAATTGCCACATGATGTTTTCAAAATTTTTGTAGCATAAAAATATCTAACAAGGTAGGGTCAGGTAGGGTAATTGTGAACGATTTTGGAAGTTTGACTTTTGAAGCTCGATGTATCTTAGATGAAGATTAAATTTAGGCGACTGTATAATTAATTTAGGTCCTTGTTTGGTTAAAAGTGAATTTATGTTGTTAAATATGCAAATTCGATTTTTATTTGCAAAAAAACTTAAATTTACAATTACCCATCCACTTATTAACGCACTCAAAAACTTAGGGGTAAATGTGAACAATCATCTTGTTTGTACTGGCTTTATAAAGGTTTTTAATGGGGAAAAAGCGAACAATTCGCTTTCAAACGTGAATTCCAATGAAAATTTTTTTTTTAAGCCGTGTTCACAATTACCCCAAAAATTATATATTATATAGAAATATATTTACTGTTTAACATAAAATATTGCGACACTCTTCCTCTGTTGTTTATCGCGTTAAAGCATCCAACCGTCAAAAGTCAACAGCACAGTCTATAATTCCCATCAGTTGGAATAATCAAGAGTCCTATTTCATCGAAATAAAGATCCTGTTTATAATTACCCCACTGACCCTACCTACTCACTTTGCGTCATTCTGTATAATAGCAAAGCAAAGTTTTGTAATTTCTTGAAGAATTTTTTTATTTGTATAACTAATTAAATATTTGATTAAGAGGACCATATACATATATGATTCACCATTTGAAAGTGCGAATTTGGAAGGACATTTCAGAGACCTTATAATTTATTTTTAATTTAACTCAGTTCTGGTAAACTACAAATGTCAAAATTATTTCTGGATGATCACAAAAAAATTTGCACATTACAGTCTACAGTAGTAGGCATGACTAATAACATACATTGTTCCTATATTTACACAAAGACTAATATGAAAAGAGTGGTCGTTTAATTTAACAAGGAACTACATAATTAAATTATAATTATAAGAAGCTTTTCCGCACTTTTCGTACATACAAAGTTAAAAATCTAAAAATATTTCTACTTATACATAGCAGGTAGGTACATATTAACCTTGACGTTTCTGTGTTTTCATTAACTTCAACCTCAACAAAGCATCTAATTTTACGGAATATTATCATCACCTAGTGATAAAATTTACAGTAAACTACCGAGGTACTTAACTACCCAGTTTATTACCAATAAACGTAATGTGCATAGTTGTTTTCTTGTTTACAACAAATAATAGACCATAATATAACGTGCGACAACCCATATAAGAAATAAAAATAGAGTCAGAAAATAGAGATAGAATTTAAAACAAGAATATATTGTATAATCTATCTGTAAGTAATATTTTTAATATGCTGTAATAACGGTATCGATTATGTAAAAGTTGTTAAAAAAATATAATATAATTATGAGTACTATTTTATTATGTAGGTAAATGTAAGTACAGTAAAATTCGCCTATAACGTACTCACGGTTATAACGTATTACATATATCAAAAGTCCCGACAAAAATTTCTTTTATAACTTTAACAATTAATTTTATTACCTATCTACTTCTGATATAAGAAACGTAATATCCGGATATGAAAATCAAATACTTTTTATTCATAAATATTTTTGTATCTCAGCATTGGCATCTTGTGTGTACCTATTGCACAGCGTATTTTAATTTAACAATTTCTAATAATAATTTAAATGTCGAATTTTTCATTTAATTGAGTTTAGAAACCTTTGATTAAACAAATAAAAAGTCGACAACTGTAAACTTAAGTGTTTGGAAAAAGCAACAGTATTCAGATTACATAAAAACTGTGTATTTTTCTGTAGAACTAATAAAAAGGATGAGACTGTAAAAAATGTGTCTAATTGTATTTCGATTACTATGGTCCTTTGAGTATGTTATAACCGAGTTTTATTATATGAAATATGACAGTGAGGAAGCCTTCATATCTGGTTGGATTTCAGCCATTGAATTAATTTCCAAAGAAATTTTATATTAGAAATACTTATATGCATTAAAAAAAGGGTAAAAGTCTTGTCAGATCTCATTTAAATGGAGGCAGAGTCATTATAAATCTCAACTCCATTTATAATTTAGAGATTTGTCAAAATTTATTTTTCTCTTTCAATTAATTAAATTGAACGCGAGGAGAGATAAAAGGGAAGATTTCCACCACATCTTACTTTTCACTGAAATTAAATAAGATGATAATTAAAATTAAAAGAAGGCTCCTCACGTTTTTAATGAACGAACAGTAGGGTCAGGTGGGGGAATTGTAAACAGCTCTTTATTTCGATGAAATAGAACTCTTGATTATTCCAACTAATAGGAATTATAGACTGTGGTGTTGACTTTTGACGGTTGGATGCTTTAGCGCAATAAACAGCAGAGGAAGAGTGTCGCAATGTTTTATGTTAAACAATTAAAATAGTTCTATATAATATATAATTTTTGGGGTAATTGTGAACACGGCTTTATAAATATAATTCTCATTGGAATTCACGTTTGAAAGCGAATTGCTCACCTTTGCCCCATTAAAAACCTTTATAAAGCTAGTACAAATAAGTTGATTGTTCACATTTACCCCTAAGTTTTCGACTGCGTTAATAAGTGAAGGGATAATTGTAAACAAAAGAAAATCCGAATTTGCATATTTAACAACATAAATTCACTTAAAACCAAACAAGGACCTAAATTAATCATATAGTCACCTAAATTTAATCTTCATCTAATTGTAAGATACATCGAGATTCAAAAGTAAAACTTCCAAAATCGTTCACAATTACCCCACCTGACCCTATGTTATTTATGTAAACCTCCCATGGTGCGCTGATGTGATCTAATAAGAGAGAAATCGCCATTTTTTATCTGGTAGTTTCAGTAAATTATTAAACAGAGAATAAAATACAACTTTAATCACTTGTGTTTTTTCCAAAATTTTGCAGAATAAAATTCCCCACAAATATTTACTTTCTTTCTAAAAATTAATGTCCAAAGTAAAAATAAATTTAACAGAGGGACAACAATTATTTATTAGACATACAATTAATTAATTTAATGTTGTAATTCTGACGCCAAACATTGAAAACAGACAGGTTGCTAATTATGCTTGTCATGATTATTGTTCTAACTTTAATCATTCTTTACTTATATAGGTACTTCAAAATTCTCAAAAATACCGACTCATAAAAAAAGCGTTCGGTAAACATTCGGGCATACCTTTTATATATTCGTTTGAAATTAAAATTATTGTATAATCACAGTTTAAAAATGAAGTGACATAATCATTTACGAATAGAATTTTCGATTTTATTATTTTTTTTTACTAGCCTAAAGTCAAATTACACTTGACCTTCTCAAAAGTCCACCATGGCGTATCTATCATCAAACGGTTTTATGGTCTACTATTACTAAAAAGATAAACAAAATGACTAGGCGTACTTTAATAAGGCGTCCACAGCTTACCAACGATAGTTGACATTTTTATTTTTGTTTGTGCGACGAATAGACCAGTGCTGAAGCCTTCAAAAGTAGTAAAAAGTAAAAAAAAATTATAGTAGGATGAAACCCATTGGAACAGGAAGAGAATGTAACAGAAATGAATAGAAAAATAATTTACGGGCGATCTGAGGTCGGGAAAGGGAAGGGGGTGAGTTTTTAATGGTAAAAAACGGTGTTCCTTGATTTCCGGAAAAACTACAAGTCTTATGGAAAAAAGTTGAATGGCAAAGTTGTAGGTAATAAAAAGGTCTACAACTTTTGTATTTACACTTTTTTCACATAACCTCAAAACTTATGTGAAAAATTCAAATAACCAACTTTTTAGCTTTTTATTTTTATCTTTTAGAAAAAATTTTATTTTTTCACGAAATTTGGTGAAACACGCTGTAATTTTTTTGATTTGAAATATTTATTTTTTCACCTTATTTTTACTAAATATCGGAAAAGCAGCCTAATTTTCAATAGAAAATTCTCACGTCAAAATATCTGCTTTTTTAAAAACGTTGGTGGGCTTTTTCTTTGTAGAAATCTCTACTTTTTGATGGTGTGAAGAAAAATATACATTACTATGGTAAGTTTTCTCAGGAAATGCAAAAAAACGAAGGGAATTTTATCTAAAAAATGTGACCGCTGCTATTTTTTTCAGTAAAAAAATTGTTTTATTAAATTCTTATTATATTTATGTCATAGAAGATCTCATAATATATAAATATACATGAAAATCGTACTATTAAATTTACATACTTTATACTGATTACGTTATTCATTGTAATATTTTTAAAAACATCAATTTAGTTTTCTTCGTTTTTGCATTTCCTGAGAAAACTTACCATTCACCATAGTAATGTACTTTTTCTTCACACCATCAGAAAAAAGAGATTTTAAACGAAGAAAAAGCCTACCAACGTTTTTAAAAGAGCAGATATTTTGACGTGAGAATTTTCGATTGAAAATTAGGCTGCTTTTTCGATATTCAGTAAAAATAAGGTGAAAAAATAAATATTTCAAATCAAAAAAATTACAGCGTGTTTGGGACATAAATAGGTAAGTTTTCACCAAATTTCGTGAAAGAAGAATTTTTTTGTAAAAGATAAAAATAAAAACCAAAAAGTTGGTTATTTGAATTTTTCACATAAATTTTGAGGTTATGTGAAAAAAGTGTAATTTAAAAGTTGTAGATCTTTTTATTACCTACAACTTTACCATTTAACTTTTTTCCATAATACTTGTAGTTTTTCTGAAAATCAAGGAAAACCGTTGTTTACCCTTCCCCTTCCCGACCTCAGATCGCCCGTAAATTATTTTTCCTTTCATTTCTGTTATATTCTCTTCCTTTTCCAATGGGTTTCATCCTAGTATTATTTGTTTTGGTCTAGAATAGGACAATAAACATTTATTAACACTTGCCAACAAAATCACTCGCAAGCAATTATTCTGGTAGGTAACCCTCATCCATGGGCTCCCCTTAACATTAATAAGAAAAAGCAGAAACAGAATGTCTATGTGGGTGGAAGTGGATTGTAGATGTGAAAATATCCTCTTTCAAGATGTTTTAGAATACCTATAGTCTGAATCATTGAATGTAGCAGCAAAGGCAATAAAACTGCCACAAAGAGACCCATTCAGGAACACGAACACTTACACAACATTTATAAGCACTTGCAAAAAAATTCACTACCGTTGTGGTCGTAGCTAATTCTCACCCACAGACTCCTCTTGAAAGACAAAAGAGAAATTGATAGCAATATCTCTAAGTGGGTGGGAGTGGGATGTAATTGTGAAAATCTCCATTTAACATTCTGATTCCTCGTGAAAAATATTCCAAAATGTTTTAACATTTAGCCTGAGTTAAGAAAAGTGGCAGCCAGAGCAACAAAACTGTCAACAAGTCAATAATATCCTTTAACATATTTCCTAAATAAATAAAATTCTTTTGGTGCCCTCCATTACATTCGACAAAAAAAATAATATCTTGACATTTTTATTACCACAGCTGATATTAATTAACGAAATCAATAATATGCACAAGTTATGAAACTTTCGAGAAACTCTTTTTAACTTACTACAATTTCCTCTTAAAATATTCTCGAAAATTCCACTACTTTTTTTTATAGGTACAGTAAGCCCTCCGCTTAACGCTGTTTCGTTTAGCGCTGTTTCAGTTTAGCGCTCTTTTTTTCAACCCGGGGATTCCCCGAAATAGTGTGCAGCGGTAGGTTTCGCAATATGTACATAACATATCCGAAACAGTGTAGTCGTGTTTCTTGTTTGGTGCGGTGCTGTACGGACGCATTTTTATCATTTTAAATATTTGTGGACATTATTGTAAGTATAAGTTTAAGCAAAAGGAAAACGCAATCTAAATTAGATGCCTTCTTGACAAAAAAGCAGAAAATTGCAAACACAAAATAGACTGAATAATCTGACTGACTTAGAATTTTATTTGTTTTTATAAGTATATTCGTTTATATTGTTTTTATTTTTGTAATAAATGTTTGGTTTTATTTTTATTAAAAAAAACAATTATTAAATTTAATACCTAACCAATTTTCTATCCATCTTCCCCTAACCCCATTATTTACATGTTAAGATAGCCTCGTTTAGCGCTGTTTCGCATTACGCTCTACTTCGATGGAACGTATCCCCCGCGTTAAGCGGGGTCTTACTGTATGTCCAAATTGTGTCTAAATTTCTTCAAATTCTACAACACCGTCGTGTTACATTTCCCATTTTTTTTAATTTAGTTTGTAAATAAATAGATGTACAGTTGAATTGTTAAGATAATTGCAGATACGAAACTACAAATTAATTCACTCGTCCTTACCCAACATACCATATACCTACTCACTGTAAACAAAAATGCAATAATAACAACACAGATATTATGGGACAGTGACCTGTTTATATTTCTTCCGTGGAAAACAGGACAATTATTCTTGCTAGGTTATCTGCCATCATTAAATTTAAATGCAAACGACTTACTTGGTTGGTTATATGGTTGTGTCATCTGTCCATAACCTAGCTGTTGTTTATAAAAATATAACTTTAGATATTTACTTATGTGTTAAAAAAAAAGTCACGTTTTCGTTTATTTTGTGTTGTAGATCCAAGGACGACAGACTGGCCCCTAATGCACAGCCCAGTACCTACCATCTTGATGGTACTCGCTTATCTCTACACCATCGTTATCCTTGGTCCAAGACTGATGCGTGATAGGAAACCTTTCAAACTCAGGGAAGTCCTCATATTATACAATGGTGGCCAAGTGCTATTTAGTCTTTATATGCTGTACGAGGTAAGTAAAAATTAATGATCTAGATGGCATGTCAGTCAGCATCACCATTTCCAAAAGGATCATCACTATAAAATTTTAAAAAAAGGGAGGGGATTATTGCACCTTTCATATAGAAATTGTGTTTGATATTTTAGGAAGTTGTCTGTCTTTTTCGAAGTGAAAACCTTTGATTGTCCTGTAGAAATTTTTGTTTTGTCAAGGTTTCGAAAGACATTTCTCTATTTGTTACTCGCCTCTGCTACTTTTGTTATAACGTACAATTTGAATACGCTATAACCGATTAGCTATTATATCTGATTAGATTTTAGTCATTCGGTTATATATTTAATTCAATTTTGTTGTATATTAAAAAAGGATAAAAGTATTGTCAAATTTCGTTTATAGAGACTTTGATGTAATTAAAACTCATTATATGACACATTCTATAAATTTTTATTAATCAACAACAACGCCTCACGTAATTACTGAAAGTTCCTTTAGTAAGGTAACAGTAAGTCACTTATCAAGTCCCCCTATAGCGTGCTGATGAGATCCAATAAGATCGAACGTTATCAGTATTTCGAGGCATTCCTCCATTTCTTACTCTTCTCCTTCTTGATAGAACCTACCAATTTTTAAAAACCTTTGAGTACGTTATAACCGATTTTTATTGTATTTAATATGACATAGACAATTCTACGTTATGTATGATCACAACCTTGTCAAATCTCATTTAAAAGGCGGGAAGAGTCATTGAAATTCTCACCTCAACTTTTCATAATTTCTGTTCCTATTTCATTTCAAAACTCATTATATGATAATAAATATGATGTGAACATCTTACCAAGAGACCTTACCCTGTAAGATGGTAAAAAGTGTCCTCAATTGTAATCATGCTCATTATTGCGTCAAAGGTCAATATGGCCTTTATTAAATCAGATTGGAGAATTTTTTTTTATGAGAATGATACAGTATCAAAAGACGCATATTTTAAAAATAGTTTGACATATACAGGGTGAATCACTAAATCGGAGCACGTTCCAACATATTTTTTTTAAATTAAACACCCTGTATATTATTTGTTTTTCATAATCTACTTAAAATTGTCTTTTCAATGATATAAAGATTTTTGGGTTTGGATGTTGCATTGTTGAGTTAATAATGAAAATGTAAAAAAATTGGTTGCAACAGGGTTTGGCTTTTTAGTTCAATGCACGAGTATTACGATTAGTTGAGATGAAATATTTAGTAGTTATGCTGCCAACGGATGTACTAAACCTAAAAAATAATAAAATCATAATTTTATTATACAGGGTGTTTTTTTACGGTGCAGTCAATTGAGCAACCTTCAAAGAGCGATTTCTCCATTTTTTCAAATGGAACACCCTGTATATTATTGAATTTTTGGAATGGTGCGTTAATTCTGCTTAATGTTTCGTTATAATATTTTATACCTAAACCTCGTAATTTCAGAGATATTTCACTTTTTCCATTATTTCCAGCTGATTATTTGTTTTTGATTTGATCTAGTGTGCTGATCGGTCAGATTTGACAAGTTGGCACAAGCAAATAATAAATGAATACGTAATGCGTCTAATACATCTAATAATAATTTAATACGTTAAGCGTTCTTTATTAGTGACTATTACAATTATTTTTGCATTATTGTCATTGTCGTATCATACCAGTTTGATTCGGTTCGTAGTTTTCCTGAACAATTTTTGCTTGTCACATATTACTAGGGGTTTTAGTTAAGTCGGTATTATGCAGTTTGAGAAAAACGAACTCGTTTGGAAAAGGCAACAGTATTCAGATGACTTAAAAACTATGTATTTTTATAAAGAACTAATGAAAACGATGAGACTGTAAATAATGTGTCTAATTCTGGTTTAACGAACTTTCGACTGTTATGGTCCTTCAAGTACGTTATAACCGAGTTTTATTATATGAAACATGACAATAAGGAAGCCTTCATATCTGGTTGTATTTCAGTCATTAACTAATTTCCAAAGAAATTTTATATTTGAAATAGTTATATGCATTAAAAAAGGGTAAAAGTCTTCTCAGATCTCACATAAATGGAGGCAGGGTCATTAAAACTCTTAACTCCATTTATAATTTAGAGGCCTGTCATAATTTCTTTTTCTCTTTTAATTAATGAAATTGAACTTAAATAAGATGATAATTAAAATTAAAAGAAGGCACCTTACGTTTTTAATAAACTAACAGTATGTTATTTATGTAAACATCCCATGGTGTGCTGATGTGATCTAATATGACATAAATCGCCATTTTTATCTGGTAGTTTCAGCACATTATTGAGAGGAAAATAAAATACAACTTTAATTACCTTTCTAAAATTTTGCAGGGTAAAATTTCCCATAAATAATTACTTTCCTTTTATAAATTCATGTCTAAACCACTTTACAAGTAAAAATAAATTTAACAGAGGGACAACAATTATTTATTAGACATATAATTAATTGATTTAATGTTGTAATTCTGACGCCAAACATTGAAAACAGACGCCAAATTCAATCGATTTTCTCTATTATTTTCGTCCGTAAATAATTAAGTTACATTATCAATGAAATATTTTTTATGCTCTTTATGATATTCTAGATCAATTGAATCGTAATGAAAAATTATAAATTATTTGTAGGATGAAATTTGTAATATAATATCCTCTTAAGTAGTGACGTTTTAAGAATTCAAAATTCACCATTCAAATTAAAATAATGGTTTATATATTACTTTTAGGCATGATCTCAAATATTTTACTAGAGTTGTAGCAAACCTGTTTATCCACAGAGCTGCACAAAACTTTTTTTCCATAAATAGTACACCTTCTAAACATATTTTCAAATATTTTATTTTATACATTATTCTGATTTCGAAAATGTATAATTATCGCAATAATAATCGAGAAATGAACACCTCACGTAATAAGTGAACGCCCCCCTGCTAAAGTAACAGTAGCTTATTGATAGAGATCTCCCATGGCGTGCTGATGGGATCGAACATTATCAGACTTTCAAAGCACCTCTCCGTTTCATACTCTTTTCTTTTTGCTGATCATAGCTCACACGAAAAAAGATACAAGATTGACAAAAAACTGCTCTTTTTTGAAACGTAACCAATGGGAAATTCCCTCTCAGTTTTCCTCCTCTTTCTCAATAACCCTTCGCGTATTAAATTTTTACACATGAAATTTAAGATTGTAAGTATGTGAAATGATCAATGACTGTAGGAACAAAATGTGCTTTACTCGTTTTAATAAATAAGAAAAGGACAAAGCCCACAAAAGTATGTGTTATGTAAATTTTAGCTTATAGGGTATACCTACTGTGTTGTCTAATTTTCACACGTTCTGGTTTCCTAAACGACACAATAACACAATAATATTACTACAATATTAATATGTAAGCAAGTGCGTGACATTTACCTTGAATACCTATTTAGAATACATAGTAAATTTCTACCCGGAAGAAGTTCTTGTGGAAGCAAGTTCAGTACCTCAACAAATATATTCATCGTGTAGAATTGTGTTGTTATATAACGAGTTACATTATTCATTAACTGTGTAACCAGTTTCGTTTGGCCACTTTCTCTCCAAGGACGCCACTTCTTCTTCAAGGCTACACACTCACTCTCGATTCAAGGACTTAATCATGTAATACCTTGTTGACTTTGACTTCTTTCTTCTCCAGACACTAGGTCACAAACATTTGATAATGTGTTAATCAATTATAATTCTAGAAACAAAAATAGAAAAAGGGACTTTCGCAGATTTTATTTATACTCGTCTTGATATAAATAAATTTTTTAAAATTTTTAATGCACTTTAATTAAAATTAAATGTACCTACAAAAAGGGACGTTGAAATATTACTTTTTTTTACATACTTTTACTGACCATTTTCCTTTAAATTCCGATTTTAAAACACATTTGGTTTACTAAAATTTAAGCCAGAGTGATAAATATCTAATAATAAGTTATTGATTTTTGATAATTTTGTTTTTTTTTTATATATATAAATTTTGTGGAACGATCATTTAAAAATATTAATTTTTCAGGAATTCAAGAGTATTTCTCATACATATTTTCACCATCAACACCATCATCATTTCCTGAAGAAAATTAACATTGACATTCTATTATAGTATTCTTTTTATTTTTAGCATCTGATGAGTGGATGGTTCTTAGATTACAGCTTTAAATGTCAACCGGTCGACTATTCCATGAATCAGAAAGCTTTAAGGGTAAGTGAACTTTAGCAGACTTTATTCTTTTACTATAAGTGATTTTTCTTTTGGGTTTTCAGATGGCCAATTTATGTTGGTGGTACTACATTTCAAAACTGTCCGAATTCGCAGACACGGTTTTCTTCGTTCTTCGTAAGAAAGACAGCCAGATCACCTTATTACACTTATACCATCACAGTCTGACACCTCTAGAAACCTGGATATTGGTGAAATTCTTAGCTGGTAAGTTATTCCAATTGTCTAGAATATTATTATTTATAAATTATCTAAAACCTGCAACAATATTTATGTCTGTAGCCTATGTGGTAAACGCAATAACAAAGTAATTTCTGCCTGTTAAGTAGGTACAATGCTTTTAAAACTCTGCATAGGTAAATTATATTCAGGACATGACACTTATATCTATGATCGTTTAGTGTAATAGAATCAGAATCAATTAAATTGTATCACGAACTAAATTAATTTTCAAGCCGTGACAACTGAAATACACTTTCGAACAAAAGAATGTAGAATTGAGTTCACCTATAAGCATTCATTAAATAAAAAAATGCACATACAAATACAAATAGCACTTGTTTCATACATAGACATAGTTAGGATATAGAATCGACAATAAAATGGTAAGGTAACAGGTGCCTGGATTCTACTGGCTAACCGTATAGCACATGCGTAGACGACGAGTTGGAGCAGAATTTTAGTGAACAGCCAATAAAATCTAGGCACCACTATTTGGGCTTCACCCATCCTCTCCGGAGTTCTCACATTTTATGTTTATTCTTATATTATATAAGACTAGCTATGCCCGCGACTTCGTCCGCGTGGAATAGTGACTTTCGGCAGCATTTAAAATTTTTTTTTACTGGGCCGTAAGCCTTTTTGCCGACGCCATTACACAAAAACTTTCATTCCTTATTTTTGCCCCCTTTAGGGTAAAATTTTTACAAACTCTAAATGTCGTATTTAAATCTAATCAAAAGCCTAAAAGATAAGTTTCAAGCCTCTAGCTTTATATCTACTTATCTATCTCTGTACTAAATTCTCATTTAAATCGGTTCAGTAGTTTTGGCGTGATTGCGTAACACAAATACAGACAGTTACTTTCGCATTTATGATATTAAAGATTAATATAGTTTAATTATAGTTTAAAATAGTTTATATAGCTTAGTATTCAACAACTTTTATTGATCCAAATAAACAAAACCTCTATAACTTTTTACACTTAATATTTTAATTTTCTGGGCCGTAAGCTTTTTGGACGACGTCATTACACAAAAACTTTCAACGGCTAATTTTATCCCCTTTAGGGTAAAATTTTTACAAACATTGAATGTCGTATATATTTATATCTAATCAAAAGCCTAAAAAATAAGTTTCAAGCTTCTTTCTTTAAAGATTACGGAATTTTCGCACAAACTTTCCTATTTCAACCCCTTACAACCCTTTTTTCGCATTAAAAAGTAGTCTATGTCCTTTCTCAGGCTCTTGAATATCTCTGTACCAAAATTCATTTAAATCGGTTCAGTAAATTTTAGGCGAGATTGTGTAGCATACAGACAGAGTTACTTTCGCATTTATAATATTCCGCGAATTCATTTTCATCGATTTTCCCATGCGAATAAGATATTTTCCCGCAGTAAAACGTAGCCTATGTGTTAATCCAGGGTGTCAGCTAACTCCATGCCAAATTTTATTAAAATCGCTCCAGCCGTTTAGACGTGAAGAAGTAACAAACATACACCCTCACAAACAAAATATTAGTGTGATTCTGCGTCACAAATGTTTATTTATAATTATAATGGCAGATTTTTTGTGGTTAAGTGGAATTTTTGTAAGACGTATTTAATTTTTTGTTACAGTTTGAGGTAAATATTCTTTCTTCACTTTAATATATCGTTTTATTTATTATTTATTAATGGTTTTAGCATCTCATAAAAGATCTCTCTTCTGATTGTTTTTGCTTTTGTTCTAAATTAGATAGGTATGTAAAATGATACTTATTGCATTCTCAGTTACAACATAGTCTGCAGCATACAGACGTACGGTTAGAAATAATAAAAATACTTAAGAAGGTGTCTATGAAAAAATGTTTTAATATGCACTGATTACTTTTCGACCCCATACTACAATTATATAATACTTATAATTTATTTAAAATATATTTCTACCTGTCACGCCACAAAGGGCATCAACTGTGTAGATAACATTTCCTAATTTATTCTACGTTATTAAAAAGAATGTGTACACCCCCTATTGATATTTTTTTAAACTCGAAAGCTCGCAACTATTTCTTCAATTACTGATAACATTTCAAATTTTTACAAAAGCACTGTTTTTCAGTTTTATATTGTTATTGAAATTATATTTATAGTTAAAGAAGGGGTAGGTATCGATGTAGATGGTACAATTGGAATTCGTTTAATTTGGCTATTCCCAGGGAACCTAATGTGTGTGTATGCAACCAACCATTCACCAAAAACATCCACGCCTATTTTTTTGCAATTGTTTAGTTGTTTATAGTAATTATTCCGGAATATTAAATAGTTTTGTTGCTTATTAAACATGTGGTAAGTCAAATTTAAGAGTATATTGTAAATTTATCTTATCTTCTAGAAAATCTAAGATTTTATTAGGTTCATTGACTGGAATTGAGCCAAACGAAACAAAAATCGATTTTTCGTGGAGTACTACATTTCATTAAATTTTCAGAACGTTATGCACATATCCAATGAATTAATTATTATTATATAATAACTATTGTTTCATTAATTACATTAAAAAAATTGCAGGATCAATGATAGGTACATCATTAAACAGAAAGAAACTTTTAGTAGATAATTAAACAAAATTTCTTCTTATCAAGTTCAATCGGGCAGAGGCATTTTATAGATAATATTTAACAAAGAGTGGGATAAGAATTCTATAGATCGTTCTATACTATGATATCAACCATTTTGTTTAAGTAACTATTCTAAGGAAACTTAATGTATGTATGCAGCCATCTATACACCTGGTATAGACCCTCCCACTTTTGCTGCAATTGTTTAGTCCCAACTGGAAAACGCTGAAACTATTCAGTTTCAATTAAAATTCCAATTAATTGTTAGCGTCCTAAATACTGAAAGTACGTAGATTGTTTAAGTAGTTTTCTTCAAAACATTTGGTACATTTTAATCACGTCAACAATTTCTTTTAATTTACTATTATAGGGGAACCCCATTTTTGTATTCAGTTAACTTAACAATTAATATAGTCCCGCCCTTTCTTGTTTAGTCACAAAAATTGTTGAGTTTCAATTAAAAATTCAGATTAATTGATATCGTCCTGGAATCCTGAATGTTTCACGTAACCTGTTCGGGCTCGTTTTATTCTTTTATTAAGCGTTACATCTATTCATCAGTTAATTTCAAAATGTCCTTTAATCAGGTATTTCATTCACAGCACGGCTGATTTCATTCTCTTATACGAGGGCGGATCAAATATAAACGAGCCTTTTTAAATTTAGCGCCGGATAATTGTTCAAGGCGCAAAGGGGCGTTAGCAACTTGAAGTGGGGATATTAGGTGACACGGAAACGACTCGTCGTATTGCTGTGTTTGCTTGGTTAGTAGCTATCACAATGAGTGAGAAAGAGATGCATAGCAGCGTTGCGCAACGGATTATTATTAAGTTTCTTACACGTGAAAACGTGAAACCAGCTGAAATTTTGCGCAGATTGCTAGCACAGTTCGGAAATGAAACGCTTTCATGGCAACGGATAAAAGTTTGGTGCAATTTAACGAAGGGTGTAATGGTGTCGAAAATGTAAATCATCTTCGTCGTCCGCGCACCAGCATATCGCCGGTTAACATTGCACGCGTTAGAAACCTTATTGAAGGGGACCACCACGCCACTGTGCTTCAGATATCTGTTGAACTCGGCATCAGCTATGGGAGTGTCCACACAATCATAACGAAAAACTGGGGATTCCGAAAAATTTCAGCTCGTTGGGTCCTAAAGTTGCTGAGTGAAGATCAAAAAGCTGCTCGAGTTCGCATCGCATCTTTAACACAGGCCCAAATCAGTGAAATGCACTAGACTCAGTCGGAGCACTATCCATATAGCCCAAACTTATCCTCTTGTGATTTCCACATGTTTGGGCCCCTTAAAGAATCACCAGGAGGCGAGCGATTTCAGACTGATGAACATGTGGAGGCGTTTGTGCCCAACTGGATAGACTCCCGCCCTGCTTCTTTTTATGAAAACGAGATGAAAAAACTACCAATCCGTTGGGAAAAATGTATAATCAAACAAGGGGGATATGTCGAAAAATAGAGAAATTTGTGTTTTAGTGAAAATTTTCAAAATAAATATTTTATGAACAAAGGCTCGTTTATATTTAATCCATCCTCTTATCTTTTAAATTGTCTATTAATGTCGAATAAAATTTTATAAAACTTTAGTCTTCGTTAAACTAAATCGGTCCTCTTTGTGGCATTTCACATAATTAATAAAAAAATATTTGAGTGCATCTGAAATTTCGAGCTAAGACGAAATTGTACTTTCGTCCGACACTGTATTCGTAAGTACGAGTAGGTTCACAGACAGACATTCCTCAAGCCTCACCTGTTCGGTTCTATCTACGTATATTATTGCCACATGCAGTCCGCGTTGCCATTTAAGTTGAAAAAGCAGATCTTGCAACAAACAAGAGAACTGGTTAGAAAGTATCGTGCGCTCTTAAATAGCTTCTGGTCGCTTTACACAGAATTTTAAATTATTTTCGTCATATTAATGCGTTGCAAAATTTTATCATTTCAACATGATCTTAACACTTATTTTCTGTAGTGTGAAGTGTATAGGTACGCGCGAACCGAAAACATCTAATTAGATACTTACGTTACATTGAAGCTAGCTAATCAGATTACAATAAGAAACTTTTCAGAACAACAACAAGCGCAACATATTAACAATGCTGTAAATGAACAACTTTATATAAATGAGATTCACCAGTTTGACCCACTAACAAAAATATATCCTACAATTCTAGACTACATATATCAATCAATCAACGACATTGGAGTCAACTTAAAATTCATTTCAGTTTCAATTCCATTGATAAATAATAGTGTAAAATGCAACTAAATCATAAAATAAATATGTTATCTTACTTTTAAATTAAAAAAAATTTACAATCGTCGCTAACCTAACTAACTAAATAATGCTACCATTTGATTGAATATTTTTGTCTTACAGGTGGCCATGGAACCTTTTCGAATCTAATCAACAACATCGTCCATGTGATAATGTATTTCTATTATATGATGGCAGCTATGGGCCCAGAATACCAAAAATACTTGTGGTGGAAGAAACACTTAACTCACATTCAACTGGTAAGTTAAAAAAAATACAAAACCTTTACTTTTCTGTAAAATTTTTACAAAAAAAGTGGCACTTAAAGCAATACTTTCTTAATGTTCAGCAAGGCCATCTCTATGGATAATTTTAGTTGAATTTTCCTAATTTTCAGGGCATATTTTCCAATTTTTATTTCCATAGCAGCCTGAGTAAGACTATAACGAACATTTCAAAAAAAAATTAGCAAAATCGGTCCAGGCGTTATGCCGTAAGATATGAATAAACAACTTTTGGATGCATTTCTCAATCCCCTAAGGCTTTAAAGGGTTGAAATTTGCTAATACGTTTTATAATGTACAGTATCTATAATTAAATAAGATATGAGGAAATGTTTTACAAAAGTATATATTTCTGAACCTGGTCGCTTCCAAATTTAAAAACCCCATTTCATCCCCTTTAAGAATAAATTTTCAAAAACGCTTACTAGACCAGCCTCGATAAATTTTGTAACCAAAAAAATTATAGTAAGATGAAACCCATTGGAAAAGAAAGAGAATATAACAGAAATGACAGGAAAAATAATTTACGGGCGATCTGAGGTCGGGAAGGGGAAGGGGGTGAGTTTTTAAGGGTAAAAAACGGTTTTCCTTGATTTCCGGAAAAACTATAAGTCTTAAGGAAAAAAGTTAAATGGCAAAGTTGTTGGTAATAAAAAGATCTACAACTTTTGTATTGACACTTTTTTCACATATCCTCAAAATGTATGTGAAAAATTCAAATAACCAAGTTTTTGGTTTTTTATTTTTGTCTTTTACAATACAATTGATTTTTTCACGAAATTTGGTGAAAACTTACCTATTTATGTCCCAAGCACGCTGTAATTTTTTTGATTTGAAATATTTATTTTTTCACTTTATTTTTACTTAATATTGAAAAAACACCCTAATTTAATTTTCAATCGAAAATTCTCACGTCAAAATATTTGCTTTTTTAAAAACGTTGGTGGGCTTTTTCTTCGTTGAAATCTCTACTTTCTGATGGTGTGAAAAAAAATATACATTACTATGGTAAGTTTTCTCAGGAAATGTAAAATTTATGTTTATTCTTTTTTTCACACCATCACAAAGTAGAGATTTCAACGAAAAAAAAGCCCACCAACGTTTTTAAAAAAGCAGATATTTTGACGTGAGAATTTTCGATTGAAAATTAAATTAGGGTGTTTTTTCAATATTAAGTAAAAATAGAGTGAAAAAATAAATATTTCAAATCAAAAAAATTACAGCGTGTTTGGGACATAAATAGGTAAGTTTTCACCAAATTTCGTGAAAAAATCAATTGTATTGTAAAAGACAAAAATAAAAAACCAAAAACTTGGTTATTTGAATTTTTCACACAAATTTAGAGGTTATGTGAAAAAAGTGTCAATACAAAAGTTGTAGACCTTTTAATTACCTACAAATTTGCGATTTAAGTTTTTTCCATAAGACTTGTAGTTTTTCCGGAAATCAAGGAAAACCGTTTTTTACCCTTTAAAACTCACCCCCTTCCCCTTCCCAACCTCAGATCGCCCGTAAATTATTTTTCCTTTCATTTCTGTTATATTCTCTTCCTTTTCCAATGGGTTTCATCCTACTATAATTGTTTTTCACTTTTTACTATTTTTTAAGACTTCAGCACTGGTCTATACGCTCAATTCTATTCCGGAAAAAATTTAAGGTTCTACTCTTAGCTGCGTTTATTATTATTATTAAACCTTTCCCCCGTTTTATTCCTTTAGGTTGGTATTTTGAAAAATCATTTTATGGGGGATGATATCATTGTAAAAAACTAACAGAAATTGATATCTTATAGATCTAGATAGCATTTAGGTTTTTAGGCCTTGCAGAACTTTTTATGAAAAATTACATTTTTCTAAATTGATCATAAAAACTTTTCATTTTTTACCAACTCTTCCATGCATATTTAAAAAGTTAAATAATAGTCTAGTACTCAACGTGGGCAAACTTTGCTGAAAATTGTTTTAAGCAACTAATTTTCGTTAGCAGTAAATATCAC
The DNA here is from genome assembly GCA_029378335.1 of Agrilus mali. NCBI lineage: Eukaryota > Metazoa > Arthropoda > Insecta > Coleoptera > Buprestidae > Agrilus > Agrilus mali. The sequence goes on from CM055658.1 coordinate 5,023,136, forward strand.
TAGATGGTGTTATACCGGCTATAACTTTATCTACTACATTTCAGTATAAAAGAACTTACAATTTTATTTCGTTTCAGATACAATTCTTCCTTGTCTTCATTCACTCAGCCCAGTTGATATGGACCGACTGTGGATACCCCCGATTTATTGGGCCGCTGCTAATCCTTCACTCCACAATTTTCTTCGTCCTCTTCTCTCACTTTTATTACGTAGCATATTGGAAAAACGACAAAACCTCCGTCAAGAAAACATCATAGTCGAAATGTCACTTATATTAAATTTCATCAATGCTTGTACATGCAAGTATATGTTTTTAGAACTGTATTTATTGCAATGGTGAGTTGATACACAGGGTAGTGACATTTGCACGTCCTTAAAATAATAATTGGTACATTAGTAGGTATATTCAAGATTAAAAACTCTTAAGTTGGCAAGACAGCCGAAGTTTGAATTGTACTTTTTGTTATTGGCTTCGGTAAACATCGGAAGCATTCGATTAATTTTATTTAATGCTCGGATGCCTTGCTATTAGTCGTTTTAAATATGTTAGTACTTCATCTAAAATACCTTAAAAGAGCAGTAAATAATTATTTTTGATGTTAATATTTGGTCTTTAATGAAGGTGCTTTTAATTAAATTAATTTTTACAAAGCTCACTACCCTGTATGTGACATTACTATAATTACACTCGAAAATCGGACCTAACCAGACCATAAATATGTAATTTTTACTTGTACCTACCGGTACTGACGTTGCACAATAGTGAAATTTTTAAAAATATTTTTTACTCAGTGATTTTTATACTTAGACACTTCTATTTAGTTAGATGAGTATTTTTTACATAGTACATAGATTAGACATTTATAAAACAAGGGTACTTACGGGGTGATCGCTAATATTTGGCAATATTCACAAAAAAATTTTATTATTTTTTCATACCTACACTCTGTATTAAATTTTAGAAGGTAATATAGACAGATCTGTTTTAAATTTTTTGAGGTAATAGCCAAACACCCCGTACATATGTACAATTTACAGAAAGTGTGTATATAATGCCAATTGGAACCCAAAACTTATAGTGTCTACATTTTTTTAAATTATTTTTTAGTAAAACTTAATTGCTCAAATTTTGCTAACGATGAATTCGTTTTAAAAGGCCAATTGGCCTTTATTAATATGTCTGCTGTGCTATTGCAAAATGTTTTTTTCTTTACTTTTGTTAAATAATACTATAATGTTAAAAGATCTGGGTTACAGATAGACATGTCTAAAAGAATTCTATAAGTGATATTTTTGCAGCAGTAAAATAAATCAGGTTATAGAAATCATTCAAATGGTGTGTGTACGATATCTAAATAAAAAAAAAACAATTGATAGGTATGTCGAAAATCAAAATAAAAAAGTTTTTTAGTTTTTCTTTTGTCATTTGGTGGTAATGTAATCAGTCATGAATCGCAATCAGAATACATAATTTTTATGGGTAACATAATACGATATAAATACATTTAGAATACATATTATGTACTTATGTAGTGGTGTGCATGAAAGCATGTACCTATTTCAAGTTTATTGGGCACCGGAAGCTGGGCTTCGGTGCACCCCTTTTATGTCAACAGTGTAATTTTTTAACCTAGTCATAACTATTTATACGTATATTTTTATACTCCATGTACCTACATACATAAATATCTTCTCCATTGTGTAATCTTTTTTATAGATAATAAAAAAAACTATTCATGGACATTTTTACTTTTAATATGTTAATTTAACTATTTTATAGAATTTATTATAAAAGGAAGGGAATCGTTTCGAAGGCAACAAAACTTATTTTAATATATGCAATTTAATTAATCCTGTATTTACATTTCTTTATTATGTTTCACTTTTTATGCATTGCACTGTACATACAAATTATATGTTACTAGCCTCCTGCCAACCTCAAGCTCTAAAAATTATTTAAATCTCCAGTAGGTACTACGACACAAATATGTGTGTTAAACAAGTTATATTTTTAAATGCCTTTAAAAAGAAGTTCTGATGTTATTGAAACGTCCTTTTAAATATCCTCCTGGTAATATAAACATCTAATCTGTTTGATATATCTACATTCTAAAAAAACTGTTGTGCAGTTGGCCATGCTGTGCTGCTCACAGCAACAGAGGACTGACGTAATATAAATCAGTTGGATGTTAGTTTGCCGGTAGTGATGGACGTGTGTTGTGCTAGGTTATGGAAAATTAACAATGTTTAAGTGAATTGGAAGAATATGGACTACATACCTAATTTATCCGAAATAGACCGTTTAAGCTGCTTCAATAAGGTAAGATAGGTACTTGTTTTTCATTATTGTAGAAGGCATGTAAAGTTATTTACGAAGTCAACTGTTTTGTATCCTATGAACCTGCTGTAAACTTTAACATTATGACATGATTAATTTCCTGGAGTTGGGACAAATCAACCATAATAATTTATTATTGTAGGTACGACATAATTACGATAGGTGTGTCTGTTTTATTACCGGCTAGATACATATATTATTATATTATTATTTTTAGCTATAAATACTTATATGTTTTATGATGTTGTTTAACGACAAAAAGAATCAGTTTATTACCAATTCTCATACCTCGTTGATATCCATTTTGTCAATGCAGTACTTTGGTTTTAACAATGCTAAATTTTCAAAGCATTACTTAATTAAATGCAGTACATTTTGCACATAAACGTAGGTATATGGGATAAATAAAAAGGTAACTTAATCAATCTATGATATTCAATTTTACTCTTTTAAAATACATGTCAATGTTGTGGCCAGATCGTAGACTTAATTGATCAATGGTCATGTCGACCATTGTCTGATTTGGTCAACTAATATGCCTATTATTGGCATTTAATATTGTTGATGTTATTGATTTGTTTAACAACTTTTGGCCATACAAAAGAACTATTCTAAATCTGGTTAGATACTCGATAGGGACGACTTATTTATTATTCTTACAATCAATGCAAAATCAAGAACATATTAAGGAAATAAATATTACAACATGGAAGCATCAAAGGTTTAAATTTTAAGAGGTGGAAGCAGTGGCGTAACTATACAATCTGGGGCCCGTGGCAAATTCTTTGGATAGGGCCCTATCAGTAAAAATCGTCACGTTGTACTCAGTTTAATTTGAATAAACTTCGAGATTTTCAGTGTACTCAATTACACGTTGTACACGTATATTGTTTATGTCCCATTAATGGCCATAGGCCTCCTCTCTTAGGCGAGAGGGAATGGTCTGTAGTCTTCACATTCATCCATAGAACATAATATCTCAATGCATTCATCATCTATTCGCTAGCTTTTCGGTGAAGGAACAACATCGTAAGGAAACCTGCATACATTTACAATGAAATAAAAATAACAATTTAATTTCAATAAGATATTTATTAAAAAAAATGTTTTTTTCGAGCTTTCTATTCCGCAAAAGTGTCTATAACATCATCAAAGTTTAAAGATCGTGCCATAGAATTTTCAATAGACAGAATAGCCAAGTTACATAACCTGTCTTGTCTCATAGAGTTTCTTAAATAGGTTTTTATCAATTTTAGTTTTGAAAATTATCGTTCAGCACTAGCTGTAGTCACAGGAATTGTAAGAAATAACATTAATGCAGTGCATACTTCAGGAAAGCTGCAGGACATAAAATTATTTTTTATTACTACTAAATCAGCAAGGTCTCTAATACACGAAGATTTTTCTATTTCGTTTCTGAAAGTAGATCAAAAACGGAGAATTTCTCTGGCAAATGATTCAGATATGTCTTTTTTATATATCTCAACAAATTCTAGAGCTTTTTTTAATAGATCAGTGTCATTTAAAACTTTTAAAGTGAAAGGCTGCAAAACACTGAAATTTAAAACAATTTCATTCATTGGAACAAACTTTCCGGATCTTGGAGACCCTTATCTTGGCAAAGCTCATCAAAATGGCGTTATACCTTCCTCTGACGAGTTTTATAAAATTGAGGGGTGATGGACCATTTTTCTGCTACACTATTTGCTTCCATTTTTAAATTTTCAAATTCATGTCGATACCTTTCCAATTCTTCTAAACAAATTTTCAAACGTTTTAAGGCATTTGAAAGATCGGTGGCTTTAGACTGAAGTGTTTTAGAGACTGCATCGATAGTAAGTAGGATCTTGCAATGGAAAACCAATAACATAATAAAATTGTAGTTTTCGATCTTCTTTTTGAGCGAAACATCTTCATTACTTTCATCTGATTTGCAATTTAACAGAATTGTTTTCGTTAGCGCTTTTTGGACTTTAACAAACCGAACTTTTAAAGCAAAAATGGCATCATAACGTCCTGCCCATCTATTGGGGTTTAATGTTTTTAATGTTATTAACTTGAAATTGTATTATGGTCTTTAGTTGTCTCATTTTGGATTTTAAGCAGAACTTATAAAAATATACTTTTCAAATAAAATAAAATACTCAGGTGCAATGTAAAAAAATATTTTTGAGCTCGCGGCTTTTTGGGCCGGGGCCCTCTTGGGTCGGGGGCCCGTGGCATTTTGCCAGCCCTGCCACCCTATTATTACGCCACTGGGTGAAAGTCTTTGGGAAATAGCCAAAAACAATTAAAACTATTTTATAATACTTATAGTTAAAAAAGCGTTTAATATTTTCCATTTCTGGAAATGAATTATATTTTGTTGAAAGCACCAAAGCTTTCTTTACCTGTAATCAATAGATCGAAAGGTCAGTGGTAGGATGTATGAGCAGTACAAAACGTTTTAAAATATAATATTTAGTTACATAATGCTCAGGGGCCTAATTGTTTATTTATATACAGGGTGCTGTACATATAATGTTCATTAATAAAGTGGGAAAAATTTATCAAATTTGTTTTTCGGATATTCGTAAATTTTAAGAAATCTAGAATATATATAAAAATTCCAAAAATTCGATTTCAGCTTAAGATGCTGAATTAACAATTAACACTTCAAATTTATAATCTTATCATAACAAGACGAAATTATTTTAATGATTTTTTTTTGTCAAAAAGTAGGAGTCCATGGTAAAATATTTTAACGTGATTGATTTAAATTAATAAGATTTTTAAACAGTGAATCTAAACTGGTTAAACTTTTGTTATACTATTGCATATATTAATTTATTAATTATAAAATCTAAACATTTATAGTAAGTAAATTAGTAGATTTTATAATTACCAGAATTTATTATTTTCGCACTCTTTGTGAAATATTAAGAAATAATTTTATTAACAAAAGGATGTATGTATATGAGCAAAAAAGGAAACAAAAAGTACCATTAGTTCTGTTAGGTACTTACAAAGAACAATTACAAGAGTCAGAAAAAAAAAACAAATTGAATCCTTCAAGAATAAAAAAAAGTGGGGTCATTCCCACCTCCCTTTAAACTCGCCCCAATGCAAATAAATTCCCAGAACTCCCCAATATAAGTAATTAAAATCTCTTTTAATGCTTTACAACAAACTTCCCTTAAAACTCTCTGTTTATCATTTGATTTTTACCGCTACCTTCTTCCCAATATTTCAACTTTCCTCATTCAACAATTCCACACATTTTTCCATCACATATATTCTACCTCTCTATCACACAACCTGCACCTCCTGTGCTCCTTTTTTTACCTAAATTTACATCCTCTGCATTCGTTCCCTGTTCTAAATTTAATTAAGCTATCACAATTATACTCCTCCCTCCTTGTAAATATCTAGGCATCAGGTCCCCCTGCCAATATCTCCACAAAATTTCCTTTGGCCCCACCGTATATCTGGATTCTTTCTATTTTACTTAAGTCATTCCGCTTCGTTATTTCCCTACAGCTTATTCTCACAATTTTCAATATAATTATTATCACCTTGTCTTCTCCCTTCCTCCATCTGCACCTGATTAATTTTTAACATTCCAAGCGTTTTTTTTTTTCTGTCATTAATTTTTCTCACCTATAATAAGAGCTCTTTTCTCAAAAAGTCCTTTCTTATATATCTTTCTTCCAATTTCCCCAATTTCTTCTCATACTTAACCACCCTTTTTTCAGCACTTCCTCCCACATTTTCCCGCATTTTGTTTCTCTCCTCCCCACATAATACGTTGTGCTTCTTTCTAGTTACAATATCCACTTTATATACTTTTTGTATAGCACTTCGATCTGCTTTTTTCTTCCCATCCCCACACTTCCGTCATTAAATACAATTCCCTTCGCGACTATATTTAACAGCCTTAGCCTTTTTTCCAATCATCCCTACATCATTTTTACCCTATCCATAATAGTCCTCCCTTTAGCTACCTGCGTGTAAGTAGTAGTATGACTTGCTTTTCCTTTCCCCTTCTCCCTCTCTTCTACCCAAGCTCCATCAACTTTGTTTTGTCATCATTTAAATCTAGCTTTTTTTTCATTAAGTACTTTTCCAGCCGTTCAACCATTTCCTTCAGCCCCACTAAACTTGTCGACATTAACGCTAAATCATCTACATATGATAAGGTCCATTTTTTCTCCACTACCAACCCTCCTTCTTTTATAATAATAATAATAATAATAGCTTCATTTAGCATCGCTATACTATTTCAAATAGGAAAATAAAATTACAAATCCTTAGGTACTATATATGAGAAAGAAACAAAATAACATGTATGAACAATATTCCTAGTTAATAACTAAAATACTATACTCTGTTCAGGTACCTTAATCTAAGCAGCCTTTTAAATTTTATCAAATTAGTCCCTTTTAACTCGATTTCGAGCTCATTATATTTGCTCACTCCTTTGAAAAAGATTGAGTTTTGTGTCTTTTTATTATTGACTTGAGGTAACATATAGTTTCTTTTATTTCTTGTATTATGGTTATGTATTTCAGTAAAAGGTACCAAAATATCATCAAAATAATCAGGCATTAGCTTAAGTTTGATTTTATGTATAAAAATCAGTGTTAAATATTCCGAATGGTCTCTGATATTTAACCATCCTAGCTCTCTTAACATCATACTAATACTGGTATATCGACTACATTTGAGAATTAGCCTCATAGCTTTATTTTGCAATTTTTGCAATATCTGTATCTTGCTGATGTTGCCTAGGTAGAGTATCGTCCCTGCAAAATGAATATGTGGTAATATCATACAATTATACACAGTTCGTATTGCCCATTGCGAGAGATAATTATTACATCTTCTTAATACCCCTATCTTTTTCCCAATCTTTCTCCCCACATACTCAATATGTTCATTGAATTGTAAATTGTCGTCAACAATTATTCCTAGGTATTTGGTTGAGTTTACTAATTCTAAAATGTTATTTTCAATTTTTACAACTATATTGTTCTTCAATTCCTTATATATATCTCACTCACCTCACTTTCCAAATCACTTAGATAAATGTTAAAAAGCTTTACACCCTTGCCTAACCCCCTTTAATGTCCAAAATTTACCTGTCTTCTCCATGTATCCTCACGATTCCCGCAGTTTCCCCAAGTTTTTAGTTACCCCTCTTACAACACCCACTTTTGAGAGCATACTGATCATATCCTTTTTATTTACCCTAATATACGCCAAATATATAATGTAATAATATACTGGCTATGTTCAGAAGTACTTATTTAAGCAAGCTACTATTTTCTATTTAGTTTAGTTTAAAACGCAACATTGAAACTAATAAATGCACAATACAATCGTTCTAACAATTATATTTTTTTAATTTTTTGAACAGAAAAGACATGCGTTCCCCGAATAAGCACAAAATAAATCATGTGGCCCACAATATTATATTAATTTGGCATGCCTGCTTTAAACCATTGACGTTACTGGCATCTAATTTTAAAAGCGCCTAAAACTTTGGTAAATCTGATACTAGATAAACAACATTATTGCACTATAAAAACAAAATACAAAATACATTAAAACACTAGAAAAATGTTTATTATATTTAAGTTTGGAGTGCTAATTTTACTTTTGGGTGTGTATAGATTCATTCCCCTGCCGTTGCCTCCTTACTTCAAACTCCCATAATGTAGCCTAGTTTTATTTTACTAAATAAGTTTTGCATATGTGCCTCGTATAATTAGTTAAATAAACAGCACTCTTTTCTTTACGAACGTCGCTTTTATCATACCAATAAAAAAAATAACAATAAAAATTGGTCCATTTATTCACAAATGAAAAAGCTTCAAAGTTGCAACCAAACTTAGGTGCGTCACTTTCTTTGGAACTGAGTATCTATACATTATTTCTTAGGCCTAAAGGCTTACTTAAGTAAACTTTATAAATTTATGACGTATTAAATTCACAATAAGGCTTATTATATAAAATTGCATATACGCGTAGCTTAAATAAGCACAGTTAATTTGGGGTTATAGAAATAATTTATTTCATCTCAATGAAGATTTTATAAAGTTATTAGTTAATACTCTGGTGATATTATAAAGGGTTAGCGTTACACGTAAGTCAGAAATTAGAATAAGTATGCATTTCAATAAGTTTAGGGTTTAAACAAGAGCTTTATGGTATACTAGCTATGCCCGCGACTTTGTACGCGTGGAATAGTGACATTCGGCAGCATTTAAAATTTGTTTCTTCTATATTTTTATTTTCTGGGCCGTAAGCTTTTTGCCGGCGTCATTTAACAAAAACTTTCATTCCTTATTTTTGCCCCCGTATTTATATCCAATCAAAAGCCTAAAAAAAAGTTTCAAGCCTCTAGCTTATATCTACTTATCTATCTCTGTACCAAATTCTCATTTAAATCGGTTCAATAGTTTGGGCGTGATTGCGTAACATACAGACAGACAGAGTTACTTTCGCATTCATAATATTATAGATTAATATAGTTTAATTATAGTTTAAAATAGTTTATATAGCTTAGTATTCAACTACTTTTATTGATCCAAATAAACAAAACCTTTAAAACCCTTTTTACACTTAATATTTTAATTTTCTGGGCCGTAAGCTTTTTGGACGACGTCATTCCAAAAAAACCTTTCATCGGCTAATTTTATCCCCTTTAGGGTAAAATTTTTACAAACGTTGAATGTCGTATTTTTTTAAATATCTAATCAAAAGCCAAAAAAATTTTCCTTTAAAAAATTACGGAATTTTCGCACAAACTTTCCTTTTTCAACCCCTGACAATCCGTTTTTCGCATTAAAAAGTAGCCTATGCCCTTTTCTGGGAACTATCTCTGTACCAAATTTCATTTAAATCGGTTCAGTAAATTTTAGGCGAGATTGTGTAGCATACAGACAGAGTTACTTTCGCATTTATAATATTCCGCGAATTCATTTTCATCGATTTTCCCATGGGAATAAGATATTTTCCCGCAGTAAAACTTAGCCTTTGTGTTAATCCAGGGTGTCAGCTAACTCCATACCAAATTTTATTAAAATCGCTTCAGCCGTTTAGACGTAAAGAAGTAACAAACATACACACTCACACACTCACAAACTTTCGCCTTTATAATATTAGTGTGATTAAGACACATTCTATTGAATTTTTCGTTAATAAATAAAAGACAGATAATAATAAAATTTATGATTTATTTTATTGCATATTTTTTCTCTGATCAACAGACTAGTACAAATGTAACAAAAAGTTCTCTTCACTATTGCTGTATCGCTATAAAAATACTTTACACATGCTCGAACATTATAATGAATGCCGTAACAACTATACAGAAATTTTATTTTCATTTTTTTCCTTTTTTGTGTTTATTATAGCACCTATTCAACAAGGCCACGTGTTCTTAAAATGTAGGTTACATTTATTTATTTATTTATTTATTTACTATGGAAAGGTCCAACTATTAATTGAGCAACTTCGAATGAAACAATTAACAACAAATAGTTGTTCTGTACAAATAAAAAATAAAAATAAAACAATAATAAACATCTACAGAATAAGTCCTTCACAAAAACTGCATTATTCAATTACGCTAACAATTCATTATTAAGTATTAATTTTTAATAATTACATTAATTAAATACAAAACTATATCACTGGACCTTAGTTGTCCTTAAATAAGCTTCGGAAATGTGACCGTTTGAGTAGTATTCAGAGGCATTTTTAATTCCATTCTGTTTCGTATAACCATTGTGCTCACTCTTTTTACCATTCGATGAAATCGAACCGTTTGCTGCCGCCGCTGCTGCTGCTGCTGCTGCTTTTGCTTCCATTTTCCTCATTTTACTGTTGTACGCCTGGTTATAGAAATCTTTGAACAAGAAGAAGAACATAATAGCATGCATGCCAATCCACCAAACGAATGCCCTGGGGTAGTTGCAATCGATGAACAACAGTTGGAAGGCGTGTAACATTATAACAACAAATTGAACCTGAAATAATAATTAGGTAATTTATTAGTTATTAGGTATAGTGTACTAAGAAGGGAAACAAAATGTGGGAAATAGTTAAAAAAACTTTAAAAACAGTAGTAGAATACGAAAAAAAGATTGGCACTTTGCAAGAAGGTGGCAGACATTATGTAGAAAAAAATATTGGAGAAAGAGAATTCTAAATATTGGTAGACAAAATATATATGGGAAGGAAAGAGAACAGGCACTTACAGAATTGGATGGGAAAGAAAAGGGTGGAAAAGAGGGGATACGGTTAAGACTAGATGTGGGGAAATATACAGAGGACAAGATTGAATAAAATCTGCGTTGGAATTGAGAAATTTACTAAGGGAAAGACTGGTAAATTTATTTACCACCACAATATTTAGAATGGGCGGGGAAATAAGTATCACTGCAAGATTTAGAGTAGGAAATGAATGTGAAGGAGCCAAATATTGGATGAAAGAAGAGGAAAAGAAGTGCAGAATGTGTGTATTGAACAATGAGCATTTAGGACATGTTTTAGGTGGGTGCCAGGAAGAAGGATGGGAGATAGTGGAAGGATGGGGGATAGTGGGATGACCCTGTTAAAAGAAATATTAAAGAAATCTGGAAATTTATACGCGGCACTTTATTACAAAAGTGTCTTCTCATTTTAGTTACTTACTGCATCTAAATTTTCGTAAAATAAATCGATATGAGAATCGAAAAGTTGAATTTTGAATCATCTATTAAATAATACATCAGTGTACGGAGAAAGGAAATAGGTTGACATAAAAATATGTGACGAAGACAGGGCAAGAGGGTAGGGAGTGAAACTTCATTTGATTAAAAGGGGGGTTGCTGAAATATTCCAGTCCAATTAAATTATCTTTCTTGAATGCAAATTAAAACCATGACGCCGGTATAAATTATGTATATGTAAAATGTAGGTAGGTAGGGATGTCATGTCAAAAACAATTACACTATTCTTTATTGTAAATCGATGAGAGCTACTGTTGCAGAAACAAATAAAACAATAATTATATAATTACCATTTGGAACGTTGTTAAATATTTCTTCCACCACAAATACTTCTGCATGTGAGGTCCAAATGCGGCTAATAAATAGTAACTGTACATAACTATATGCACAAACGTGTTTAAAAACCCGAAGAATGTACTGTGACCACCTGTAAAAAAAATTAATTCAATTAGCATGTATATTACTATTATATTAATTGAATTTAATGATGACAGCCTTGTTATTACAAGGTAAAATGCTGTTAAATGATCTGTTAAAATAATTAATTGTATAATTATTGTATTGCATAATCCATTCATGCATGGGGCAGTTATACTTAGTAATATGTACACTGAGAGGACGTTAATTCGTTCCCAGTAGTTTTCTTAAATGGCAACGTCACGCCTTTTCGGTCTGTATGTTGTCGATAATGTAGGAAACAATAATATTACGAGCAGAATCGCATCTATTGCACGCTAGTTTCGTGGCTGTTTCAATGTTTACATACTTAATATACAGAGTCTTTCAAGTTGATGGGCTATTAGGATATGAATTAGTAGAAGGAATTAAATTCTGAAACTTGGGCTCATTTGGTTATTGTTTATGCCGCTTCTTTTAAAAATATTTTCAATTTCGATTTACATCCGGTTATACCGGAAGTAGATGTGAACTTTCTTATTTTAAATGGAATGACATACTTCAAATTGTAGATTATCTCTAAAAAGTATAAGCAAAGTTATGCGATAGTCCTATATCAAAAGACGCCAAATTCAATGAGGAATTCAAATATGTAGTCAAAAATGGGTCATTCTATTTATAAAAATTGACTTATGCCTCTTTGAAGTTTACCAACTTTGACCACAAAATTTTAACACCCTGTACATTTTAGTTTAAAACTACAATTTTTTTTCGATAATGTGAATAGTTATAAATAATTTTTCCGAGTTATAAAGCAAAATCTCAAAAATTAATTGAATTACGGTTTTTTAAATGTTAACGTGCAGATGTCAAAAATTTTGAAAAAAATTAAATAACTTAAAATCCATCAATATTTTCGGAGTAGTGCCTCCTATAAAATATGCATGAATTCAGATTTTCTATCGGAAAATGTAAAAAAAAATATTTCATTCCATTTAACATATTATATTTATATTTTTAAAAGAAGCGGCATAAACAGTAACCAAATGAGCCCAAGTTTCAGAATTGAATTCCTTCTACTAATTAATATACTTCTAATAGCCCATCAACTTGAAAAACCCTGTATAACAGGTTATTATTCAAATACCCCACGTTTTTTTTCATTGCACTTTCTCTACTCTGTCCACTTAAATCAAAAATGGGTTACGTGATGGAAATAATAAAATAATTCTACTATAAATCAAATTTTACTCGTGAATGAATGAAAAAATATTCATAAAAACACCTTTTATCGATTTTTTTAAACCATATGATTTTTTAAGGAATAATTAATGCATACCTGGTGTAAATTTAACTCCAAACCATACAGACATTGGCATGATACCATGATGGATTACATGTAGAGTTGAAATATGGTCAAATTTCTTTCTTAATACGAAAAATATCTAAAATAGTAATTAATATAAGTAGTAATTACTTGATATTTTGCCAAATGAATAATAATTTTCTTACCGTATCCATGAATTCTGTGAATTTAGAAAAATAGTACCACCAACAGGCATTAACCATCTAAAAAACAAACACAAAAATCTGAATGTCTTAAATCTTAATTTACTTTTAAAAAATGCCAACACCATACAGTCCACAGTTCAAGATCGGCTATTGGTGTTTGAGATTTTTTTTATAAATAATGTGTCTATATTTTATATTTACTACAGCAACATAGATACTACTTCAAAAAATCTACAGTACTTCTGTAGTACTTTTAATGTTGTAGAAATAATAATGTATGGTACATATTTAATTCATGAAAACATTTACAAAATGGATGAAATTTAAAAAAAAACTGTTTTTATGGAAAATACAGCACAGGAATTTTCACGATTAAAAATTCAAGAACTAATTTATTACCTAATTAAAAAGTGAAAATACGGTAAATATTATTTTTATTTTTATCCTTTTTTAACCAGTGTACCTACTGAAAATGTTTTCTTTGTTATGTCCGTTTCAAAATTGTCACGTTTTTGTAACATTGTAATGAAGTTAATTTTAGGGGCCGTTCATAAAATACGTTCGCATACAAGGGGAGGGAGGGGTCTTGCTAAGTGTGAAAAGATATGACAAGGGGGGACAGGGGGTCTACGGCAACGTGACGTTCGCCGTTCATCAAAAAATTTTACTGAATTTTTACAGAATCCTTGGACTTCTGATAAATAGAAATATTATTTATTTGTTCGTTACAAAAGATATTTATTTATGAAAATAAAATAGATATTTTTGACTATCAAAATTTCTGTATTATCAATCAAAATTTATCATGTTCAGGGGGGTGTTTTAGTTTTTGTGACGTAATATTTACAGGAGGGTCACAGAAAGTGTGACACAGCCTGACAACCGGGGGGTAGGGGGTTAAAAAAAGCTAATTTTAGCGTGACGTATTTTATGAACAGCCCCTTAAATAAATGATCAAATAATTAAACTACTCTAAATTTTCAGTATGTGTATATATATAATCCCTCTGTTGTTCTCCATGGGCGTAACAACCCCTATTTTTGAATTTACACCCTTATATACAAATGTCAGTTTTATTTATTTGGTAACTTATATTAACATGAATTGGGAATAATAATTTTTTGAATTATGCGTATGAAACCGTAAAATTCTGTTTTTTTTTTCTACAAATGCAGGAAAATGTGAGCACTGCACAATGTATATACGAGTATATAAACCTAATGAAAACAAATACAATTGAAATGTAATATCTATGTTGTTTTGTGTAGATAGTTCATAGAAATATAAACTACAAATATCTTTATGATTTGTAAGAGAAATAACTTTTTGTTGACTTTTTTATATCTTTATACAATATATATACATATAGATCACCCAGTAGAAGAAACTTTACCAAGGAAAACATACATAATTAATTTAATTTAATATGCTTTCCAATCACCCAGAAGATCCTTACTTTTAAATTAGCTCAAAAAAACAAATTTTTTGCCAATTTACATCGTCATTATTTGTAAAGTACCTACATTAAACGATAATATATTACTGTATGTTGTTAATGAGACAAGGTGATTACTTGAATTAAAACTGTAATAAAGTAATGGATATGGCATTAATTATCAACTTCAAACTATTTTTTAAACTTGCTTACTCACGACCAATTTCTTATTATTAATAGAAAGTGTATTCACTACCTGATTAACGTTCAAAAAGGTATTTTGTAATTGATTTTATTAAAAAAAAAATTAAAAAAACGAAACGTCGTCACATTTGAAGGCCAAGTTCGGATCGATTTACTAAAACATAGCTACAGTCAGGATAACTTTGTTAAAAATAAACAACACTTTAATCATATTTTTGTGAATCACCTTGCCAACATTGTTTTAATAGTTTAAATAAATTTCCCGAAAGTATGAGTTATAATGGAAAGTGGACTATGCAGTTATATTTTCCCCCATTACAGAAGCCTGGTCTCGTTTGGTTTTGCCTTTTGGATGTCTTCCAAAACGATAAGAATGATGACCTGGCCTTCCCCTATTTTCAGGTCCACTATCCGACTACCTATATCGTATCGGTTTACTTCAACTGCAGGTTCTAATCACGAAACGACATTAAAGTTAACGACCGAAAGAGGTAGCACACGAAATAAGAAATTCAATAACTGCAGTAAGCCAATTATGTAATGTACCTACATATGTAGCTACATAGGACTATACCGTTTGGAATTTTTAAAAATTTTTGCTTCTGTTTTATAAAATGAGTGAAATACAGAGTTCTCTAAACTGAGTGATACATTATTGGTATATAGGGTAAGGTGGGGTAATTGTAAAACCGGGGCAATTGTAAACAGGCTCTTTATTTCTATGAAATAGGACTCTTGCTTATTCTAACTAATGGGAATTATAGACTGTGGCGTTGACTTTTGACGATTGGATGGATGCTTTAGAGCGCTAAACAGCAGAGTAAGAGTGTCGCAATATTTCATGTTAAACAGTGAAAATATTTCTATATAATATATAATTTTTGGGTAATTGTGAACACGGCTTTATAAATATAATTTTCATTGGAATTCACGTTTGCAAGCGAATTTTTCACTTTTGCCCCATTAAAAATCTTTATAAAGCCAATACACAAATAAGATGATTGTTCACATTTACCCCTAAGTTTTCGACTGCGTTAATAAGTGAAGGGATAATTGTAAACTTAAGTTTTTTTGCAAAAAAATCCGAATTTGCATATTTAACAACATAAATTCACTTAAAACCAAACAAGGACCTTTATTATTCATATAGTCGCCTAAATTTAATCTTCATCTAAGATACATCGAGCTTCAAAAGTCAAACTTCCAAAATCGTCCACAATTACCCCACATAAGACTTTTTTAGTCAATTATTATTTTGATTTTCTTCACCTAATTTTCATTTGCTTTAGATTTTTTATAATTTTTAAAATTGGTCAAACCGTTTAAGTTATAAACGAATTATTTATGACTTAACCCCATTAAAAAGATATAAGCCTAAAGAAAAGGAATTTTGAAAATATCATTTTTTTTTTAATCTTCATGATAGGTTTTAATGTATTGCTTTGACAAATTGGCAAAAGTAAAAAACCATCGGTATATTTTAACGGCCTGATATTACACTGTTAAAGTCGGAAATATATGTGTAAAGGAAAAAGTATTACTGTAGTTCCATTTTCTTCTAAATTTTCTTTAATTTTTAGATTTGTTCAATCGCCTTAGGTTATGTGGAAAAATACTTTATAACTTAATCAAATTAACAGGATACACACTTTTAAATTAAATTTTGAAAATATAATTTGTAATTCCAGAAATTGTTTAAAACAATCACACTTAATCTTGTAACTTCCTCAAAAGTAATAATTTATCACTTTATTCTTATTATTTTCTTTTAAAGATTCAAATTGTTACATTACGATACGATTATATTGATTTGACGTTATTTTATACCTTTTTGAATCATGATTTTATTATTTGATGAGTCAAGCAAAATTTTTCTAGTCAATAATACTAGAATTCTCATAAAATGTACTTGGTGGTATAAAACAATTTTTCATTCTTTCTACTAATTAGTATTAGAATAATCAAGCTAAACAAGTCTAGACTTTTTTTCTCTACCTCTCGATTATTTTATCGTGTCGTAAAGAAAAAAATACTAGAATGAAAATAGTTTAGTAAAATTAGTGATAAGAACTGTAAAAAATGTTTTCTAATCAAGTCAATTTTACTAGAATTCAGTCTCAACACCGAACGTAGATTGACTAGACATTTCTAGTAAAATCTCCTTAAGCGTCTGGTCGTCCATATAATTGACAGATTTTCATGATTGTTTTCTCCGTGTATATACAAACATAACCAATAAAATTTAGGCACCACCTATACTCCTCTAAAATGCTTCACTCCCCACCTCAACGCTTCGTCACATACGGTAATCAATCCTACGTCTATGGTATAAATATGATGATAAATACCTAATAGTTTTATTTCTCTTACAAATCTGATTTGACTATGACAAGAATGGGCACCAATGCCTAACTCACTCGTAATGTTATTGGATTATTTGAATAGTCCACAGGCTGACATCGTAAATTGTACCGTCCCGTTAACCACCCCGACATTCCAATCTGAAAGCAAGCAGTTTTTACAAAACCTCATTCGCAAGCGTCGTCATTCATTTTCTGCACCTTTACTATGTCAGTATGTACATAGTTAAAAATAAAAAAAAAGGAGCGAATAAAATAGAAAACAGAACAGTATGGCATGCGCCTCTCTCGAGTAGAAAATAAATCCTTGCCGTGAATGTAACCTAAGGATATTTCCACCACATGTTTTGAAACATTTGAATAATGGTGGATGCATCTATATATATAGCATACATATATAAATATATATATATATTTAAAATGTTTCTATGGACAAAACAAAACACAAAACATAACTGTAGCTATCATTATCATCTATTTTGGTTAATATTGGCTTGTAAAAAAATAATTGGACTTCTGACCATTTTTAACTCCGTACTTTTTAAACCTAACCTAACCTAGCCTGTTATTATGTTCTCAATAGCTTCTGCTTTAATTTACTCTATTATATTTTAATTATATATTTAAACAATTTATAATTAAAGAACAAAAATTAATTTATTAAGTACAATAAATTTTGAATAGATAGCGTGTGGAATTAAATATAGATTTCTCGTGGACTTTATTCCAGGAACTACCCCCTCAACTTCTATATAATAGTTAATTTATTGAAATATTTAAAAAAAAATTTCGTCAAGTGCGTTACTGTAGCGAAGTTATTTTATTGACACAATACCACAGTACATTAAAATGTTGTAACTTGACAACCGTATTTTATTACGAATACCTACGTAGTTTTGTTACACTGCACTGATATGACGACATACTACTACACATAATAAGTAGTAATCGAACTAATGGAGAAAGTAACGAACGTCTTTATTATACTTTTACTATTGTTATAACAAATGATAAATAACAATAAAAAGTGACGAACGATATTTTTATTGTTAATACATAATAGGTATAACCCCATAATATTTAAGATTGCATGCGTACATAATTCTCAATTGTATCAATCAATCAACCACTTTGGAGAAATTAAATTTTATTTCAGTTTCTACAAAATTTAAATTCCATTGCAATTCAACCATGAAAATAAATATTTTATCTTACTTTTAAAACTAATAGAACAGTCGGTAAATATGTATAATATTTGAAAAGGACCTGTTTTCTTTTTATTAAAGTGATAAAATAACGAAATTTCAGACATCACACGAAATGTCAAATAGGGTTACGGAAGTTACGTTAGAAGGAATTGAGTCAAATTATTTCTACCTATGTTCATTAAAAAATAATTATCTACAAGTTATTATTTTTTAAAACATATTTCGTAAATAGGTTCGCATTTGCGAGTTATACCCTTGTTTTATTCATTAAAACTAATAAAGGATATATTTCTCCTTCGGTCGTTGATTATTTCATGCGCATGCAATCTTACATTTTACAGAGTATACCTACATTTAGATACAATAAAATGAAAAGCCGATATTGCCCTCAGTATCAAGATTTCAAATTAATTAATGATTAATTAATTTAAAAAAAGTAAATTCATGTTTTTCTCTTTGCACTAGCCACCAGTAAACTGCTAAAGCTATAAAGCTTTTTTTGCGTAGTCACTTTTGTAGCAGCAAATATCCAATACATACAGGGTTTTTCAAGTTGATGGGCTATTAGAAGTATATGAATTAGTAGAAGGAATTCAATTATGAAACTTGGGCTCATTTGGTTATTGTTTATGCCGCCTCTTTTAAAAATATTTTCAAGTTTGATTTACATCCGGTTATACTTCGTTATTTTAAATGGAATGGTATATTTTTTACGCTGAATTCGAATTAAACGTGTAATTCTAAGGTAAGTTTGATAACCAACTTGTACACCAATGACGATCGGTTTCTGAGTTAATTTAATTTATAGAAAAAAAATCGCTACCGCAACCCAAATTATAAAAAATCATAACTTCCACAAAATACGACTCAGAGTGTTGACATTTTTACTAATAATAGCTTAATACTAGTGCTTACGCCTTGACAAAATTGAACTAAATAATTTGTACAGGGCGTTCAAAATAAAATTCTGAAATTTAAAAACTTCAAACACGAATAACTTCGTTTTTCCAAATGGCACCTACCATTTTTTATTTTGTCAATCGATTCCTTTTTTTATCTTCTTTCGATAATATGGATACTTCCTATTGTTTTATTTGAAAATTTTGGAGTAATTTTGAATTATTACATAAAATAGCTAATTTTAATATTTTTTGTATAAAAAGGTGTGCCTTGGAAAAAAAAATGACAACTAACGGCAATCAATGCAAAATGAAGCCAAAAATCGCCTTTTCGATTAATTTCTGTTACAAAAAAAATCAAAAACAAAAACTTCAATTGAAGTTTTTAATATAAACATTAGTCTCGAACATCTCCCTAACAGAAATTAAGCGATAAAAATACCGGGCAAGTGCGAGTCGGACTCGCGCACCGAGGGTTCCGTACAAACCTGTATATATGTGATGTAACTAAAAATTTAAGGTATTCGGAATTTTTCCTTTATATGTGCTATAAAACATTGCTTCATGCCAAATTTCAAGATTCTAAATCGACTGGAAGTACCCTTTAGGCTTTGATTCCCTTGCTAGTAGTTGCGAGTTTGAAAATATGCGGCTTAAATTGCTGTTTCTTTTGATTGCGTTGACATAGAAGTTTTATTTTGTTACAGCTTAAAGGTATTATAGACCTGAGTATTTGATATTAATTTCAATTTAATACCTGTACGCGTTCATGAGGAAACGGGTAGTAACTTTAAAATTATTAAAAATATTTTTATTATATGATGTAACTAAAAATTGACGGTTTTCGCAATTTTTCCTTTATCTGTGCTATAAGACGTTGCTTCGTACCAAATTTCAAAATTCTGAGTTCACGGGAAGTACCCTGTAGGTTTTGATTCGAAAATTTGCGGAAATTTGCGGCATAAACGGCTGTATCTTTTGATTGCGTTGGCTTAGAAGTTTGATTTTTTCACAGCTCCAAGGGACATAGACCTGAGTATTTGGTATAAATTTTAGCTTGATACCTCCACGTGTTCCTGAGAAAAAGGGTCTTGACAGACGGACGGACGGACAACGAAGTGTTCCTATAAGGGTTCCGCTTTTTCCTTTTGAGGTGCGGAACCCTAAAAATGGCTTTACTGAGAGTTGGTTTGATTATCGTTAGTTGTCAATTGTCCAAGGCACACTCTTATTACGCTAAAATAAATGAAATTATCTTTATTTTAAAACTTCTAAATTACTCAAAATTTTTCAAATAAAACAGTAGGGACTATGAATCGAAAGAGGATAAAAAAAGAATCGATTGAAAAAATAAAAAATAGTAGGTGCCATTTGAAAAAACGAGGTAATTCGTGTTTGAAGTTTTTCAATTTTAGAATTTTATTTTGAACGCCCTGTAGAAATTATTTAGTTCAATTTTGTCAAGGCATTAGCACTAATATTTAGCTATTACTAGTAAAAATTTCAACAGTCTGAATTGTATTTTGTGAAAGTTATGATTTTTTATATATAAATTAAATTAACTCAGAAACCGATCGTCATAGGTGTACAAGTTGGTTATCAAACTTACCTTAAAATTACACGTTTTATTCGAATTCAGCGTAAAAAATATACCATTGCATTTAAAATAACAATGTTGGTGCCGACTTCCGGTATAACCGGACGTAAATCGAACTTGAAAATAAGCCCAAGTTTCAGTATTGAAATCCTTCTGCTAATTCATATAGGTACTCCTAATAGCTCATCAACTTGAAAAACCCTGTATACACTGCCTATATGTGTATTTAAATTAAAAAAAATAATATATTAGGTCAGATATCTAACCTTTATAATTTGAAAAATATTACTTATGTATTTTTTTTTTTAATTAGTTACTCCCAACAATTATTATCCTTTGTCACTCTTTTACCCTTTTTTTTTTTGTAACTTGTATTTGATTATGTTAGCTACATCTATGTTTGTTGTTTTGTTGTCGATATAATGGCATATTCGTGATGAATTTATGCATGCGACGCTTCTGTATCCCATGTGATTTCTGTAATCGAAATATTTTTCCCTGAAATATGAATCTTGAAACATTCTCGTATATTCTTCGTAAACTTACTCTCCTGGTCAATGCGCTATCGGAATAATCGACGGGTTGACATCGAAAACTGTAGTGTCCAAACCAGCCTGACACGCCAGACTAGCAAAAATTTTATTACTTATTGTGCATAACAGAGTGTACCTACCTATGTATATTATTAATTATGGGCCTGCTGTTTTCTAATATTACATTATTATATATTAATATAATAGTGTAAGAAAACGAAGGCCTCCACGGCCAGTGTCTATAGAACCTTCCAAAAATAGGAAACTGTCGGCTATTTATTTGTCAGTGAAAACTGCTTTATCATGTTCATAATAAAATAATATTACAAGAAAGAATACATTTAAATATAGCTGAGTGGGTCAGTTTCGGAAGGCGAAATGGGCAATAAAATCCTAGACAAAGAAAGCTTTTTTGTGCACATTTTACATACAAATTATAACCATCAATGATTACTTTTATTCCAGGACGTAAATGTTACCTGGCTCATTAAATTTCACAGTTAATTATTTTATCACGGTAATTATGAATGGTATTGTCCTAGCTTGGCGTATAAAACAAGTTAAAGTGGGAGATCGAAAATTAATAATGAACTTATTAATTGAGGACTGCATACTTAATAATTAATTAATACAGTTTAAGAGTTTTATAAATATTTCTGGCACTGATTAAAAATTTTCTAATTAGATTTTGTACTTATTTTAAGCCCGTAAACAAATATGTTAATTTTATTTAATCGTCTCCTAAATAATAAGAAAAAGGGGTTGTAAAATACTGTAACATATAACACGAGCAAGTAGCAAGCAGCTATCGATACCGGCGGCACATTTCCTTACATTCCTTTGATCCAATAATTTATTGAGGACTTCTTACATAAATTAAGTGTACCTACCATGTAATTAAATTATATTTTTTTATATTAACTATTCAATGAATTAATGTTCAATCGTTCATCGATTTTCATAGAGAACAATAAAATGTGCAATCATGATGAAGCAGTTTACACATGGCAAAACGTTTTTATCGTCTTGGTTTTTGGAAATTGCACGTATGTAAAATAATCCCACAAAACGGTTTTAAAATTAAAAGAAAAATAATTTACCATCATTTTACCTGATAATTATTTTTTTTTATAAGATAATTAATCTCAATGATAAAATGATTTACTGGTAAGTTAACCAACGGTACAAGCACTTTTTTGGCAATATCACAAAATAAAAGGTAATTAATAATTCTGAATGTATGTATAATTATCATAACTGCAATAAAAAAGTATAATTTAATTAACATACAGCAGATTTTTTATTCTGAAGGTTTTTAATAATTAAAGGTAAATAATAACATTTCAGACGATAGAGGGCACTGAAGTTACCAAAAATCATTTTTTCGCATTTTAACTTTGAAAAAACGACTAGCCAAAAACTTAATTACTTCGATATTTGTCATATTGCCTTTTTGACTCTCCAAATATTTATTTATTTATATATTAAAAGGTGAAGACAATTTTTTACCATTTCCGGAATGAAAATTATTTTTCATAAAGGATGTAACCATGCGAAAGAACCTTGTAAATCGTTTTATCGTACGTACATTAGACAATTAATTACTTGACAGTCATCCTTTCTAAACAAGTAATAGGTAGGTAGGTAAAATAGGTACTTACTTCATAAAACAGCCAACAACTAAACACTACTTGGAATAAATTATAAGCTATAAGTGCATTTTTTAATTGAAAAGGCTTCCTATTTTCCATTAATTTTGGCCCCAAGACCTGAAACAAAAAGAAAAAATGTTAACTATTACCTAATTATTAATAATAGTAATTGCATAAATATAGAAACTTTTATATATATAATTTAGTACTAAACTGTTATATGTATGTAGACCTATGGATGGGAAAAAAATACAAAAATAAAATAATCAGAAATCACTACCGAAAAAACATAATCTCCAAGTAAAAATTCCGATAAATCGATATCAATGTGACCATTTAAAGTCTCTAAAATTTAAGATTGCATGTGTATGAAATAATCACAGACCGAAGGAGCAATCTGTCCTTTACTCTCTTTGATGAACAAAAAATGAATTAATCCACAAAAGTATATGAATGTGTTATGCAACTGAATATATTTACAAAATACGTCATTAACTTATGTCGCTCGTTTTGACGTTTCGTATACTTTTTGAAATTTCGTTATTTTTTCACGGTTATCTATCTATCTAAAATCCACTACTACCATTAATTCAAAAACTGTTCTTTTCAGATATTATCCATATTTATTGACTATTGTAGTCAGTGGCGGATTTACCACCAGGCTGAAAAGGCTAGAGCCTAGGGCAGCAGATTTTAGGGGCCGGAAACACTTTGCTCAAAAATTTTTTTGTCTTACAGAAAAAAAAATATTATCTTATACAGGGAAAAAAAAACGAGGCTCAAAAAATCAACAAAAATTACAATATTTTAGTGCTATACAGTATAATGAAAAACTAACGTCTGTATATGAAAAATTACTAAACGCTTATTTATAAAATATACTATTGTGATTTTGAATTTTTTAAATATTCCAATAGCGTTTAAGTATTACATTTTAAATTTAGTATTTTTACCTATTTTTTAAATTAATTATTGCCATAATTTTTTCTTTAGGTCCACCCACGCTATTCAATTAATGTGTAATATGTTTCACCACTTAAATATATCTATTCGAAGAGAAATGAGATCCGAAAAAAAATTGCTTAAAAATAACAATAACAAATATTATATAGATATACCATATATGTGGAAAATTAGTACTTTTCTATTGATATTTCTGATGATATTAACAACCTGTTTGAGTGTAGAATAAAAATTTAATAAATTTACACGTAAAAAATTGCATATTGTTGCACAGAAGTTTTATAAATATTATACATTTCTTAGAATGATGATAATTAAAAAAAAAACAATATCTAATGATAATATTGTAATGAATAAAAGCTGTAAATATCCATTCAACGAAAGTTCTTAACATTCTTACTTTTAATCCTAATGAATTCGTATCAATATTTGTTGATTAGTCTGATAAAAATATAACACAATCATAAAGTTCCAATTTTATTGACAAGAAATTGATTGTGAATTGGTTTATAGAATTGCAGGTGTCAGTAGGGGCGGCAAATTTTGAATAGCCTACGGGCGGCAAATGTGTAAATCCGCCACTGATTATAGTTTTAAAACTAAAATAAAATTTCTATTTTCATGATTGACTTGCATTTGCACTGTTGTTTATACGTAAATGTAATTAGAATTTTGTACAAATTGAAATGAAACTAATTTAACGCCAAAGTTGTTGTAAAATTCATTATTTTATTAGATATTTTTATCGTCAATTAATTCAAGAATAATGTAATCAACAATTTCACCTACTTTAGGTAACTATAATAATATGTTATATGCTTTTTAAAATATCTAAAAATCAACGATCAATGGTTCATCAAACCCTTTAATGATTCAACAATTTGTTTTCCTATCAAGGTCACTTTTGTGGTTAAAACTAAACAACCAACGTAGGACAAGGTCAGTAACAAATAACAAACATATAATTATTTGCAACAATTTGTGTACCAGTGGGCCAAGTACAGTCGGTAAAGGAACTTAATTGATACTGTTAATTTATCAATGAAAGTGAGGATTTAATTACATATGTACCAAAGCTGAACTTTAGCATGAAAAATTCTGTATATATACCACTGAAACTTGCATACACACAGGCACATGTGTATACATATATAACTTACGTATGTACGTAATAAGTTGTGATACAATTCTAATTAAAACTTCATCGCGTTACATAATGTCTATAGCCATGTGCAATTTTCCGATACTTTATTGAATAATTAATGTCAAGAATAAGTGGTAATTATACATACATAATCTCAATTATTACTAAATACTAGATACATAAATAAACTGTTTTCACGTTTGGTGGTTTATTATGGAGCCGTTTCGATGAAAAGTGCAGAATTGAAACTTATTATATTTTAAGTTTTAAAAGATGATTATTTGAATATAATAATTTCGCTTATAGTAGCATTATTTTATCCTTTCCATTTAAGTGGAAAGAGAATGCAATATATCTTTCTTTGTTGAAACAATACAGAGAAAGCGCAGTGAAAACAAAAACGTACGTCCATGATGCGTTCTCAAGAAAAACAATGATAAATTACGTATGCGTATATCTAGAGTCCCTAGACACAAAGAGTCTGGACATTTACCGTACCAAATCTGACTGGTTTGTTTGCAAAATGGCAGAATTAATCATTGAACTATATACTTCAAATGACACGTTTATAAAACTATCTCTGTGGTTTAGGGACATGTCAGTTAAATTTTAGGTTATCGGCTTGTTGGCTGTTTTACACCTCGTGTCGTGCAATAATTGTAAGTAATGTACAATTATTATTGTCAATCAGATCAAAGTACATTATCGACATTAGTTAATTATTAATTTCGTAAAAGTTGTTTTTATACTTTTATCACACTAATATTATAAAGGCGAAAGTTTGTGAGTGTGTGAGTGTGTATGTTTGTTACTTCTTCACGTCTAAACGGCTGGAGCGGTTTTAATAAAATTTGGTATGGAGTTAGCTAACACCCTGGATTAACACATAGGCTACGTTTTACTGCGAGAAAATATCTTATTCCCATTGGAAAATCGATGAAAATGAATTCGCGGAATATTATAAATGCAAAAGTAACTCTGTCTGTATGCTACACAATCTCGCCTAAAATTTACTGAACCGATTTAAATGAAATTTGGTACAGAGATAGTCTAGAGCCTGAGAAAGGACATAGGCTACTTTTTAATGCAGAAAAAGGGTTGTAAGGGGTTGAAATAGGAAAGTTGGTGCGGAAATTCCGTAATTTTTAAAGATCAAAGCTTGAAACCTATTTTTTAGGCTTTTGATTAGATATAAATAAACACGACATTCAACGTTTGTAAAAATTTTACCCTAAAGGGGATAAAATTAGCCGATGTAAGTTTTTGTGTAATGACGTCGTCCAGAAAGCTTACGGCCCAGAAAATTAAAATATTAAGTGTAAAAAGTTATAGAGGTTTTGTTTATTTGGATCAATAAACGTAGTTGAATACTAAGCTTTCTAAACTATTTTAAACTATAATTAAACTATATTAATCTATAATATAATAAATGCGAAAGTAACTCTGTCTGTCTGTGTGTTACGCAATAACGCCCAAACTACTGAACTGAATTAAATGACAATTTGGTACAGAGATAGATAAGTAGATATAAAGCTAGAGGCTTGAAACTTAGTTTTTATTTTTAGGCTTTTGATTAGATATAAATACGACATTTAAAGTTTGTAAAAATTTTACCCTAAAGGGGGCAAAAAAAAGGAATGAAAGTTTTTGTGTAATGACGTCGGCAAAAAGGCTTACGGCCCACAAAATAAAAATATAGAAAAAAAAAATTTAAATGCTGCCGAAAGTCACTATTCCACGCAGTTGAAGTCGCGGGCATAGCTAGTTAGCATGTATAATATAAAAATAGTAGCAGCAATTTTGCAGCCACATTGGAAATAGTGGCCAGACTCTATATTTCTAGGGACTCGTATATCGTATACGTATATCCTTCGTAAGTTATGCGATATGAAAAGGGGTTAGGTTAGGTTAGGACTGGTTGTCACATTTGAATTTTTCTGTCATTGTGTACACACCTTGCTTTATTAAAGTCTTTCTTTTTGTGAGTTAATTGTTAATTTAAAAATGTGCAGTATATTGGAGTAAAACATTTTTTCTGACATCACTGTCATAAAAAAATATTGTCTGCAAAAATATTGTTTTTAAATTGTTTTGTTTCTTACAGTCAACTATATACATAAATACATAAATTATAACCTATAATAATTTTATATCGTGAACATTTGTCATACGTATGTAAACTATTACGATTTTATTCAGGTTACATTATAAACAGAATTCCTAAAATAATTCTACTATACCGAAATTAACAAGAGTACCTAGTTTTTGTTTATTAAATTGACGTTTGAAGCATATTTTTTTTAAGAGGTACCTGTGTAATTGCTAATTATAAATACCTGCCAAGATTATTCGGAATTACCTATCACTCATATTTATGTTTTGCTGTCTGCATCCGTAATTTTAAATTAATTTTTAAGTGTTGTCTAGTAAGAAATAAATATTTGGTTTATCGTTTATGTTGCAATTAATAATGTTTTTAATGTAGTTTTAAAAACTCGCCTAATTTCGTTGGTTTTTACGTACATTATGGGTATTTCCAAATGCGACCAAATTCTATCAAACCAAAGCGGATATTTATTCATAAAATATCAAATTAGGTATTAACTTAAAAAACAAGGAATTTGTCGACTCATTATCGAAAGCAATTTAATACTTAACTAATAGAAATTCACACTTTAATACGTTCAAAAATAATTATTAAAACTTTTAATATGTAATTTAAAATGAATTTCTCCCATCAGAAGCATATATTTTAATCAAACTTTTATTGTCTTTTTTAATTAAAACTAATAATTGAGATGGACCATTAAATTTTTATATAATTTACTTTTAGAAGTTTTATTATTCACTAAAGTAAATCAAAAAAATATTTTTTTTTTAATAATCAATTTTCAAACAAAGATTTTTCACCTTTTTTGGTAAAATTAGCTCAACAGATTTCGTGCCGACCGTTGTAATTATAATAAAATTCACTTATAACCTACAATATGAAAACTACAGGGAATCTTATGAAACATTCAATGAAAATATTACTCTTATAACGTTCTTACAATGTAACATTCATTTTTATTCAGATATAAAGAATAACATACTATTCATTTTTAAAAATTTCTTGTAGTAGTAATATAAATGTTGCCTCTTTACCTTATTTGAGTTTTGGAGCCTTTGATAAAACAAGTAGGTAACAAGTCGGCAACTATAAATTTAGTTGTTTAGTTTAAAAATGACAAAAACGTCCACTATACTTAAAAACTATTATGTACTTTTGTAAAGGATTAATAAAAACAAAACAAATTGTCTAATTCTGTTTTAACGAACTTTTGATGTAGCGTACTGATTCTGAAGGTCCCCTAGCGAACCGAATTTTACTGTATGTACTTGTTTCATTTGAACTATCTATTATACGAGGGCGGATCAAATATAAACGAGCCTTTTTAAATTGAGCGCCGGATAGTTGTTCAAGGCGCATACGGGCGTTAGCAACTTGAAGTGGGGATATTAGGTGACACGGAAACGACGGAAATGAAACGCTTTCGTGGCAACGGGTAAAAGTTTGGTAAAAAGAATTTAACGAAGGGCGTAATCGTGCCGAAAGTGTAAATCATCCTCATCGTCCGCGCACCAGCATATCGCCGGTTAACATTGCACGCGTTAGAAACCTTATTGAAGGGAACCACCACGGCACTGTGCTTAAGATATCTGTTGAACTCGGCATCAGCTGCTATGGGAGTGTCCACACAATTATAACGAAAAACTGGGGATTCCGAAAAATTTCAGCTCGTTGGGTCCCAAAGTTGCTGAGTGAAGATCAAAAAGCTACTCGAGTTCGCATCGCAGCTTTAACGCAGGCCCAAATCAGTGAAATGCACTAGACTCAGTCGGAGCACCATCCATTTAGTCCAAACTTATCCTTTTGTGATTTCCACATGTTTGGGCCCCTCAAAGAATCACTAGGAAGCGAGCGATTTCAGACTGATGAACATATGGAGGCGTTTGTGCGCAACTGGATAGACTCCCGCCCTGCTTCTTTTTATGAAAACGAGATCAAAAAACTACCAATCCGTTGGGGAAAATGTATAATCAAACAAGGGGGATATGTCGAAAAATAGAGAAATTTGCATTTTTGTGAAAATTTTCAAAATAAATGTTTTATGAACAAAGGCTCGTTTATATTTGATCCTTCCTCGTACATTAAGAGCAATTACCACTGAATTATTTACAAATTACTGGTATACTGTGTATCACGTCAATGAACACCATTGTGAACTGTGTAATGCCATTGAAACAGATTATTACTGAAAGCCATTTAATTCCCAATAATAATTGCATACTGAGATAGCACACAGAGTTAAAAATAAATCTTTTGAAGTCAAACATATTCTAAAACAAAACGTTTGGTAAGTCTCCCAAAAATATTTTTTTCTTAATATTTCTATAAAAATATGAACAGTTTTCGGCTTAGCCAATGACACAAAAATAACCACCATAATAAAAGCAAAATAGGAACAGGTTGAGTGCAACAGGAACTCGCGTGCCAAAGAATGTATATAAATTGGTCGTGCCAAAAATATCTAACCATAACTTTATTATTTAACAGCTATTATATACAAAAAAGAATAATTTTTATTTTAACCTTTCCTAATTACGTAAAGGCAGCACGTAAACGTTTAATATAATTCTTTACCTCCTTTTCTATGCCAAAATTTATATTATTAGTTATAATAAACAACACAATAATTATTGTTATCCGTAACACAAATATCAAAAGTACAAATAATATGCATTTTTTGATACCTTGAGATGCACAAAATTCGTTGATTAAATAATAATTTGACATGCGGCATGCTTTTTGGTTAATTTTATCGGCCGAGTTTTACGAGTTATTTATTTGCACTTATTCACTATCTATCATGTTTTATTGCTATCGGTAATGGTCTGGTTTAGTATGTATTTAATGCTCAAAACCACCAGCAAAATAAGAAGAGAACACGATGCAGCGCGCTTTGAAAATGTCGTAAACTCGAAATTTATTACCAATATTATTACAAAATAAAACTCAATAAACAACGCAACGGTCAGACTGGGACGAGTTCTTGGTACTATGCGATTTTAAATTGCATTTTTCTAATAATATCTACGATTATTGTCTGGGAATAAACAATAATATCAGATCTAATAAATTATTGTGTTAGAATCTGCTTTTGCAATAAAAGAACCTTCACAAGTTATAATCGAAATGAAGAAAGTTTAACCTCAATGTTAACGAATTCCACAATAAGTGGTAATTTTATAATATAGATGGCGTTAACTACACTGTCTGCACTTATTCAGAAAACTTTACCTTGATCATATATTTATTTGTACAAAAAATATTTTTTTACAGTCGCTTTTTGCAATAATCTTTTACAAATTTATTACCCAATAAATAGCCAGAAATTTATTTAAATCATGATAATGTATTGTCATTTATTATAAACGCCTTTCTTTAAATAATATTAATTTCTATTTGAACCAATTTTCTATTTTATTTTTCTTGTCCAGTAATATATTTTTGTAAACACCGTGCAAATCAAATAATTTATAAATTTAGTACATAATTAATAGACAGAAATACGTACAATCATTTTAAAATATTTATTTTTAGTTTTCATTTATTACAAACTGCTTTTTTCTAAATTGGATTCGTTTCTATTTGAGTTTTGTATTAAAACCAATTTTCTATTTTTACTGTTATTGAGTAAGAATTTTTATGGCAATGATTAACTGCAGATAAAATGAGCAATAAATGTAGGAAATGGCTTCCAAAATGTCAACATTTTTTTTATGTAATGTAGCATAAAACAACTTGTGTATGTACTTTACGTACGTGGTGTTGTTCTATATTATACAATTTACGTAGGGTCAGGTGGGATAATTGTGAACGAATTTGGAAGTTTGACTTTTGCAGCTCGATGTATCTTGGATGAAGATTAAACTTAGGCGACTATCTGATTAATTTAGGTCCTTGTTTGGTTTTAAGTGAATTTCTGTTGTTAAATATGCAAATTCGGATTTTTTTTGCAAAAAAACTTAAGTTTACAATTACCCCTTCACTTATTAACGCAGTCGAAAACTTAGGGGTAAATGTGAACAATCGTCTTGTTTGTATTGGCTTTATTAAGTTTTTTAATGGAGCAAAAGTGAAAAATTCGCTTTCAAACGTGAATTCCAATGAAAATTATATTTATAAAGCCGTGTTCACAATTACCCCAAAAATTATATATTATATAGAACTATTTTAATTGTTTAACAAAAGTCAACACCACAGTCTATAATTTCCATTAGTTGGAATAATCAAGAGTCCTATTTTTCATCGAAACGAAGAGCCTCTATACAGTTACCCTGTTTTTACAATTACCCCACCTGACCCTATATAAGAGATTTCTAAATTATTTTATCACGCACTAATTTTTTTCTTTTTTGGTAGGGTGGACCACCCTAACCTAACCCATAAACAATCTTAATTAAATTAAAATTCAAAGAAATTAAGTCATTAATTTAACCTATCCTCAAAGAGTTCAAACTTTCCACTCATCAAAAAAATATAATCATTTTATCTTAATATTTTAACAAAACTTTCAAAACCCACAGAAATGACACTGACACTATTCTTTATCAAAATTTTTTCTTTTTATGTCACATGAGCAAAAATGCATACTAAATGAACATTGGGATGCGTTTTTTTTTTTCAATTATCTGAAAATATTTTCTGGTTCTCTAAAAACTGCCATAAACAAATCCAACTCTTAAAATCTTTTGAACAAAGCGCTACAATCCTTAAATTTTTTTTATTGCATTTATTGGACTTCTATCACACTATTTTCTTATATAAAAATATTGCTGACGGTATTTGTATGAATTTTCCCATATCATATCATGCCACAATTTTTAATTTAAGCTTCCTTTTATTGTCGATGTTTTTTTTTGTCTTATGTCTTCATGAATTGGTGAGCTTTACACCCCAACAATAGAACGATTACAATAAAAGGATTGACTTCCGAAAAGCGGTCACCTCCAAATGGCTCCAAAATTTTTTTGGAGTTTCCTCTCGACATCCCGATCACTTCTGTACCACTCGTTAGTGACGCAAATAACTTTTTTTTATAAAAAAAATTTTTTTTCAAAAAATTAGCTTTTTTTCAATATAAGCAAACCCGTCTTGGTGGTGCATATCACTTTTTGATGGTGCATAGCACTTCAAGCATTTTAATCATAGCGACCATTTCATACCGTAACCTAAACAAAACCCTCTTGATGGTGGTGCAAAAAAAGAAATTGTTTGAGTGGTACAGAAGTGATCAGGAAGTCGAGAGAAATCTCAAAAAAAAATTTTAGAGCCATTTGGAGGTGACCGCTTTTCGGAAGTCGACCCCACTAAAGGCAACAATAACCAAGATCAGAAAATATCAATTTTGCATTTTGTTTGATATTGGAACATTCGTTTCTATTTCAAAAACATCGTAATAATTATTTTTCATATCCCTGACAACATGAGTAACATTAAGTAGTTTAACAACTGCAAAGTCTACATTTTGGTTGTGATAATTATAAAAATGGTAACCTATATTTTAGTTATTAATAAACTCGATTCCCTGGTTCCCATTTTTATCGTTTTTCCGCTACGTGAGTACATATGAATCTAAGAGATCTCATTTTAAACAAGTTAATATTAAAATTGCTTATTTTCACTACGCATTTTAGGAAATAATTAATTGATCATCACCAAACGACCAAGAAATTAAAAGACGTTTTCAGGTTATCAATTAAATACCTTAAATTAAAAAAAAGGTTTTCTGTAACTAGCCAAAAATGCTCAAAATGCTTTGTCCATAATTACCTACTTAACTGCAAAGAATTAAGTTCCATAATCTTAAAACATTTCTCTCATTGGCAATATTAAGTAAATAGAAAAAATTGTATTGTAGTAAAGAAATTATATTATGTATATTTTGCAACGATTACGAATGCAGTTTCTATACAATTGACTTTTTTTAGGCAACTGACCCATCAATAGATACCTTATTAGTAAAAAACCTATGTACACATTTTAAGAAAATTGTTAAATCGTAATATTTTGTATGGCATCCTGTCCTCGTTGCCAGTCGTCTTTTTAACTCTATAGAAATATGATACATTGGTTTATTCCGTACGTTTTGGCAACTGATGGTCTATCTCAGGGTAATGTTTTCAGAATGAAACGTAGTGGCTGTAAATTTTGTTGAACTGAGCATGTGCACATTAATACCACACAATTAAATAATAATTTTGAGCTCTAAATCGAGTTTCCTAACGTAATTTTGAATTAAACTACTTAGTAGCATTATGTAAATCAAATTAAGTATATAAAAGTCAGCACCTGCGCATTACCTTGTTCTACTACCCATTCTAAACACATACCAAAAGCCAGATAATACAAATTTAACCTACTTTATGCGTGATGTATATCATATTTTTTTTTTATTTTTGGGAAATAATAAATGAATTATAATTATAAATTAATTAATTGTTTAATAATTAAGACTTACCTTTACTATATATACATAACTAAGGCATATTGCTGCTGTGTAGAATGGACTAGACATAAGTGGAAAGTTGGCGGTTCTGGAGTCTGAAAAACCAAAACAAAATCTTAATACATATGTAAGAAAATTTCAAAAAAGAATTTCTTTTTTAATAATTAATTGTTCTATTTCATTTAATAATAATAAATAAATTTCAACTTACCCCCATGTTTATTAAATAACGTATGTAGATCGTCTACGTATCGAAGTACCAAGGCCATTTCTTAAAAAAAAGTATCTGCAACGAAAAAGAAAAAGAAATTATAAAACTGCAACTAAACAAACAAAACAAACAAATTAATAACTAAATAAATTACCCCGAATGACGATTACCAATAAGTAATAATTAATTACTAAGTACAAAATTGATTTAATGAAGATTAATAATACGTATTGGTAATTGCTAATAATGATAATAATAATAATAAATAAATAAATAAAAATTAATAGACAATAAATCAAAACTGAAAAAAAAAACAAGGAAAACCTGATCTAATCAGTTTGCGTACAACGGAATATTTATCAAGTTCATTTTTAACGCAAATCCACAATTACGTTTTTTTTTGTACTTTGTTTCTCCTTGTTGGAAAAAAACAAACACTGTAAAGGTTTTATTTTTGCAGCACAATTATGAACAAACACATTTTATCTGCGGTCACTGTTTCCGATCATTGCATGTATTAATTATTGGAAAATAATACAATGCTCTTATTGATTCTTGTATTAGGTATTACATTGTGGTGTTTTCGGTATTAAAATAAACCAACCCTGCGCTATAATTAATTAAGTTTTTAAACATCACAGGAAGAAAGGAAATCAGTCTAATAAATAATTAATGCAAGAAAGTAAAAGCCATTTTCGCCTCAATTTATCAATTTTTCTCGTAAAGAAAACGCAATCACTTCTACTTTTCCATTTCCTGCTAGCTTATCACACTAATATTATAAAGGCGAAAGTTTGTGAGTGTGTGAGTGTGTATGTTTGTTACTTCTTCACGTCTAAACGGCTGGAGCGATTTTAATAAAATTTGGTATGGAGTTAGCTGACACCCTGGATTAACACATAGGCTACGTTTTACTGCGGGAAAATATCTTATTCCTATGGGAAAATCGATGAAAATCAATTCGCGGAATATTATAAATGCGATAGTAACTCTGTCTGTATGCTACACAATTTCGCCTAAAATTTACTGAACCTATATAAAGGAAATTTGGTACAGAGATAGTCTAGAGCCTGAGAAAGGACATAGGCTGCGTGTTAATGCGAAAAAAGGGTTGTAAGGGGTTGAAATAGGAAAGTTTGTGAGGAAATTCCGTAATTTTTCAAGATAGAAGCTTGAAACTTATTTTTTAGGCTTTTGATTAGATATTAGTAAATACGACATTCAATGTTTGTAAAAATTTTACCCTAAAGGGGATAAAATTAGCCGATGAACGTTTTTGTGTAATGACGTCGTCCAAAAAGCTTACGGCCCAGAAAATTAAAATATTAAGTGTAAAAAGTTATAGAGGTTTTGTTTATTTGGATCAATAAAAGTAGTTGAATACTAAGCTATATAAACTATTTTAAACTATAATTAAATTATATTAATCTATAATATTATATGATGTGCGAAAGTAACTCTGTCTGTCTGTGTGTTACGCAATCACGCCCAAACTACTGAACCGATTTAAATGAGAATTTGGTACAGAGATAGATAAGTAGATATAAAGCTAGAGGCTTGAAACTTATTTTTATGGCTTTGGATTAGATCTAAATACGATATTGAAAGTTTGTAAAAATTTTTCCCTAAAGGGAGCAAAAATAAGGAATGAAAGTTTTTGTGTAATGACGTCGGCAAAAAGGCTTACGGCCCAGAAAATTACAATATAGAAAAAAAAAAATTTACATGCTGCCGAAAGTCAGGACGAAGTCGCGGGCATAGCTAGTAAATACTAAATGTAGTAGTAAGTAATTCTTTTTTGGTCATATTGGAGTCACTTTTCTTAGATTAACAGTAAGACCCCCCTTTGATCACCCTACGTATTTTTATGCTCCCACAAAATTCATTGGATAGATAAACATATTCCTATTTTTTTTTTGTTCATTTATTGTCAATTTATATTCGTTCCAGTTTTTCCTCTGTTTAGCTAATTAAAATAGTTCTGCATTGTCAGGAAGTGCTGACGCCTAAGTTCACACAAAAGTATGCATAAATGCATTAGTGAATTCGCAAAGAGAAATACATACATACTATGAATTATAGGTACCTACATATTTCTAATATCCATTAAATTCACGTTTTTATGACATGCCTGTATAAAATCACAAACGTATATACGTTCATTGTTCAACCAGGTCACTTTACAAATGTAACCTGTATCCGGAAGTGGTGTAAAAAATATGTTCAAGTGCAAACAAGTCACAATTCAATGTTAATGACCAACAGAATCTAAATAATTCAGATTTCCATACAATATGTACAGTTGTACAGTACAGTACACTGCACTACACCCCGTTCCAAAATTACATGATCATTTTTGTAGTTTTATTTTACGTTTTCACCATCCACCGAAAATTATGTAGCGACCGATGTATGTATTTCGGATACGGTGTAGAAAACCTTCCGAGTTATCTACACATTTGTTTATTTAATCGCCACGTACACATATAGTTAATTACAATCAATTTACTGTTTCCCATTAGCTTATCCGCTAATTGCATGTTTATATTATGTTACTTACCGTAACAAGCCTATTTCAACAGGCGCGTTTACATAACACAGGTAGGTATTCAAGTTTATTAAAGGCTAGCTACCTGCAGCAATATTTTCATAATGGGCGTATTTTTTTAGGCTTGAATTTTATATTTTTGTGGTTACTATTGATACTGTCATTACACATTTTAGGAGCTGTTCATAAAATACGTCACGCTAAAATTAGCTTTTTGACCCCCTCACTTTCTGTGACCCCCCCTGTAAATATTACGTCACAAAAACTAAACCCCCTCCCCCTGAACATGATAAATTTTTATTGATAATACACAAATTTTGATAGTCAAAAATGTTTATTTTATTTTCATAATAATTAATTTAAATAAATTAATGAATAACCTTTTTAATGAACAAATAAATAATATTTCTATTTATCAGAAGTCCAAGGATTCTGTAAAAATTCAGTAAAATTTTTTGATGAACGGCGAACGTCACGTTGCCGTAGACCACCTGTCCCCCCTTGTCACATCTTGTCACACTCAGCAAGAACCCCCCCCCTCCTTGTATGCGAACGTATTTTATGTACGGCCCCTTATTTATATTTAAATAAATTACCAAATCACAAAAAATTAAAGTTAAAGATGACTGCGCCAATGGTGACTCTTGAACAATTGCGCCCCCTTGAAATTTAAACAAAATGAGCTTTTTCATAATTACTTATTGCATCCTTATTATTCAATAAATTAGAACTCAAAGCTGTTTAAGGGGCTTAAATATTTATTAATCTGAAACCAACACTGACGTTTCGCCTTGTGGTGTAAGCTTCTCCAAGGATAGGTTTTACAGTTAGAAATTATTATAAAATTAATTGTAATATATATCCTTAAGAGAAGCCTTGGGCCCCTTTGAGCCCCTTAAACAGCTTTGAGTTTTGATTTACAAAATAAACTTTTTCCTTATTTTGATATCTTTCAAAATTTAAATCAAAACCGGAATTGGGATAAGCGACAACTTATTTAACAAAGTCTTGACGTTGACGTTATTGTCTTAAACCAACGCAGGGTTAAAAAGAATTTATTTTGTAGATTTCATGAAAGTGTAATTCTCAGTTACAGACTCAAAATCTGATATAATATTTTTTTTTAATCTTGTTGTTTTAATACTATTCTAGAAAAATGCCCTTAATCTCATAAAAAGTATAAGCATGGTAGATACAGGTTTTTTTAAAGTACATAGGTACTACAGTAGAATTCCATAAAAATAAAACATTTTGTCATAAACGTAATGGTCTTTTTTTAAGTCTTGTAATTGCTCTTTTAAGTAAGTTCATACTAATATGTGGTCATAAAGTTATTTTACTATTAAAAATGTACCTACTTTTGATTACATTCGGATTAAAAAGCATTTACGTAGCAAATTTATAAAAAATAAGTAATTAAATCAGGTAAACACTCAAACAAAAATAAAAGTACATAATTAGAAATTTTATGAAGTAACGATAATCAATCATGTAATTACTTATAGTAGCATGAATAGTAATTGCAAAAAGAAAAGATGAGGAAGTGTCAATAAGTGATTAAGATGAGATTAGGCACATAATTGTTTGTAGGAACATTAATTGGACATTGATGTCAATCAGCATTCTTAATAATTATAAAAGTATTTTTGGAGATACGATTATAACAAATTCGATATAACGAACACCTCCGTATAATGCAATCGTATCGAAGTGACGTAAAAATTGGACATAACGTACTCCAGAGTGTCTGTATCGTCTGTATCAAAAGTTCGTTAAAACAGAATTAGGTTCATTTGCTGCTGGATAATACCAAACTTGGTTATGGTACTCTCTGTTCATTATAACCGATTTCGACTAAGGATAGGTATTTAATAGAAATATTTTTTTTCATGTACCTAGATATTGTTTTACATTCAGCTTTTTAAAAAATTGTCAAATTCATCAATGATTTATAGTAGTAGCATGTATGTATGTATTAGATAATAAACTTTTTGACCAGAAAATAAACTTAATAATCGTTTAGAACTATTTTTTTTTTTTTTAATTTTAGACTTGTTTATTTTTCTAATCATTTTTATTTAAATCTTCATCTATTGCGGATTTTTTTTTTCGGAATAAAATTAAAATGGTTTTATCAGCAAATTTTTGCTTAGTTGTTTACTCTACTTTGTCTTTATTTACGTGGGACGCTTATCAAACATTTTTTGTAATTTTTGAAACTTTTTTTACTTACCTACAACATTTCTGTTTCTCCTTTTATAGTAAACAATGAGGAAGTGTTAATAAGTGATTAAGATGAGATTAGGCACATAATTGTTTGTAGGAACATTAATTGGACATTGATGTCAATCAGCATTCTTAATAATTATAAAAGTATTTTTGGAGATACGATTATAACAAATTGGATATAACGAACACCTCCGTATAATGCAATCGTATCGAAGTGACGTAAAAATTGGACATAACGTACTCCAGAG
Source organism: Agrilus mali (assembly GCA_029378335.1). NCBI lineage: Eukaryota > Metazoa > Arthropoda > Insecta > Coleoptera > Buprestidae > Agrilus > Agrilus mali. Next base: position 5,061,924 of record CM055658.1, read on the forward strand.
TGTCTGTATCGTCTGTATCAAAAGTTCGTTAAAACAGAATTAGGTTCATTTGCTTACAACCTCTTTTTATGAATTCTTTATAAAAGTACATTGTTGTTTTCAGTACTGTGGACCCCATTGTCTTTTTCAGACACTTAAATTTGAATTGTAGACTTATTTATTTAATCAACAGTTCCAAGACTAAAATAAAGGGAAAATGTGACATTTACATCATTACAAGATAAATGATTATTAAATTAAAACACATCGTGCAATACACACAAGTTGCCAATACTGAGATACAAAAATATTTATGAATAAAAACAATGTTGAAACGTTCGGACACGGATATTTGGTACATTATATCAGAAGTAGGCAATAAAACTAACAGTACGTTATACAAGTTATGTTTCTCACGAATGGCGAGAACATTTCACTTGGTACGTTATAACCGTAAATCCACAATATGGGTTCGTTAATAAGTATAACTTACTGTACTTCATATTAGCCTGTATTTTGTATTAAAGAATTTAATAATTTTTGTAATTTAAATAAAAATAGGAATATTAGAATGCCTTTAAAGTTAAATATTTACACTGTATGTACTATTGTTACTAATAACTAAGTATTTTTTTAGGCTATTATCTGTGCTTTTTCTTTAACTTACCTATTACTTAGATACAACTATTTTATTAAAATTACTTAACAAAAATGTAAATTGGGCAATTCGGAAGGATACAAGAGAGTGCCTTCGTTTTCAACGAAAGTGACCAAATTTTTATTTATGTAACACCATGTACCTTCGCTACGGTACTTTTCCAGGCCCGTTAAGTATGGTAATGTTTCTGCACTTAAGAAAGATTTGATTGTACAAATAATTGTCCTTGTTTTTAAGAAAGTAAAATACATTAGGTACCCATACGTACAGAGCCTTCCAATACATTGCATAAAATTATAGATAATTCTAAAACTTTTAAAAAATTACGTCAACGTTTTTTTATATTTACATAATATAATTTAAATTAATTCGTGTATTAATATACCAGTGCAACGTTTTTAGCGTTTGTTTTATTATGTACTTCTGATATAAACTTTCAAATATCCGGGTTTCTGAACTTCGAAAAGATCTTTTTATTCATCCCAACATTGCACAGCGTATTTTATTTTAACAATTTCCTGTAATAATGTAAATGTTGCTATTTTCTTTTAATTTAGTTTTGAAACCTGTGATTAAATACTAAGTAATAAGTCTACAACTAATTCGCCCGCAACAAGCGACTAATTCTTACCCCTAATTCACGCACAATAGCTAACGTCTTACCCTATTCCAAGGGGTGTTTTGCTGCAAATCCATAAAAATCAATTCTTTTTTCAATACGTCGGTCGGTTGCCTCGGGCGAATTAGTTGTGAACTTTGTGGAATTCTTCGTCATTAATTTATTACTAGAAAATACAGGGAATTTCCTCCATTTTTAGCAACAAAGTATTACCCTGAATAAAGGGTGAAATCAGTCTCGCATTATAATTTTGTCACGGTAAATTCCTAGCGGGCTAATTGTTGTTAATTGTTTTTTTCTTATCAACAACCTCTTTAAGTGTTTCGCTAACTTTTATTAAGTTAGCCAAACATGCAATATTTTTTTAAAATAATAAACGACATTTTTTTTCTTTCATAACTAATTAACGACTAATTATTAGCGACAATTTATTGTCCCAAACATTTTTTGCTTGGGTCAAGTTGTTTTGCTAACTTTATCTTTTTAAAAATTTTAATTTAGGTCATTTAAGAAATAGATACTTGACATCTTTTAAAGTTTTTCTGTTTATTTTCGCTAAAGTAATAATTTTTGTTTTAAGGCGTTAATATTATCAAAAAACGTTGTAACAACATGATTTTTGCCTTGAAGCTTAAGATTAAGTAGATGACTTGTAATATCAACAGGAAAGCCAAGTCCTTTATCAATTTTTCATTTTTTAATTCAGCACATTCATAATTTGTCATTTCCAAAAAAGGTAATTATTTAGAATTGGAGCTCCAGACAAAAATCGCTCCAAAAATTTTTTTAGCTATCAGAGGACATTCTGTAGGGTACAACTATATGTTTTAGAGTGGGGGAAGACATTTTCAATGATTATTTATAAACTAACCTAACCTAACCTAACCTAACAGAAGGGTTTCCAGGAGGTAGAAGAATTTTAAGAATAAACAAAATAAAATTTAACAAAAACAATAAAGTACCTGTACCTATCTCCTAAATACATCTCTTGTGTATCATTCTTGTATTAAATTAATTAATAATCCTCTATGGACGATTCTATATAGATACTAACTAAACAAGAAACATACATAAAAGAACTTTGTAGATTCTAAAAACAATAACAATTCAATTAAAACAATAGCGAACAACATATTGGTATCACAAACAAAAGAAGTAACAGGTGTAACCGTAACCGCCTTAAATCACAATATCAGTTTGAAATAAAATCTAATTCAAAATCAAATCAAAATACTTAAACTGCATTAAATATGATATGTATGTATAATAATAGATAATGATAAATAACTTTCAATAAATACATACATATTTTATTATTATCGTACCTTTATTACAGAACCTATTGTTATTACCTAGACCTTCAATGTAACATGTAGGTCAGTATTTGCTTATGTTTGTTGTGTAATAGTTAATAGTAATACATAGTAATAAAAAGTAGTGTCCTGTGGGAGTTTAAATAAATTGCTGATGCACTGAAATATTTCAGGGACTTTATCTCTTATAATTTGAAATTAGAGAAGATGTAATAAGTGTGTATAGTTAGTTACATAATGAGCGTAATAATATGTAAAAATTGTCACTGATTGTGAGTTACGATACAACTTCCACGATGCGATATATACTCAGATATTCAATGATTCAATGTCACAGGCAGATAGATGCCCACACTCACTTCATTTATACGTACCTATTGTTATTATTTTAAATAGTTTTGAACGTGAAAACACTAGGTAGTGATAGAACAATTTTTCATACATTAACAAACTTTTATTATCAATAATTTGTTTTTAAATAAACAGCTTTCATCGTTTTTAAACTGTGTGCACGGATAAAACAATCATGAAAATATTGCTAGAATTCTAGCAAAGATGATTAAAAAATCTGTTAATTTTATGGACGGCCAGACGCTCTCCAGAGGAGATTTTACTAGAAATGTCTAGTCAATCTACGTTCGGTGTTGAGACTGAATTCTAGTAAAATTGACTTGATTAGAAAACATTTTTTACAGTTCTTATAACTAATTTTACTAAACTATTCTCATTCTAGTATTTTTTTCTTTACGACACGATAAAATAATCGAGAGGTAGAGAGAGAAAAAAAGTCTAGACTTATTTAGCTTGATTATTCTAATACTACGTAATTATTAGAAAGAATGAAAAATTGTTTTATACCACCAAGTACATTTTATGAGAATTCTATATTATTTACTAGAAAATTTTTGCTTGACTCATCAAGTAATAAAATCATGATTATTTTTCTCCGTGTACGATCCGTTGTTTGTGAAATATTTTGGTAATTCATATATCTATCCAAATAAATAAAATTGGAGTGTCTGTTTGTAATATTACAATAACCGCTTTTTACTAAATGCATATGGATGTATACACGGTACATTTATCAAAATAACATTTTTCATCATTTTTGTCTGTCTGTCTGTTTGTTTGTTCCTGATAATCTCCGAAACGTCTGGACCGATTTTGACGGGACTTTCACTGGCAGATAGCTGATGTAATAAGGAGTGACTCATGCTACTTTTATTTAAGAAAAAACAAAAATAGGGTCCCACGAAAAAAATTGAATAATTAATAAATAAATTTCGTCTTCATTACATACAACGTACCTACAATGGTAAAAAATAGAAAATGCACTACTTTTAGTGAAACTACCACAAGCTCATTTTTATATTCAAATTTTTAGATGTTTTTGTAAAAATCCTTTCGACAAGTACCTAAACTGTTCAATATTTTTTATATTTACACATAAATTAATGCCATAATTTTATTACTCATTCGGTGGCTGCATACTTAAGAATTCTTAATACCTAAAAATAATAAGTTCTAAATAACTAATATGCTACTTACTGTCAGATAATTAAAACTAATAAAAAAACTTTACTATAAATATTCACGTAATATTCATTGATGCTTTCCTTTTTTTTATAAATATAAATATGAATGTGGATGTTACTGACATTTTGTAGTCAGAAGAACTCTACAATTTCATGGCATACTGTCGAACTCGATTATAACGAACGTTTGATATTTAATAACAAAATTACATTTTATTTAAAATCCATAAAGTCCATACCTGGATGTAACGAACATACTCATGAGCGACCGGCTTTAATGAACATTTTATAACAGGTACTATCCATTGTAACAAACTTACAATACAAAATGTATATTTTACTATTATTAGATTTTATTTAACAGTCTTATCTTATAATATTTTTATGCACTGTTTGTGTATTTATAAAATGAAATGTTACTTTATTAAAGTTGACGTTGTAATTTTATAAAAATTATTATAAATTAGTGACCTGGCGATCACTCTTCTTTATGATATAAATTACTCAACTACAATCAAACTCTATTATTATGATTGTATTGTTTTGTTCGTAATAGCCGAGTGTTATTGGCGATTTAAATAATATCAATTAATTAAAAAAACGACAGCTCTTATTACATTATATAATGTGTACAAATGAGGGAGAGAATACCTTCCTGAAGAAAATCGATATTCGTTTAATTTTGTACGTCTTGATTTATAATCATAAAAGAAAGCTGCTAAATATATTCTAAAATAGAACCGTACACATACTTCCATAATGTACACATTTTGTACTGTAAAAAAATTAATAGTTCGTTACAACCAAATGCACCTCTTTGTTTTCTATTTAAAATATGTAGTTCGCTAAAGCAAATCGTTCGTTATAAATGAGTTCATTATATCCAGAAATGAATGACACCTTTTACAAAATGGGAATAAAACTTTATCTTTAAATTTTGTTCGTTAATAGGATAATACTAAACTTGGTTATGGTACTCTGTGTTCATTATAACCGATTTCGACTAAGGATAGGTATTTAATAGAAATATTTTTTTTCATGTACCTAGATATTGTTTTATATTCAGCTTTTTAAAAAATTGTCAAATTCATCAATGATTTATAGTAGTAGCATGTATGTATGTATTAGATAATAAACTTTTTGACCAGAAAATAAACTTAATAATCGTTTAGAACTAATTTTTTTTAATCTTAGACTTGTTTATTTTTCTAATCATTTTTATTTAAATCTTCATCTATTGCGGATTTTTTTTCGGAAAATAAAATTAAAATGGTTTTATCAGCAAATTTTTGCTTAGTTGTTTACTCTACTTTGTCTTTATTTACGTGGGACGCTTATCAAACATTTTTTGTAATTTTTGAAACTTTTTTTACTTACCTACAACATTTCTGTTTCTCCTTTTATAGTAAACAAATAACATTAACAAAATAATTTTGCTTATGCAGCCTGAAATTTATTTCTTTCGGAAAAAAGAGGATGACATTATTGACAATTTTTTTCTTGTTTGTTTATTTGTTTAGTTTTTTTTATTTATTTATTATTACCTACCTAATTAATTTTGTGAATTATCAAAATTTTTAACTTATTTCTTATTTGCTTGTTTACTAGTTTTGTTTATTTATGTATTGCTAAGTATAATTGTGATTTTTTTAAACTTTCCATTTATAATTTTTGTTTCTATTCTTGACATTTTTATTTTTTTTTTAGTACTTAAACAAATAATGTATACAAAATATTTTGCTAATGCAGCTTAATTTTTTTTTTTGAAATACTATTTTTGGTAAATTGTTGCTTAGATGGGACACTTACATTAAGTAATTTTTGTGATTTTTGATTCCTGACGTTTTTATTATCTCGGTAAACAAATAACATCTATTTACAAAACGCTCTGCCGGTGCAGCGTCAAATTATTTTAATTTTTTTGAGTTTAAACTTTTGGAGATCAAGAAAGGTGATATCTAAAACTTTTGACAGCTTTTTGTTTATTTATCGTCTCGTTTATGAAACCACCCACACAGATTATTTGTTTCTTTTTTATATTGCATTGGCATCATTTTTTTCAATTATTCTATTGTTAGAAAACAAAAGAAAAGAAAACGGCAAACAATAATGTTGTTTTCATGAATTACCTTCATAAATTAAAATTCCCAACGTGTCCGGCAATTCCTTCTACGCGACCACTTTCATTAGCTGCGGAAAACGTCAAAAACGATCGGAAGAGCGCTTCAAGCTTCGTTGTTTCTGTTATGTTATGTTGCACCTTCACGGTTACAATTTCACGAAAGTAAAGCGACAGACATTCAAACTATGTACAACTTTACCGATGTGTATACGGCGGACTGTTTTGTGCAACTGTTTTATTAAGATATATTGTCTTTATTTTTGTATTGTATATTACACGAGCGAGCCACTACGAACTTTTATTACAGTAGTAGTACCTAAGTACTGACCGTCTGTCTACCGCCGATACTTTCGTAGAACTGAGCGCGGTTTCAACTTTATCGTGAAATTATATTGCTACGTATCAGCCAGCGATCGGCAGATAATGGACGGACGAGTTTGTATTATAATAATATAATTATTGTGCGTGTGGGAGAATCGGAATCGGTTACGCTGAATCAGCAAAATTTTTCCGAATGAATTGGGGAATCTACGATCTACGTACGAAAGAAAAAAAGAAAGGAAAAAACTTTAATAACAAACTAACTGGTAGGTACTTAGGTACGTACATCCTTCGATAGTCGTTAAGAGAAAACACGCACCTTATTACTGTGGGGAAATAATACATAATTAAGTGACCGATTTGGTTAATGCGACAATGTGTCACCTAAATAGTAAATAATTGGGTTTTCGTTAATGAACGAAGAGGTGGTTGAAGCTGATGGAAAAATTGAAAGGTAATCTACTATTAAATGTTACTAACTTACATACTTGTTTATTAAACGCTTTTATTCGGACAATATAACAATTTTTTAGTTTATTTTTAACAAAAGGCTGACGTCCTGAAAAAAATGTCCTTCCCAAATTTTTAACGTTTAGATATTTCTTAAAGGATTTTTAGCTACTCGTTTAGGAAAGGGGAGAAAAAATTATTTTAGGGTGCGCTATAACACTTTAACACTATAACAACAATTTAGGGTATAAAAATATCTGGGAAATACCAAAAAGAGTAAGAAAGAAAAATTAACTTGCCCCAGCGTATATGTCTACTAGCAGCAATACCCGGCGTTGCTCGGGTAAGAATCTATCACACGTTTGACGGAACATTCTAAAATATTCGCGAATATAGAACTATCCAGAACATCCCATAATGATTCTGTTGGTTTGACAAATAAAATGTTCAAAAATTATTTCTGTTTGTGTCTCAGATTTGTACATATATGGTAAATGAAAGCAGCACGATCTCTAGACGTGCTAGTTAATGTAAACATGAAGTGTTTAGTCTATTGGCCCTTTTTGGTTTTACGTTAGTTAGTTTGACTTTGTCTTAAATGCATCTTCTGAAGTTTTTAATAAAAGGATATTTTAAGTTGTAAAAAGAATAATTTGATGCAGTTTTATTTAAACTAAACTACCCATAATTCTAATAGATTCAAAACATTCTCTAAGTTTTTTTAGCATTCTGGAACATTATTGAATGATATTAAAGATTCTTGAAAATTGCCAAATCATTCTGAAATGTTATAATAAAACACTCTTTTACTTTTTAGAACATATTTGAACTCCCTGTAACATTCTAAAAAAATTTGCTTCATTCTCATCCCCACTCCGTGCTGTTTTCTGGGTGAGTAGTGACATCAGTAGACGCCTGGCGGGGATAACTAATCAATTGATAATAATTGATCAGTTATCGACCACTGAGAGTTGAATATCATTACAGTACTTACTAATATCGCTATTAAAAAATTGGGGTTGGTGGTAGAAGGATGAAAATTAAGGGTTATATGTATTTTATAATGCAAAATCATAAAAAAATTAAAATAAAAAATTTTGTTCAAAAAATAAAAAAGGTAGGGGTGGACAACCCTTATCACTTAGGGGTATGAAAAATAGATAGTAGCCGATTCTCAGACCTACTGATTATGCATATAAAAATTCATAAAAATCGGTCAAACGTAGATGTACACTTGTTGAAACTTTCTAGATCATTCAAGAAATTTTTAGAACTTTCTCGAACATTCTAAATCGATAATAACAGTTTGCGCTCATTTTAGAATTTTTTAGATCATTTCAGAAATTTTGAGATCTTTCCGGAAGTCCTTATGACTTAAAAAAGGATAGAAATATTTCTTTTCACCTTTCTGCCACCTACAACCACCCACTTTCACCCACCCCGACCAAACTCCCTTACTCCCACCTGGAGACCAAGGGGTATTTACTACCCCAACAGGAAGTTGATTGGAGTAGGTAGGAATAGGGAAAACCCTGTCTTTCCGTACGAACATTAGCATTTTATATATGTGTTTAGATTTAGATTTAGATTAGAAATTAGATAAGCAAAAGGTACAACATCATGATCACGACAACAGTCAATACTTAACTTAACCAAGAATAGTTTTATTTGAATGCTTAGGATTATTTTTAAGATTATAGTAAGAAAGGACAACATAAACGAAGTAACTGTTGTCATGATTGTACATATTTTTTATTTTGTTTACAGGAATGAGGATTACATTACCTTAGCAAGCTCCTTAAAGTATAATAAAAGGAATTTACTCGCCTATCCTAGACCTTTATCCAAAAATGTTTAGCACTTTTGTTATTTAAAAAAGAATCCATTTTGATTTGAGATCCTGTCTGGAAGCATAATATAGAAAGTACTTAATAAAGGATGTAGATAAAAATTGAAGTTAATCTAAGGGTGTTTCTTTTCGGAACTTGACTCCAATAAAATTTAGATTTTACAATGAGAACATGTAAAAAAACTGTTTTTTTGCATCTATGAGTTCAAAAATTACCTAAATATTCATTTTCTACTAAAGACAAAGTCTAAATTTTGTACCATCCATTCCCGTTTGGGAATAATTAAGGAAATATTGGGGCAATTTGAAAAGTATCACAAAATATGTTTGGAATCAAAATCACAGAATGATTCAAATTCGATGCAAACCATTGGAATCTCCTGAACTGTAAGAGATATGGGGGGAAAATTGCCTAATGAAGTGCCCAATAATACAGTACATTTAGGTTTGTGAGATAACTGAAGATACTCAAAATTTTTTATTGTCTATGACTAAAAATATGTAATTAAATTTAAAAATAATTAAATTTACATTCTTATTGTTGTTTGTGTAGCTCCATACACCGCTGTCATCAAATTTTACATGCAACGTTTTGTCTTTGCGTTACAATCGCGACTTCAGAATTTTAGGTACGGACGTGAAATTTATTACCACGAGAAAAAAGTAATAAAAACATTTTAAAGTTGATTATAGTCCTGCGAAGGCGTAACGTTTCACATCTACGTGCACAGGTCACAGATTTTCTGTGAAAAGCTTCCTCTTCTCGGAACTACATATAATCAACTTTAAAATGTTTTTATTACTTTTTTCTCGTGATAATAAATTCCATGTCTGTACCTAAAATTTTGAAGTCGTGATTGTACCGCAAAGACAAAACGTTGTATGAAAAATCTGAGGGCACCGGTGCATGAGGCTGGGAAAAGCCGTGAAAATCTAAATAGAAATATTTTGAGTTAAAGAACACCCAAAATTTAAAAATCTAATTAATCGGTGTCCCCTAGTTTATTATGTCTTTAAGACTATGTAATCACACAATATTATTACGCCTTATTTTATTAGTATCTAGATAAAGAATCATACAGTGAAAATGCACATTTTCAGTTTTTTTACAAACCGAATATTTTTTTGAACATTAATCATCTAATTAACAATCTCTAACAACTCTACAATCAAAAACAAAATCTAAAAACTACAGCCGCCGTTTCTCCCAAGGGTAATAGACTTTATCAGAGCGAGCTTGTAACCCTTTGTTGCTTAAGTATCTCACATGGAATATTTTGAGAATTCCAAAAAATTGACCAATACGTCCACTGTACACAAATTGATTATTATATAGTCTCATTTTTAACTTCAATTTTTCATACTTTTTTTAAACGCGTTTTGATTGTTTTCATTTTTTTAAATATTTGCGGTAGGTATGGATAATGCGACAATGTATGCGTGTGTGTCTTCTATATTGGGTTTTTAATTAAGTTGGGGCTGATTAGAAAATTGAAAAAATTAATCTAGTGTTGAACATTATTTCAGTTGTTTAGAAAATGCTGGAAATAATTGGAAACCTACCACATTAATTAACAATTTGTTGTATTACCTACTTAAATTCCAATCAAAAAATAAAAAATGTTCGTTGATTTATTTATCAATTTTTACCATGTAGATATTTTTATTAACTACAATTGTAGTTCTGTGATATCACTCTATTAAATTTAATAAGCACTAGGTATTTCTTAAAAATTGAGAAGTTGATGTCAGTTATTTTCTTTTTAACCTAAGCAATTCTTCTGAAGATAGTCACACCCTGAGCGAAACGTTATATTTGTTTTACATTACAAGCTCAGATCTTTCATATTTAATCATCAATCTATATAATCTATTTTATACTTAATCTAAAAATAATATTCTTTTATGTATCTAATGTCTATTATCAGTACGTATGCAAATAAAAGACAAATTTTAATAAGAGGCATCTTTAGTGGCGGATTTACCAGCAGGCTGAAAGGCTAGAGCCTTGGACGGCATATTTTAGGGGGTGGCAAACTTTGCTCAAAAATTTTTTTGGCTTAAAGAAATAAAAAAAATATATTTTCTTATACACGGGAAAAAACGAGGCTCAGAAAATCAACAAAAATTACAATATTTTAGTGCTATACAGTATACTGAATACACTAACGTCTGTATATGAAAAATTACTAAACGCTTATTTATAAAATATACTATTGTGATTTTGAATTTTTAAAATATTCCAATAGCGTTTAAGTATTACATTTTAAATTTAGTATTTTTACCTATTTTTTTAATTAATTATTGCCATAATTTTTTCTTTAGGTCCGCCCACACTATTCAATTAATGTGTAATATGTTTCACCACTTAAATATATCTATTCGAAGAGAAATGGGATCCGAAAAAAATGCTTAAAAATAACAATAACAAATATTATATAGATATATATGTAGAAAATTAATACTTTTCGATTGATATTTCTGGTGATATTAACAACCTGTTTGATTGTAGAATAAAAATTTAATAAATTTACACATAAAAAATTGCATATTGTTGCACAGAATTTCATAAATATTATACATTTCTTAGAATGATGATAATTAAAAAAAAAACAATAATGATAATATTGTAATGAATAAAAGCTGTAAATATCCATTCAACGAAAGTTCTTCTTAACATTGTTACATTTTTAATCCTAATGAATTCGTATCAATATTTGTTGATTAGTCTGATAAAAATATAATACAATCAATCATAAAGTTGCAATTTCATTGACAAAAAATTGATTGTGAATTAGGGTATAGAATTGCAGATGTCAGTAGGGGCGGCAAATGTGTAAATCCGCCACTGGGCATCTTACTAATTTACAGAAACTTAATTTTAATGTTACACCAATACTGATTCTTAAATAATACCTTACTAATCATCAATATCAAAGATCATAATAACACGATGTGATGTCAGTGGCCTTTATAAACCTGCAGGTGCTGTTTTTTTTTACATCCACACAAAAACACACGTTATGATAAATAATCCACAGGAATTTCCATTAATCTTTCCAGTGTTTATTTCCTTCTTACCTATAGTATTGTTGTGTTTTCCCCAAGGGTACATTTTTTATGAATAACGCAAAGCTGGTGTGGGAAATCTTTTCTTTTGGAATCAGTAGACTAATTACTTCAAAACAGGAACTTTTTTACTTATCCTACAAAACGAGAAATACCTGCCATTAAAAAATCCGTAGAAATAACGACTTTTGAAGTGCCTAAGGTGGATGACCTTGCTTACTTTACATACATAAATTAAGTCAGAATCTTTACAAAACGGTGATTAATTTTGCAACTAATCCAATTAATTCCTTAATCGAGTATTAATGAGGTTTTGAAACAAGTAATAAAAATAAAACGTAGAAAAGAAACGATCCAAATGTTTTATACTGTTATTAAATAGTTATTAACAGTGTCGGTTTTTCTTTATGGTCTTTTGGTAAATTAATAGAGTACTATATCCGGACTACAATATACAACAGAATTTTTTCAACAATTAAGTGGGTTTTACCAATAAAATACAGACAATTTCTTATCAAAAACAAAACTGATAATTTCGGTTAGTTAGTAAATAACACTAGAATTCTCATAAAATGTACTTGGTGGTATAAAACAATTTTTCATTCTTTCTAATAATTAGTATTAGAATAATCAAGCTAAATAAGTCTAGACTTTTTTTCTCTACCTCTCGATTATTTTATCGTGTCGTAAAGAAAAAAATACTAGAATGAGAATAGTTTAGTAAAATTAGTGATAAGAAGTGTAAAAAATGTTTTCTAATCAAGTCAATTTTACTAGAATTCAGTCTCAACACCGAACGTAGATTGACTAGACATTTCTAGTAAAATCTCCTTGAGCGTCTGGTCGTCCATATAATTGACATATTTTTTAGTCATGTTTGCTAGAATTCTAGCAATATTTTCATGATTGTTTTCTCCGTGTGGCTTTGAAAAAAGTAGTGTATCAATTTTCTGAGTCGAAACAACATGGTGCATTAAGAAAACATATGATAACGAACGAGACTTCTTAAATATTGCAACTAATATATGGTAAAACCATGAAGTATCCAGGGCTTGTATTTTTAAATTTAATATCCCATGTGTATACGACCTCCACGAGTCGCCACTGGTCGTCAAAATCTTTCATAAGTGCGACACACCCCTCTCAGAATTTCCGTCATTTAGAAAAGTAGCTATCTAATAGAGAAAAATCTATAGCGATAGCATTTCTTTACTGGACAAAGTCCACATCAAAGGGACTCCCAAGGTCCAATCATCACACCATTAAATTATACTTTAAGTGTATCTGTCTTTGAAGTCCCAACTCGAATTACCAGTTACTTTGAAAAATAATTATGTTAAATGGTCTGAGTACTTAGGAAGAGCCTTCCGCCTTCGAGTACATCACAAACTTTTCGAAATATATTTTAAGGTTCTTTGATTTAGTTGCTAATATTTTCCATCATTTTTGTTATTTTTTTACTACATACGCAGGTATTTAAAACTTTGAAAATAATTTACCATAAATCAGATTCTTGATAATTTTACTAATATTTTCTATAACTAGCATTGTTTTATGATATTTTTTATTACTATATACATATAGTAGTATAGTGTGTACGTATTTATTTAAATTAAGTACTTACTGCTTATCCCATTTCTTAAATCACGTATTGACGTTTTAACAATTTTTTATTTTTTTATTGTACTTATGTAATAGGTAGGTGCTTACATATTTATTACACTATTTAAAAGCTTATGAAAACATTTCTAATAACATGAAAAAACTTGAAAAATAAAAATGGAAATTAAATATTTAATACGTGGTACCATATATTTTCATTTAAGTAAAATGGTAATTTATAGAGGTACTAGCAGCAATACCCGGCGTTGCCCGGGTAAGATTATATTACACGTTTGATGGAACATTCTAGAATATTCGCGAATTTAGAACTATCCAGAACATCCCATAATGCTTCAAAACATTTTCTAATTTTTTTTAACATTCTGAAACAGTCTTGAATGATCTTCAAGATTCTGGAACATTCTTGAACATTGCCAAATCATTCTGAAATGTTATAATAAAACATTCTTTTACTTCTTAAATCTGCTTTATTCTTATCCCCACTTCGTGCTGTTTGCTGGGTGAGTAGTGACATCAGTAGACGCCTAGCGGGGATGACTAATCGATTGATAATAATTGATCAGTTATCGACCACTGAGAGTTGAAGATTATTACAGTACTAATATCGCTATCAAAAAATGGGATTTTGTGGTAGAAGGATGAAAATTAAGGGTTATATGTATTTTATAATGCAAAATCATAAAAAAATTAAATTAAAAAATTTTGTCCAAAAAATAAAAAGTTAGGGGTTGACAACCCTTATCACTTAGGGGTATCAAAAACAGATAGTTGCCGATTCTCAGACCTACTGAATAAGCATCTAAAATTTCATAAAAATCGGTCAAGTCGTTTTGGAGGAGTATTATGGTAACTAACATTGTGACACGAGAATTTGATATATATTAGTTATATCAACCTTTTTTGCATATTTTTTTAGAGTTTCGACGCTATTCATTTTAAAAACATAATAAAAGCATATGACGTTTTATTTAATTTTATGCTCAGATATAACGTTGGTATAAAGACTTTTCTATTGAATTTTGTTTATAAACAACACTTACCTCAGTGTCAATAAAATATACCTGTTACGCGTCAGTTTTCATTGTTAGAACAAAACATTTATGTTTACCCTATACAGTGCAAAGAACGAGCGAATTCCTAAATAACGGAAACCAAAATAGACTGCTTATGAATAATCATTCCGTAAAGCCACAAAAATTTTGCACACTGTCGGAATTGAAATTGTTTTCGATACCTTGTTAAGTATGTATATAAGCTTGTCATGGTGAACAATCAAAATTTTAAAACGTTACATAATGATTACAGTACACATCAAAATGGAATACAATAACGTCTGGATAATCCGAACTTTCCTGTCAAAATATGTATAGGTACTCACGTATAAAGGGTATCTGTTAATCAAGTTAGCTCAAAATAGGGGAAAAATGGGACCACCAAAACTCATACGATCTCATTCAAAGCGAACAGGTTATTGAAACTCTCAAAAAATATTCAAAGAATTTTTAATACATACCTATATCATTTTTCTTTTAATGAAAAACTCATTATAAGGTAAATCTGATATAAGAGAAAGTTTTCACTAAGTTAAGGGTCTACGTCTTCTACTCTTCTTTTGGCGACTTGAAAATCTAGATTAAAAAGACAATTTATTGTTATTTTTTTATCATAATTTCTTGTCTTAATAATTGAAGATTCTCGACAATTCTCGACACAATGTTAAAGCAAGCAATCCGTTGAAAACAAGAACTTATTGATAAAAAATACCGGCCAAGTGCGAGTCGAACTCACGCACCGAGGGTTTCGTACAAACCTGTATATATTTGATGTAACTAAAAATTTAAGGTTTTCGGAATTTTTCCTTTATATGTACTATAAAACATTGCTTCATGCCAAATTTCAAGATTCTAAATCGACTGGAAGTACCCTTTAGGTTTTGATTCCCTTGCGAGTAGTGGCGAGTTTGAAAATATGCGGCTTAAATTGCTGTTTCTTTTGATTGCGTTGACATAGAAGTTTGATTTTGTTACAGCTTAAAGGTTTTATAGACCTGAGTAATTGATATGAATTTCAATTTAATACCTCAACACGTTCATTAGGAAAGGGGTAGTAACTTTAAAATTATTAAAAATATTTTTATTATATGATGTAACTAAAAATTTACGGTTTTCGGAATTTTTCCATTATCTGTGCTATAAGACGTTGCTTCGTACCAAATTTCAAGATTCTAAGTTCACGGGAAGTACCCTGTAGGTTTTGATTCGAAAATTTGCGGCATAAACGGCTGTAACTTTTGATTGTGTTGGCTTAGAAGTTTGATTTTTTTCACAGCTCTAAGGGACAATACACCTGAGTATTTGGTATAAATTTTAGCTTGATACCTCAACGCGTTCCTGAGAAAAAGGGTCTTGACGGACGGACGGACGGACGGACAACGAAGTGATCCTATAAGGGTTCCGCTTTTTCCTTTTGAGGTGCAGAACCCTAAAAATAAGTTTGTTTTAAACATGTCAACCCTGCTCATTTGTAAGTTGTAAAATACATATTGGGAAAAAATTTTGAGAATGTCGAATTATATTAATTATTTTAATTTGGTGATAAATTCAAAAAGGAGGAGCTTGCCAAATATCAAATATCTACAATATTAAGTTTTATCATCAGATACCTACTTAATATGAATTGTTCTAATAAAGTTATTTTTGCTGTCACAGGTTCGATCGCGATTTAAGACAGTTAGTTCCTTTTAGAGTTTTAATTTGAGCTTTTCATTTATTTATTAACAAGCAAAACAAAAAAGGAGAATGAGAATACCATTGATACTTATTGCTTGTAAGTGTATTACCTAGTTACGCTAAAGAAAACAATGATTTTACGTCTCCATAAAGTTTATGTGCCTCTTTTGCGCGTTCAGCGACTTAAATTGACTTCTTTATAGATTTCCCGTCATTCCAACTGAATAATAGTCTCCATGAATCATTGAAATATTATCAACAACTAATCAAATTAATAAAATTAGGGTTGCGTTTTCGCCTATCCAATTATATGTTCAGCGGCTTTTAAAAGGTTTTAGGTAGTAGGTAAATCACTATAACTACTTTTGAAAAAAATAGAAGAAATAATTTGAACCTTCCATCCCCCTTAGTGAGATTTAGTAGGATGTGGGGTAAGATTGACTAAAAGTGGTAAAGAAATTGAATTGAATTAAATAATTGACCTAGTACTAATACCTACAAATGAAATGTTACTAGACATGTTACATAAATATTTGTTTTGGCAGTTCTGAGGCATGTACCTACCTAAACACCCTGGGTACGTTCGTACTCACTGTCTAAACAAAATTTTCCTGTTTTTTTTTTTATTTCGTTAATTTCCATAAACAATTACTGAATCGGTTTAAACAACCGCCGAAACGGTTGCGATAAATTTCAGTTTCGTTTGTTTTAGAACAATGCAGCATTAATTGCACATTGTTACCTCAATAATAATAATAATAATAATACTTTTAAATATAACAAGCGTCAGGTACATTTCCTTAAAGTAGAACTTTGCTCAAATTCGACCTTCACGGGGAAACAGTACACAAACTAACTGTAGATACTGATCTGTAGTACCTATCGGATTTACTTGAAACTACAATAAATAAAATTGTTATTCTTTATATCATCACACTAATATTATAAAGACGAAAGTTTGTGAGTGTGTGAGTTTGTATGTTTGTTACTTCTTTATGTCTAAACGGCTGGAGCGATTTTAATAAAATTTGGTGTGGAGTTAACTGACACCCTGGATTAACACATAGGCTACGTTTTACTGCGGGAAAATATCTTATTCACATGGGAAAATCGATGAAAATGAATTCGCGGAATATTATAAATGCGAAAGTAACTCTGTCTGTATGCTACACAATCTCGCCTAAAATTTACTGAACCGATTTAAATGAAATTTGGTACAGAGATAGTCTAGAGCCTGAGAAAGGACATAGTCTACTTTTTAATGCGAAAAATGGATTGTCAGGGGTTGAAATAGGAAAGTTTGTGTGGAAATTCCGTAATTTTTAAATTTTTTTTAGACTTTTGATTAGATATAAATAAATACGACCTTCCATGTTTGTAAAAATTTTACCCTAAAGGGGATAAAATTAGCTGATGAAAGTTTTTGTGTAATGACATCGTCCAAAAAGCTTACGGCCCAGAAAATTAAAATATTAAGTGTAAAAAGTTATAGAGGTTTTGTTTAATTGAATCAGTAAAAGTAGTTGAATACTAAGCTATATAAACTATTTTAAACTACAATTAACTATATTAATCTATAATATTATAAATGCGAAAGTAACTTTGTCTGTCTGTGTGTTACGCAATCACGCCCAAACTATTGAACCGATTTAAATGAGAATTTGGTACAGAGATTGATAAGTAGATATAAAGCTCGAGGCTTGAAACTTATTTTTTAGGCATTTGATTAGATATAAATACGACATTTAAAGTTTGTAAAAATTTTACCCTAAAGGGGGCAAAAATGAGGAATGAAAGTTTTTGTGTAATGACGTCGGCAAAAAGGCTTACGGCCCAGAAAATAAAAATATAGAAGACAAAAATTTTAAATGCTGCCGAAAGTCACTATTCCACGCGGACGAAGTCGCGGGCATAGCTACCAGTAAAAAAATAATGTCTCAATTCTTCATGTTCAATATGACTCGTAAAATGTTGTTTGTATATGGTTTCAATAAAATAGTCAAATGTAAGTTTGACTCGCTTGCCGAAGGTTCCGTACCTTGCCAAATTTATTAGTTGGCGTGAAGACATTAATTTATACTTATATAATAAGAAAAAAACATGTTCTCTCAAAAATTTCCACTGCAAATGTAAATGATTCACCATGTTATTATCAGATCATCGAGTAGGTACTTCAGGGCTTCAGCTAGAGTCGAATTTGAGGTAGGGCAGCATTGGTTACAGGTAGGGCGGAAGTAAAAAATTGATCATAATTGATCTGCCTTCAAAGCACGGGCTCCTAAATCAATTACCATGTATATCACTGTGATGTACATTCAATAGCTATTCGTAAACAAATAATTACTGTGACAGAGCATGAGCATGTATCTAAGAACCATTAAATCCTCAATGATGAAGAACCAGCGAACAAGATGGCTGAACTTCCAAATTTGGATGTAGAGATCCACGTCTGAGTGAGAATGAGGTAATAATTAAGTGTTGTGTGGGGTGATACGAGTAAATAGATACGACCAAGAATACCATTTAGATCATATTGTTTCTGCAAACTTTGTGCAATATCAGAAGGAATACTATGGCTAATATTATCAACATGTGTTGACCAACCTGTTGCCATAGACCTAGGAGTAGCGATTGTATTTTGTGCTTCCACCTGTTTTGAGCAGTGAGGTTCTTCATGGTCAATTTCCTCTTCAACTCTTCGTTTTTTTCAAAAGAAAGCCCGTATATTCATCGCGAAATCAATGAATCTTCAATTTATAGCAATAAAAATAACAATTGTAGGTATCGATTTTTGACTAAAACACTCTTTACCGTACACTTCACTTAACCAAACTACAAACAATCATAAAAATCTCTAGTTTATGTTTATTTTAGTTTAAAAAGGGATTCTCCGTACCATAGATTGCAATATAGCCCATATTGCAATATATGCTACCGGGAATCCCCTCTGCATTACAGATATTATAATTAAATAGACCCATCGCTTCATGTGATGTCGCTTCAGATGCCCTCTATACACAGAACAAAGAATTATTATAACATGAAATGAATGTCACAAACTGTGGTATGTTCCGAAAAGTTTAGATATCTATCGCTACAATTTCTTTTATCTCAAAGTATGTACAAACAGTTCAATTATATTAATTTATCTTAGTTTTTGGTATTTTTAAAGTAGGGCATTGCGATTTCAAGGTAGGGCATTGCCCCACAATGCCCCCCCCCCTAGCTACGGCCATGAGGTACTTATATGTTTTCCTGTAATCTGTGGGCAAAAAACTATTTAATTTATTTTAATTTAGATAAGGAAGGAGGATAATGGTCAATTTTTGTCAATTTTCTTAAATACTAACCTCAAAACTATTTACCTATTTATTTTAGAATTACAAAAAGGTATGTTTAGGACCTTCACAACAAGTTTCTTTATTTGATATGTCACACAGTGACGTTTGCTGTATATTTTTATACGTACCTACATAAATATTAAGTACTTATAGGCAATGTTAATCGAAACTCCCATAAACTCAAAATATGTATTTCAAGAGTATATTTATCGAAGATTAATACAATAATTATTAAGGTACTTGAGCTCACTATTCTGATCAAATCGTCGAATTCCTGAAAGATAAAACGTTCCACATATTTTTTTGTAACAGTAAGTCTTCCTCTACCCCTCTTTACTCCTGATTCTGTTTGCAATATGGCTCTAATATCCCTAATATCTGAAAACGATTGTATATCACCCCATTTCTCGTTTTCCTTTCATTTCTAATCTTTTCAGTTGTATATACGTCATACAACAACACTTATATGAATAGGTACACGGAGAAAACAATCATGAAAATATTGCTAGAATTCTAGCAAACATGACTAAAAAATCTGTCAATTATATCGACGACCAGACGCTCAAGGAGATTTTACTAGAAATGTCTAGTCAACCTACGTTCGGTGTTGAGACTGAATTATAGTAAAATTGATTTGATTAGAAAACATTTTTTACAGTTCTTATCACTAATTTTACTAAACTATTCTCATTCTAGTATTTTTTTCTTTACGACACGATAAAATAATCGAGAGGTAGAGAAAAAAAGTCTAGACTTATTTAGCTTGATTATTCTAATACTAATTATTAGAAAGAATGAAAAATTGTTTTATACCACCAAGTACATTTTATGAGAATTCTAGTATTATTTACTAGAAAAATTTTGCTGTACTCATCAAGTAATAAAATCATGATTATTTTTGCATGTGTATGAAATAATCAATGATATCAGGCGTAATTTATCCTTTAAGAATATAAAAAGGACAGGACCCACAATCTATTTACGTACCAATGACAACTTCTAAATTGTGACAAGAGTCTTAACTTTTATTTTAAATGCGCATAGAAATTATTTGACTTAATACCCTTCAACCGATCTTACGTCACACGTTTTGGTGTTTCGTGTCATTTCTAAAATATCGTTAATACCCACTGCCTTTAATAAAAAGACTGTTCTTCTCAGACATTTCCGACTATTGTACTTTTTTTATGATTGAGTTGCATTCATCTACCATGGCTTTGCACTATTATTTATCAATTGAATTTAAATTTTGTAGAATTTGAAATGAAGCTTAATTTGACTACAAAGTTGTTGAGTGATTGATTGATACAGTTCAGTATTATGACAGCATGCAATCTTAAATTTTATGGGGTATACCTATTTATAAATTTGTACTAGGTATAAAAAGTATTTCTGTAACGTTACAACTTTTACCAATGCCAATTATAACTTGTGGCTTACGTCTTATTACGTATGTAGGTACTTGGTAGTATGAAAGCATTGACATTATTTTCGGTAAGAATGTATATACCTACCTATTTAATGATGCTAATGAATGACATCGAAACGAGAGTCCGCAGCATTCTTAGAACCGATTGTTGGCAAAAGACCAACATCTTTAAACAGAAATGCTTTGAACTCTGCAGAAGTATATGTTTCATATTCGATTTAACACGGCAAAACGCATTGCAAACGTGTCGTAATCATGTTATTGGCATAAATGCGATCGATGCAAATAGGAAAAGGAATCAATTTTAGTGAATTATCGACTTATGGCAGGTACCCACTAGCTACCTACAGCGTTTACCTTCCGTCTCTGGGCATTTATTGCATAAAATCAATGTAAAGCGTCAAGGTTGATGACTTAACGTTTCATTATTTTTAGACTGTAGGTATTCGAAAGTAAAAAATGTGTTCCGATACACAACATCGAATCGTTACAAATAGTTTAATTTTCCTGATTCGAAATCCAAGGTACCAAAAAACAAAATTAAAATGTGAAAAATAAACAGATAAGTGTGGGTTTGAGCGTTGTAACTGTAGAATTTTTGAAAATACTTCTACTACTTTAATAATTGAAAATTATTTTTATTAAGAAATCGTAAGAAGCATCTATTAATTATAAAGTTTTTTTTTTAACATCAACATCTCCCCTAGTGAGATTTTATAAGATGTGGAAGACCTCCCCATCCTCTTCAGATGAGATTTACAATATAACGGGTTTTTAATTAAAGTGACAATTTTTTTAATTACAAGTTGACATGAAATTTTCAATAACCGCTCTAAAAAAACTACCTTGATAAAAAAAAGTAGGAGGCGAAACGTTGGGTTCGTTTTTAAAATTTTAAACGAAAAGCATTATTAATATTATCTTAATGAACTTAATTTTGATAAAAAATGTATACACTACAGGTATAATTTATTTTTTATTCACCAGACGATACATTGTCGCGTTATCAGGTAGTCATAGGTACATACCTGAAATGAAATGTTTGCATAAAAAATGCTTATCAAAAATAGTACGTGTGGGAAATACACACGTACTCATTTAATCAGCCATTTTTTTATCATTAAACAAATCGTGGTGGTGTCTTTGCTCATAGATAGGTCGTTAATTATAAAAGTGCATGTGTGAATCGTGGGATGTTTATCTAGAATTTTTTTGCAACATTACTTTTTGTGTTAATACTTCAATAAATTGTATCATTTTCTGAAAAAAACACAGACAGAAACTAACGTTTTTGATTGATAAGAAAGGTTTTTTCTGTTTTATTGGTAAGCGTTAGATACTGAAGGAATTTATTATTATCTCTACGTAATTTATTGCCAATATATTATAACATACATATCTGTATATTTATTCTCAAAAATTCTTGATATTAAATTCTACTAGGTAATGGGTAGTGAAATGTGTAACCAATAATCAAATACATTTCTTCCAATCCACACGTCATTCTCAATTTTATGTGTCCAGTACCTACTTAATACTCGCTTACTTAACTTGGTTATAGTGTACCTACCGTAACAAGAGTCCAGGACTTTCTTATGGTATGCCCAATATAAAAATTACAATAACTTTTATTAGGTACGTGCTTCTGATATAACGAACCAATAATAAATATCCAGGTCCGAACGTTAAAAAAAATAGATTTAAATATTTAAATTGTTTATAACAATACGAATTTGTTAATAATTTTTAACGAAACAAGTTTTTTTATTAAAGTTCATTATTTTAGCTTTAAATTGAAAAAAAATTAAGTTGCTAACTTAAATAAAATCTGAGCTATGAATTTTTGAAAGCGACTCTCCAAAAGAATCACTAAATTCTCAAAACTCCGATCACCTCTATTTTCCAGAATACGCAAAAAAATTACAAATCCTCAAACCCGTGTCCCTTTGTTTTTGTTATAGAACTTATAAAAAAAATTTTTTTCCAACGAAATCAAAATTGTATCGGTCATCACACTAATATTATAAAGGCGAAAGTTTGTGAGTGTGTGAGTGTGTATGTTTGTTACTTCTTCACGTCTAAACGGCTGGAGCGATTTTAATTAAATTTGGTATGGAGTTAGCTGACACCCTGGATTAACACATAGGCTACGTTTAACTGCGGGAAAATATCTTATTCCTATGGTAAAACCGATAAAAATGAATTCGCAGAATATTATAAATGCGAAAGTAACTCTGTCTGTATGCTACGCAATCTCGCCTAAAATTTACTGAACCGATTTAAATGAAATTTGGTACAAAGATAGTCTAGAGCCTGAGAAAGGACATAAGCTACTTTTTAATGCGAAAAAAGGGTTGTAAGGGGTTGCAATAGGAATGTTTGTGCGGAAATTCCATAATTTTTATAGATAGAAGCTTGAAACTTATTTTTTAGGCTTTTGATTAGATATAAATAAATACGACATTCAATGTTTGTAAAAATTTCACCCTATAGAGGATAAAATTAGCCGATGAAAGTTTTTGTGTAATGACGTCGTCCAAAAAGCTTACGGCCCAGAAAATTAAAATATTAAGTGTAAAAAGTTATAGAGGTTTTGTTTATTTGGATCAATAAAAATAGTTAAATACTAAGCTTTATAAACTATTTTAAACTATAATTAAATTATATTAATCTATAATATTATATGATGTGCGAAAGTAACTCTGTCTGTCTGTCTGTCTGTGTGTTACGCAATCACGCCCAAACTACTGAACCGATTTAAATGAGAATTTGGTACAGAGATAGATAAGTAGATATAAAGCTAGAGGCTTATAACTTATTTTTTAGGCTTTTGATTAGATATAAATACGACATTTAAAGTTTGTAAAAATTTTATCCTAAAGGGGGCAAAAATAAGGAATGAAAGTTTTTGTGTAATGACGTCGGCAAAAAAGCTTACTGCCCAGAAAATAAAAATATAGAAGACAAAAATTTTAAATGCTGCCAAAAGTCACTATTCCACGCGGACGAAGTCGCGGACATAGCCAGTTTTTGTATAAATCCGTCCCCATAACAGAATTTTACTATATGTTGTCAAAAAATGATGATTACCTCGAGGAAATGCTATTCGAACGAACGGTTCATAGGTAGGATTATTATTACACACAATTATAAAAAACACATGACACATTATTTATTTATTACATAGACATCACCTATGCGAACATAGCCAACTAGGTTAACGGTGAGAATAATAATAACTCAAGTACAATTGTTGAGAATTCTACCACTAATAGCTCTCTCTTTCGAGAAAAATGACGAATAAAAAATAATTTCTTTGAAACATCGCATCAATCCATACTACGTATGCAAATACGTATATTTTACTCATATTCTGCATCAAACAGATATTCAACTGAATGATTACATGAGTAATAAATACAATTTTCTTTCTAAATGCATTAATTTTAAATATCTTCTTAAGCATAATATTGGTGAAAATCATTTTTAACACGTTTTTTATATTTTTATCCGAGTACCTGCTCGAACTAAATCAAAATCAAAGCTTTTAGGCTCTAAAAAGCCTTTTAATACAACAAAACTAACTTGCAACGTTTCGCCTTGTGGTATAAGACTTTTTCAAGGATAAGTTTAGAGTTAGTTAGTTATAACTGAATTGAAGATAATAACTAATTTTTAAACATATTCTTGAAAAACGAAACGTCAGATGTTGCTTTTATTATAGTAAACCCTTAAAAGCTTTGCTTTTGATTCTGTTTTAGTAATTAGGGAGAAAATCAGAGATTACAGTAAACTATCATGATATATGAACATTAAAAAATGAACTGGTTCTGGGAACCTGATTAAAAACAGGATTAGCAGCAACAAAACTGACCAAGGAAACCATGACCTAGTTGATGAGGGTTATTTGAGTAACGTTATCAAATTATATCGGTCATCTTTTTGTAACACAGACCAAACTTTATTTTTCCCGTTTTTAGTTGAGTTCTATACCAAATATTCTCTTAAATTTTGCAAATACGTGTACGTATATTATACTAATATTCCTGCAGCAAACAATCATTCAGATTATAAACATTGAGAAAAAATTACTTCAATGCATTTTGGATCATCCAACATGAGATTTTTGTAGAAGTAAATACGCTATAGTAGGTGTGTTCCTGAGAAGGATTTGAAAGAAATGTTTTTCCATTCCAGGCTGAATAGGCTAGAGCCTAGGACGGCAGATTTTAGGGGGTGGCAAACTTTGCTCAAAAATTTTTTTGTCTTACAGAAATTAAAAAAAAATTATTACCTACCTTATACACGGAAAAAAGCGAGGCTCAAAAAACGACACACTACAAAAATATCCTCTCTTTAAAACTTCATTTATTATTATTTTATTTTATAGTTTAAAAATCGACCCGATTTGTTATATAAATTTCTTATTAGTGGAAAGCATTATTTAGCACGTTACAAAGTAACTATGTATTAACTATTTTTCTATTTATAATGCGTGACTTCAGTTACAATTTACAATTGTTCCAGTTTTACGATATTGCAGTTTCAGTACTTTATTTATTTACTTTAATGAACAAAGGCGGAAGTAATTTGAACTGCACTGGGCAAACTGAAAAATAAAACATGCACAACACAAAACAATGCCTCAATGTCAAATGCATTTCCTAAAAATCCAACTATTTTGCCCACATAAAAAATATCTACCTAGGTACAATAAAAACAAAGTAAATTTTGTAAAAAACCGAACTGTATTTCTTATTCATCAAACCATTGTCTGTAGTTAAATATTTTCATTTTGTTGTAAAATTTAAAATTCTTTGTTCGTTTGTTAATTGTTGGAGTTTCGTTCACGATCATAATCATTTTATTTCAATTTATCTTTCTACATTTAGTGTGCTTCACTTTGATATTTCAAAAATCCATATTTTTTAACAGAACATCCAATTTTCTTTTTATTTTTCTTTTAATATTGCACTTAAAGAACCCTAATCAGTTATTTTGTCATTTTCTAGCATAACGGGCTACGCAAAGGGCTTATATTAAAAATGTGCATTGAGTAGAGCTATTTAAGTGCAATGTTTAAAAAAATAAAAATTAAATCGGATGTTCCCTTAAAAAATAGGGATTTTTCAAGTATCAAAGTAAAACACACTGTATACAGGAAAACATAGGAAATTCCTGATGATGTCCCGTGTGATCCGGAACAAGACGTAAGAAAAGACAAATTAACACCAATGCAAACCCAAAATTATCATCGTTTTTTATTCAAAAATTTTAAATTTTCATAGGTGTAGTTTAATTTTTAAAACAATTTTTATCGGGCTCTGACTACATGTTCGTTCGTTTTGTTGAAATAATTTTTTATTTTTACAAAATTAATAAAATGTTACTTATTTGTAAAATTAAAATTCAAAAAATACTCGACTCTTGTTTAAATTTAAAATACAAAATAAAAAAATAAACAAACAACAAACTTAAATAATTAAAAATACATTCGAAACCAATAAATTTATATCAGATTTGATGAAACACTTTTACTATAAAATATAAAAAAGTAGATACTAAATACTGTGTGTAAACCGATAAAAATTTTACAATGAGTAATTTGAATATTAAATAAAAACAGCATATTAATATTTATTGAATTAATTACACGCATGGCGTTTGCAATAAAATGCAGAAAAAATACACGTGCTAATAATAAAATCGTAACGGTAGTTATTTTATTGTAGGCACATGGACATCGTGGTCAATAAGACTGACACAAAGAAACTTTTATGAGAAGAATATTCCATAAATATTAAGAAACTCAAATGTAGATACAGTCGAATTTCGATGACTCGAATCACCATGTGACATAAAAATATTTCGAGGTATCGAGACTTATTTTTTTATAAATGAGCACCTGTATGTATTTATTTCATGTAACAGATAGATAGATAGGTGGATAGATATAGGTAATCGTTTTTTAATACCTTTTGATGACAAATAAACGTAGAAACTGAACCGCCTCACTACTTGCATGGTATCGCTATTTTAAAGGAGACGTTAGTTAAGGATTCCTCCAAAAAATTCGACTTATCGATTTAGTGTCACATACTGTCTTCGAGCTATCAACAGTAATAGAAGTTCGTGAATTCGAGTTATCAAGTAAAAATTAGCTACACTTATTTCTCATGGTTGATGCTATTCCCAGCCAAATTCCTTTTGTCGACGTTCAAGTTATTGAAGTTTTACCGTATTTCTTATCTTTTTTTTTTTTCAAAATGCCATAATGTACAAAAATTTACCTAAAGGAACTTTTTGTACTTTTCTATTATGTACGTATTCTATTAAACACCTAACTTTTAACAAAAAGCAATTACACTTAGCAAAAAATAAAAAATAAAGTAGGTATGTAAATATTCAGTAATAAAAATGAAGATAATTACCTTACCTCTTATTAGGTAATACATATTCATTAAAAGTAATATTTTTTTTGTTTTTCACAAATTTAACCTTTTTCCATTTAAATAGTTATTTTATTATTTTTTCTTTAATTAATAATTATCTACCATACGAATACTATTTTTAGTCTCAATTAAGAAGACCTCATCGTAATTAGCAATAACCAATTTCACGTGTCGCCTTTTTAATACAAATATACCATTTTTTTATGTAAATATTACACTGGTATGGAGTACTTATTGTTAATAGACATTTTTACCAACCTATTCGTACAAAAAGTAGGTATAAATAAATGATTGAGGATAATGAAGGTGAACTTCATTATAAAGGACAACTTTTTATAAACAACAACAAAAAAAAGATCAAAAGGAATACTTATAAGCAGCTGCTAGCAAATTAAAAGAAATTACAAATTATTATTTATTGGTAGGTTAGGTAGTGAGTTATGTAATTAAAATTGTTGAGAACATTTGCGAAATTATAGGAAATTTACATCCAGAACATCCCACAATGATTCAAAACATTCTCTAACTTGTTTTAACATTCTGAAACATTCTTGAATGATCTTCAAGATTCTGGAACATTCTTGAACATTGCCAAATCATTCTGAAATGTTATAATGAAAAAATTCTTTTACTTCTTATAACATATTTGAACTCCCTGTAATGTTCTAAAAAAATCTGCTTCATTCTCATCCCCACTCCGTGCGTGCTGTTTGCTGGGTGAGTAGTGACATCAGTAGACGCCCGGCGGGGATGACTAATCGATTGATAATAATTGATCAGTTATCGACCACTGAGAGTTGAATATCATTACAGTACTTACTAATATCGCTATTAAAAAATGGGGGTTGGTGGTAGAAGGATGAAAATATAGGGTTATATGTATTTTTTAATGCCAAATCGTAAAAAAATAAAAATAAAAAATTTTGTCCAAAAATTAAAAAGTTAGGGGTGGACAACCCTTATCAGTTAGAGGTATGAAAAATAGATAGTTTCCGATTCTCAGACCTATTGAATATGCATATAAAATTTCATAAAAATCGGTCGAGTCGTTTCGGAGGAGTAGATGGTAACTAACATTGTGACACAAGAATTTTATATATTGAATATAATCACAGCAACACTTCCTCTTTCTCTGGAGATTTATTTACTTTCGTCTACTTTCACTATAACAACATATTAATTCTAGAAAAATACTTATGATTACAAGAGTAATTAATACACTTTTCTTTCTAAATTCATTAATTATGTCTTCTAAAGCATAATATTGATGAAAATAATTTTTAACATTTTTTTTTTAATATTTTTATTCTAGCACCTACTCGAACTAAATCAAAATCAAAGCTTTTAGGCGTTAAAAAGACTTTTTCAAGGATAAGTTTAGAGTTAGTTAGTTATTACTGAACTGAAGCTAATAATCCTGATACATATTCTTAAAAAAAACATGCACGACAAGGTAAAACGAAGGATGTTGGTTTTGTTGTAGTAATTTTTTTATCCTTAAAAGCTTTTAATTTTGTATTAGTAATTAGGGGGAGAATCAATTATTACAGTAAACTATAAATAACTAGTTTTATTAGTCTCTTCTGGGAGCCTGATTAAATAAATGCAAAAGTGTAGCAGTTACAAAACTGACCAAGCGAAGCATGACCTAGTTTTATGAAGCTTATTTGAGCGACGTTATCAAATTATATCGATCGTATTTTTGTTGAATTCTACACCAGATTCTTTTACATTTTTACGACCATTTTTTAAGATAAAATGTGGTAAACTTTTTTTTTACTAGATACATTAAAATTCATTCAAAATAGCTACTGAGTTATGATAATTCCGAATTGATACGTTAACAGCATATTTTTAAAAGACTAGTTTCCAAATTTTACTGTCTAGTAGATCATTAATCAATTTTTTTCTGTTTTGAGTACAACTCCTTTACATAATTAAACTATCAAGTAGCTACAATTAAAATTCAAAGCAATTAAATTGTTCGGTGGAAAATATAGTCCTCATCATTGGTCTCGAACAGTTACAATCCCTTTAAATAGAATTCATTCTCTTCGACTTCCATTTATATGTTATACACCCCTAACTTTTACACTGTACTGGTTTCTAAACCAAACCATTTAAATCGATTTCTTTCCTACATTAAAAAGACATTAATACCTTACTTATTTAGATATGCATTTATTGTTAAATCAATCGACATTACTTACTGTGCTTTGAAAAAAAAAACACGACTCAATCTTTTTTATAATTTATAGATAATTCTGCACCCTATTTGTCCTCTGCACGCAACTAGAACTCGCACTTGATTGATTTTTTTTAACTATTGATAACCTACATAGATTTTTCCCAGGCTTTATGTATAATTAACGTGAACAGCTAGGTAGTATTTAAATAAATGAAGATAGTGTCGAAGGCCCACACGATAAGGTTCCGCCACTGTTTGTTCAAACATTTATGACAGGGAGAAACATGCATATAAAATATATAAAAAAAAAGGAATTAGTTGCGGATACTCAATGTATAATATTCAAATTGTACAAGGATTTAAGAATTTTACAATTTAATAGATAATAATTGAAGCAATCCTGAAGAGATGAAAAAATTTTTATTACTTTAAATAAATCATTAGATATTACTAATTAAATTCGTTTCACTAAATGTTTAGTGATTATGTAAAGTAACAAAAAGCTTTTCGTATGCTTCGAATTGCTTTTTGAAGATATATGTCCGTATATGGGGGGAAGAACTAACTACAAAGGGTACAATATTTGTTGTTTATTCTACAAACCTCTCAGCTTGTTGGGTCTCTTTTTCACGCATTACGTCAGTTATTAAGAAGAAGAAGAAAAGGCAAACAAAATATTGTATTCTATGACAAGGAGGGGGGCGGTTAATAAGCATCTTTATGAATCTAAATTATTTTTGTAAATTATATTAGTAGGTATATAAAAAAAATAATTAATATCCTGTCTGCATAAAATAAAAATTCAATGTATTTCCTTTTTATCTTCTTACATGTATTTTGAATTAATTTTATTATTATTATTCATATTTAATTCTACATCAAATAAATAATTTATTTTAATTTTTCCACGTCAAAATTCTATATTCTATAAGAGAAAAGGTACTTTACCGTAGAATGGCCAATCATATCCCCAGGCCTTTTTTTTAGGGATATTTAAAATCAAAAGTTTATAAGTTGATGTGCCGAAGTGCAAGGCAAAAATGTGAACAAAATTTATTCCGTTGCAAGGAAGTTAACATTTATTTAATTAAAATTTCTTTTATATTTTTTTTAATAGATAAGTGACAAGTTTTCTTCATTTTTTTATTAGAAATCATTTTCTGTTTCAAATAAATTAAGAAGTTCAATAATATGAAAATAAATCGGTATAACTTTCTTATTATATTATATAAGTTTTGTGTTGTGTCTAGAAGAAAGAGACCCTTCTAAGTGATGTATACCAGAACCCTTTTTTATCTATTTAAATTTTATAAGTTGGATTTACTTTAGAGAGGGAGGAGATGACATGATCACGGTTTCTGTATTAAAATATGTATCCCTTCAAAACTAAATTAACCTGTTTGAGGGATTTTTCGAAATTTGAACTTCCCTGGCTCGTTTTTAATGGTCCACACTCGTATGAGTAACATAATTTTTTGGTGCTATTTAAAGATTAGGTATATTTTGGACGATTTTATGTAAACACAAGTCGGAATGATATGATAGGTGTAGGTAGTTAGTTTTGTATGTATTAAGAATAGGTATGTAGGTTTCTATTTTTGTAGTAAAATTTGGAAACAACCAAACTATAAACAGCAACAGCCTAGACCCTAGAGCCTAGACGTTTCAATTATTGATGCACACGTTAAATTGTAATGCGAAAAACGTGAACCGTAAAGAGAACGTGATGATTCGACATAATGGCCAAATTAGTCTGGCGTCCGCACGCAATAAAATAAGTAACGACCGCGTATTTAAACAAAAACGAGTCTCTTTATTTATAATAATAATAATTATTATTATTATTATTATTATTACCACTGACAAACTCGCATTGTTAGGAGCCTATTGAAAATTTCTGTGTGACGAAAAAATAACGTAATCGTCATATAATTTATTGATGACGGTGTGTAGGAGGAAATTAATTGAATGGTTTAGTCGATTCTTAATAATTTGTATGTAAAGGTCATTGAGGGAAACTCATTATCACTAATAAGTGGACGTAATAATATAATGTGTGAGTTCGTGCAAAGTGGTACAAAAAGCTGATTTAGGTGAATGATGTGATGTCTTACAAAAAGTAGTAAAAAGATACAAACAAACTACAAACTACCAAATATTAAAAATGCGTCACGCAATAATCATTCCTTCGCCCTTTTATTATGTTGCGTCACTCCTTTTTTCAACCCCCTTACAATAATAAATACCTCACAAAACAAGGATCTTCCCAATTTTGTTTTTATTATTGTTAACTTACATAACTTTATGAATTCAAAAATCAAAAGCTTGGATTTCTAATGATAAAAAATCGAAAATCATGGTTCGGGTCTCAAAATGTCCCATTTTATGACTGATTTATGAAAAAAAAAATTATAAATTCAACCTCAATAATCCGAACCAAAATTATTATCTGAATGCACCTTGATTATCCGAACACAGGGTAGGTACCGACAAAAATCCTGCAACCCACTGCTAAAAGTTACAAATACAAATGCGGATGTCTGTCTGGGAAGACGAATATGAAATACCCTTGTCGATATTATCAAAGAAAAGTAAATTAGAAAGAAATGTCGGTGACATACAAGAAGTAACAGAATTTTAAAAAAAATCCAGTGGATGTTTTTAGCGAAGAAAATACAGGATAGAAAAATTTAAACGATAGTAAAAACTTGGAAAATTCTTCAAATCTTTATCAGAATAATTGAATGAAAAAATTGTGCATGTAGCAATCAAAAGTTTTGTTAAAAATGGGCAGAATAAAAATCTGAATTTGTCAACTATGTAGAAATGCTTAAATTTTAGAGTTTCGATACTTTAATAGCTTTGGAACGTAAATAAAAGCGAGTTTTTCTAAATAAACTTTAACAAAAGATTTTTGGTCTTCACATCAAC
Organism: Agrilus mali; assembly: GCA_029378335.1. Classification (NCBI taxonomy): domain Eukaryota; kingdom Metazoa; phylum Arthropoda; class Insecta; order Coleoptera; family Buprestidae; genus Agrilus; species Agrilus mali. The sequence goes on from CM055658.1 coordinate 5,094,532, forward strand.
GTTTTACATTTTTCTTGTATTCTACATGAAAAACAATTAAAAGCGGAATAATTAATTTTTTGGGTTCTTACATTTTAAAAAAAGATCAATAAAAAACAATCGGTCTTCATGAATCAAACCTTTTTATCAAATCGACGTTTCAATCATTTACGATACGTCAGTTAGGTTATGGTATATACCTGTTCTCCCATTTCCTTCCCTCCCCAACCCACTTTAATTTTAAAATTGTTTTTATCTCAAAATATGGGCAAAATTCAATAAAACCCATATATGCTTATATTCTAGACAAAAAACATTTTCTAAATAATGTCGGTTGAAAAGGGGAAGGTTACACACCCTAACCTAACCTACACTTCAGAAAGTGAAAGAAACACCAATTCCAGAGAAAAACGTTATTATAAAAAAATGTCATTTGAAAGAAGGGAGAAAGAAGGAACCCCAGTGGAGCAAAGTTGTGCAACGGACGATTTCTTTTTTCATAAATCCGCAGTCAACACAAACGATTAAAAAAATTGCAAAAAGGTCGCTGTTTTATTTTTTTTTTTACATTAGAAAACCAGATGACCGTGAAAGTTGAGAATAAAAGGGTGGAGTGGGGTTAAGTATAGAACACCAAGACACTAAGAAAGTATCGTTAAATAAAAGTAGACGGGTTGGATTCGCGAGTGACGATAAGAGAGACTTGAGTACGATAACGCCGACTTCCTTCGTGTTCTCTTTTCGTACCATAACCTTACGACCCTAAGCTATCGAAAGAATATTTTTATTTGATTACTTAGAAACTTCTTTTGTCTCAACCTCTCTCGTCTCTATCGTTCTTAAATACATAAATATAATTTTTGCTCTTCCTACGTCCTTCCAATCGTGGCCATAGGTATATTATACTCATTGTATTTGTAAATATTCAAAAATATGTTTGATAAAGCAAAATCAACGTGACAACTAATAAATCCTTTGCAAAATTATTATCTTGATTAAATTTAAGATGCCTACATAATTAAGTATCTTCCTATTGTTTTTTTTTTTATTCCACGTGCCCCGCTCTTCTGACCTTGCTTTTTAGTAACCCTTTTCCTATTGAATAAATTATTAATCAGCATACAATTCCAACGTTCAATTTTGCTTCATGCAAATTCATTCTGACATTTGATTGGCACTTTCATGCTATAATGTACTTGCTTCCTTGAGGATAAATCGAAACGGAAAGCCTAACGAAATCACGCAATATTAGGTACATGGATAGTCAGAATATATTACCTATTATATTATATGTGGTAAGACAGGCAAGGAAGTAAAGTGGAACTCATCATTTATTTAAGTGGCTTAATACTTTTTCCTTGTATACAAAATTAACAACACCATAAAGATAATTATATTAAATAAGATAAATATGATGAAAAATAATAAATTATGCACGGTAGGTATTTCATAATCAAGATTAAGCTCAAGGTGTATAATATACAGTTTATTAACTACTTCATTAAGTACATGAAATTATATACTATACTGCTGAAAATATGACACTATAATGTATAATACCATATTTTATAAATATTTATGAAAAATGACATTAAATATTATACTGTTATTAGGTATTATTTAGAAAATCATTGCAGTGTCATGTGATTAATTAAAATTATTGTCAACTAAATACGATTTATTGTAGCAAAAATTGTTATTTTTATTTAATCAAAAATAAATTAATGTGCAATTTAAATTTTTGACAAAATAAATTGTTTATTGGTAAAACAATTAAATGATGAATGATAAAAAAGTAAAAAAATCACAAATAAAAATTTGTCTTTAAAAAAACATTAATTTGTTCTTAAATTTGATTCAAATATTCAAATCCAAAAATTATTAATTTCAGCAGACCCTTAATGACGTAGCTTATACATTATTTATCGTATAGAACATAGAAATACCTAGATACAAAATTAATTCAGTAATCAGAATTCCAAATATTTTAATTGTTGCAAAATCGTTCAATATGTATCAACAAATCTACATTTTATCAGAAAATTTCCAACAAAACCGCAAGTCACTCAGTCGCTATTTGAACTTTCATAATTAAAAAAAAATACATTATGTACATAGTTGATTGTTTGTTGTCAGGTTTGAATTCAAGGAATTTTGATTTAATTTTTTTCTTCAAAGATAGAAAGAAACCACTTTGATTACTAGATGTAATCATATTATTAACTTTAAAAACAGTTGGAAACGAAAGCTCAAAATTTAAAAGAACTTGTATTTGTAAAAGAACAATATAAAATCGTGATTTAGAGTTTAAAAGTTTGTGCCTACAACCAGTGAAAGCGGAAGTCATAGTACGACTTTGCGTAGGTACTACAGTGCATTTCAATTGATATTCCTACTCAGTACACATTTAAATATTTCATTTGAGCAATAAGGTAATAATAATAAGTCCAATAAGTGCACTTTTAAATATTTAGCTGCGTTTTCTCATGCGAACAGTGCCACAGTAGACATTTAAATTTTTTTTGTTTTCTACACCTTTACACCCATCACACACGTACTTTTCATCATTAAATGCAACTCATTACAATATTCATTAATAGAATCGTTAAAGGGAGCGTCATCTATTGAATAATACGACGTGGTATAGGAAAATTCGTACAATTACCTTTTAATATAGGTAATACGTGTCCAATAAGCTATTTGGGGATAGAATACTTTGTTCAAAATATTTTTAGAATTTGGTAAATTGAGAACAGTTTTTGGAGGAGTACCTACACGATATTTTTAGGCAGATGTGGCTGAAAAAAAAAACGCATCCGTGTATTCACCAAATGATGCATTAAAGGACATAGAATACTGAGGGCTTAAGCACTACTTCTGAATTGAATTTAAAATATTTAATAAAACACTAAATAGCTCAACCCCCAACGCCAAAACAAGACGGTAAACGTCTGAACCGCTTTTCGGTAACAAAGTTACTTTTTAAAGGACTGAAGGGAACTAAGAATAATGGTAAAGTACCTAAGGGTTGTGATCAGGGTATGGGATGTCGACGGTAACGCCATCGTAGCATCTGTCCCACCAACTAAATCGCCTTTGTTTATTACCTCTAAATTACTGACAGTAGAGAAAATTTGGTTGTGATGACGATTAAAAATTGTAGTTCATTGTCGTTGCGTATATATGCACATAGGGTGCGCACCAGTGTGCACGTAAAACTTGGGATTTACTATCATATCATATCAATTTGTTTGTGGTTTATGAATTTGTTGTCGTATGATCGATCAATCGTCATATCAATCGTTGTACAGTTTTGTGATGGTTTTGTGTTATAAGTTTTTCGTTTTTGTTTGTTGACATTTTTGATAAAGTGTGAACTACCTGAAAACTTGTTTTTTCACTTGAAAGAGTATAAGGGGCATAAATTATTCCATCCCTCAAGTATGTTTACTGCTTTGATTAGAAACATCATTACTCGTTGCGAGTGTTACTAGATCGACCAGATCTCCTTCATCAAACTGTTGTCATACAGAAGCTACTGGATTTTATACAAATAAATAATTTTTTATGTACTGTTATTAAAAATTTGCTGAATTCCTTTATTCTTTTAAAATAGAATAATGCAATAGTTCTTTTATATAAAATTGTAACTGTATTTGTATTATTGTATTCGCAATATTTATTACGTTACTGTAATTATACCTTTAATTAAATATATGTACTTTTGTGATAACGTATTTTCTTTATTTTTATAATAATAAATTATGATAACAAAAACCCTACATGCTTCACGCTTTTAAAATTCCCGCCATAGCCGATATAGTAGTTTTCTATGTAGAATTTTCCATCTTCTTTCTCACTCTTCAATGTAGCTTGGTGGGACAGTTGATGAGATGGCGCTGATGTCAAATTAAGAAATCGAGCTTCTTATCTATAATCGTCATCTAGGGTTGTGATTAAGTGAACAAAACTTGATCTAAACAGCAGTGACCAATAAACCTTACAAATTAAAGTATAAATAGTCTAGGGGCAGGGATGGAACCCCTTTCATTGTTAAGAGAACTTAATCTATTTTTATAAATACATATATTATCAAAACAGTTTTGGTGAAGATTATTTCTGATTTCCTTCAATAATTTAAGATTGTCAACACTAACCCTATAGTTTTTACTGAGAATATGTTAACTTTTCTGTTCTACCGTATTTAGCATGGGGTAAGTGTTCTTTGAACCTAAGGCGAATAGAGCGCCTTGTTTGACCGACATATCTCCTTACAATCAATTTCGTAAATCTCTGACTTTTCTACACAATTCTATCCTTGTTTAATATAAGTATGAAACAATAAGGCGTTAGATACATTTAAGTGATTCATATTTTCTAATAAAGTAAACAACCGCTTTTTCACATTAATTTCGTAAACTAATGTTGAAATTCAGTTAAACCTACATTTAATAATACGTAAAATAAATAGGGTGTAAAATGTAAATCGTAAACGTAATCGCTTTCGAGATCACTGAGGTTAGAGATGTGGTTTATTTGAAATAAAGTTTAATAATTTAAAATGTGTACGTGGGTACTGGGTACTGATCAGAGGCGGCTGGCTCTTTAATGAGAGCAAATTAATGAGCAATTGCACTTTCTTTAATTAAAAAAAAACCGCCTTAGCGACCGTTCATAAAATGCGTTTGCTTACAATTTATTAATTAAATTATTTATTTGTTCGTTTCAAAAGATATTTATTAATTTATTTAAATTTTATTATAAAAATAAAATAAATATTTTCGACTATCAAAATTTGTGTATTATCAATCAAAATTTATCATGTTCAGGGGGGGGGGGTGTTTAGTTTTTGTGACTTAATATTTACAAGGGGGTCACAGAAAGTTAATTTTAGTGTGACGTATTTTATAAACAGCCTGAGTGTGGGTATTAACAATAAACTTGCAATTAATTACAAATTGTACTTAAATAAGCCAATAATTGTAGGGGGATAAAAAATATATAGAAAGAGAAAGAAATAAACCTTACAAAGTTGTAAAAGTCTCGCTTTCCTTGAGCACCCTGTATGTATAAGTTCTTTCGCAATGCAACATTGCACATCTTAAAAAATCAACATTATTTTACTATTTATTTATTATTAGTAAAGAGCCTGTTGGTATTTCGAATGAAATAGCAATTGCGAAAAGTTCTTTCTTCATTTATCCATTATCGTAATTGTGGCGTATCTTTTGAAACGTCATCGCCTATTGAAATTATGGGAATAGGAGTAATTCACGGTTCAACATACAGCGGCTCTATTAAAAACGATTACGAAATAATGTAAACTTAATAAGTAGATACCCACGCACAATATTCGGGAGAACTTAGCGTCTAATTATTGCAAGTGTAACTTTTATCGACGACCCAACAACATACAACATGTAATATTAATGGCAATCTTCGTTAATGACACTCATTGTACATTACGGTACCTATGGTACTGTACTAACAAGTATATACACTATAGTACATACATAGAAAAATCGCTTAATGCACGTACAATTATATCAGACGTATTTTGTTACGTTCAATAAAGAATGCGGAAACAAGGAGAAAATTTACATAACCTCAAAATAGATTCACACATAAACAAACTTTGAAACCTCGCGTTTCCTTATTATGTAACATATGTACTTTATTAAGACCAATAGCACCTCGTACGCGTGAATTGATTTTTTTTTGTATTTAACTTTTACCTTCAAAAATTACAATTATGTATATCGGATTGTACCTATTGTGACACCATAACAATTTCGAAATCTTTAAATGAAAAGGTAAGAAGTTCAATAGAATAAAAAGTAAAAAGTGGCATAACTTCCATTGAAATTGCAGCTTCTTGATTGGCATTAGGTGGAAAAGATCAATAATAACAGATATTTCAAAATCTCATGAATCGTGAAATGCGCGAGAACTGCGAGAAACAGAATTTATGCTCGAGTATTTACATGGCCACAAGCGGGGTTAAATCTTTGTGCACTTTACTGTCAAGGCTCATGCCATTAGATTCTGAAATACCTCTAGGAAGATGGAAATTTTATCTACAGATACATACAAATAAAATTGGAGTGTCTGTTTGTAATATTAAAATAACCGCTTTTTACTAAATGCATATGGATGTATACACGGTACATATACCAAATAACATTTTTTACAATTTATGTCTGTCTGTTTGTTTCGGTAAACGTGTCAAATATTTACTTAATTAGAATATTTTTAGCTAAATTTTAAAGATAAGTGTGTACATACAAAATGTTAAAATACATTTCGGCACCATAGTTGTCATCCATATTTAGTAACTGGCTTTACATGATTTTTTTTGTATTCCTAGTATTAATTGTAACTGAGGATTTTTCTTAAACACTTAATAACTTATAAAATGCAAGTATTTTGTTCTATTTTAGTATTTGAGGGAACGATTCAAGATCGACATTCCTCATCGCTTCAAACTTCATACATACATGTCACCCACGTTTTGTGACCACTGCGGATCACTTCTCTACGGCCTTTACAAGCAGGGGTTAAAATGTGGTGGTAAGTTTAGTTTATAAAATTTTGATTGATTGACGGGACTTTCACTGCAGATAACTGACGTAATGAGGAGTAACTTAGGCTAGTTTTTTTTTTTTAATAGGGTCCCACGAAAAAATCAAAACCAATCAAATATTGAATAATTAATAACCATTATAGTTTTTCCATTTTTTTACCCTCAACGGTCACGTTAATGTAAAGGTGGGCGAGAACTATCAAATTATTAAGTCAATACAAATAAAAATATTCTAAAAAATTATTTCTTATTTAATACAAAGTCATCTGGAATCCCCTAAATTATTAAAAAAAAATCGAAAACATTTTTTACCATTTGTAGTCGTGTCTTTTTTCCGGGGGGGGGGGGGGGGGGGGGGGGGGGATTATAAAGAGTATAGAAAAATAAAAAAATTAAAAAATCAAAAAAATATGGTCATTGTACATGAACTGTAAATTAAATAAAAAAGAGAACGAAACTAATACCTTATTTTTTTTCATTACAAAAAAAAATTATTTGAATATCGTCGCTTTTTTTTACATACATAGGCCTGTATTTTGGAATTCTGATAACAACTGTTTTCGGTAACTTTTTTCGACAAGAGCATAGTTAATTGATGTTAGCAATTAAAATAAAGTATTCAGCTTTTAAACCACCAATTTTTGAACCTCCTGTAAGTATATCCAATTAAATCTGGCTATACTAAATGATCTTATTTATATTAGAATAGATAATGGATAAGTTTTATCCTAAGAATTTTTTTTATTTAACTTTCGGTTTGACAACGATGATCATACTGAGAACTTTTTGAACCACCCTGTATAAAATATTTCATTTATTTATAGGTAAGTAATGCTGTTCAGTGTTTTTAAAATATACATTTTCTTTAAATTTTCGTATAACCTACATACGTACTCAATATAGTACCTAGCTAATAAAAAGTCAATGAAATAATTTTGATCATTCATAAATTTTTTGACGGAAGAATTATTGAACACCCCTTTTATTAGTTATTATTAAAAATAAAGCTTTCATTGATGCTGGTTTTTAATTAGTAAATATTTGTTATTTTCTTAAACAAGAAAATGCAAGATTAAAGTATTATATCTAATAAGAATAACCTAACAATTAGAGAAAAGTGGGCAGGTGACACTTCTACTCTCTATTTTTTGCTTCTGGTTCTCTTCCTCCAGTGTGTAGATTTCCCTAGGAATACTGGGTGCGATTAATGGTACCTACGCTAAATTAAAAGCCCCAATGGGGAAAAATACAAAAAAAAATAGAAATAATTAGGGAGAATTTAAATCTGTCTTCCCCTAATGTATTTTGTCAACATTTTTATGAAAATATGTACTGCTTATATGTGGTGCCTAGTAGAACTAGAAATTGATTAAGTAGTCTTTTTTACATTGCTTAACAAGAAAATAATAATTTAACTACTGAGTATTTTTAAATTAAGAAAAATCACTGCATCACCGATGGTTTTCCCATGTTGTAGGTACACAGAATTTGAGTCATCCTGTGCTGCTTCTTTACTCTTTAGTGGACACTTTTATACAATACTAATCTCACTTTGCGTACTGTTTTATATTTTAAGTGATTCATAAATATATGTATGTACCATATAATAAAATAATTAATGGACAAATGGTTCAAATTTTATACAGTACTCGTTCAACCTTCGAATCTGCTTATCCCAAAACAGAAACTTGCACGAAAATAGAATACACACTAAGTATGTATATTGCATTTTTTCTTATTAATATTCCAATATTATTTTTAACAATGTTACAATGCTATCCCTCAATCAGAATTCAAAAACTGTTTCAATAAGCAATTTTGGCATTTGTATGTTTGAATTTCGTAATGGGAATATATTTTTCTAAACCTGTCATTTTGAAAATCGTTATTAATCTAAGCCTTCATCTGCTTCTCGTTAGACCTGCTTTTGCTTCTAAGTGTCTTTGACTAATGCGTCATAATTCAGAAGGTATCTTAGCACCCTAAGGAGTTTTCCTTATTGACTTTAACAGTGCCCTCAGTTCTCTCACTTTTTCTAATAGGTACACTTGCATTTCTAACATTTTTCTCTAAAGTATTTTCATCAACAAACAGAGGGTGGTGTAATTTGTCTACAATTTCTTTCTTTTTTCGATATTGTCGTGTTTTTCCATAAATATAACCCAGATAGAAAAAAATTGGGCTAATCTGAAACAGTTCTTCAAATAGCAATCCTTCAACATAAAAATGAAGAATGACGCATAAAAATCAGTGTATTAAAACGACTAAAGTAAAAAGTACTAGGTACATTTAAGGGGTTGAAATTCCCATTTATTAGGATTTTTTTTAATTTTGTTAGAGCCTGGCAAGTGAGAAAACCAACTGCTGTTGGTATAAACAACATACAGTGTAGTAGTGTTGTTCTAAAATTAGTTATATCAAATTTATGAATAACTATTATTTTTTTAAAAATCACAAAATTAAACAGGTAATAAGGGAAATGACCCGGCCACATTCATTAATTATCTTTTTTTTTAAGAAAATATAATTGTACATAATAAAATCAGTGCGCTTGCGGCGGGTGGTCGTGAAAAAATATTATATAATTTCAATAACAAAAGACAAAGAAAAATGTGTAAACGTTTTTAATTATTAATATGTAGATGGTAGGGTCAGATGAGGTAATTGTAAACAGGCTCTTTATTTCGATGAAATAGGGCTCTTGATTATTCCAACTAATGGGAATTATAGACTGTGGTGTTGACTTTTGACGATTGGATGGATGCTTTAGAGCGCTAAACAGCAGAGAAAGAGTGTCGCAATATTTTATGTTAAACATTAAAAATATTTCTATAAAATATATAATTTTTGGGGTAATTGTGAACACGGCTTCATAAATATAATTTTCATTGGAATTCACATTTGAAAGCAAATTGTTTACTTTTGCCCCATTAAAAAAACCTTCATAAAGCCAGTACAAACAAGATGATTGTTCACATTTACCCCTAAGTTTTCGACTGCGTTAATAAGTGAAGGGGTAATTGTAAACTTAAGTTTTTTTGTAAAAAAAATCCGAATTTGCATATTTAACAACAAAAATTCTCTTAAAACCAAACAAGGACCTAAATTAATCACATAGTCATCTAAATTTAATCTTCATCTAAGATACATCGAGCTTCAAAAGTCAAACTTCCAAAATCATTCACAATTATCTCACCTGACCCTATTTTATCTAATTTTTTACCTTGACCTCCTCCTTCAAGAAATCTTAGTTATTTTGAAAAAAAGACTAAGCATAGTTTCTTGTTTTTTATTTTGTTTGCATCTTTATATATGTAATAATGGACATCACACCCTTAGTGCAGCCAAAATACGTTTAACAATACAGTATTTATGAAAACCTCTTTACAGCCAGGAACACATCATTTTTCATAGCCTTTTAACCGTGGATACCTCTTGACATTGTTCAACTTATTTTTCTTTGGGAACAATAATAAACAGCATTTATAAAATACGAGGGGTGAATTCCAGTTTTAGAACAATTCGTTAACTTTCGTACTCGCCCGATCCAACCAAATCCGGTAAAACTTTCAGAACTGATTTTAAAAGGGCTGAGTGTGAGTTGTTTCCCTCTTCTTGGATTTTGCATTTGCCTACCAGAATTATTCACCCGATCAATACTTGCTCCATTACTACATATACATAGGTACAAATTATACCTACTTATTACACCAATGTTTTAATAACACACCAAACCAAACACTGTAGTGAGCGTGATAATAAGTAAGGAAAAAAATACGTAATAAGTAATCTCAATAAAATAAAATCAGTCGTGTCGTGTGTCCGTGGCGGTTATTGGTACATAAGGTCACAAACACAAAAATAATAATAACAGTCATTTTAGGGTCACACGGTGTGTTAAAGTCGACTACCAATAATAACTAACTACTAACCTTCTTGTGGTATACACAGGGTATTATTATTTTTAACTTTTATACTCAACCAATGCGTATAATCTATAAAATTTAAGATTGCGTGTGTATAAAATAATCAACGACAACAAGAGCAATCTGTCTTTTACTTGTTTTAATGAATAAGAGAAAGTTGGAACCCCCAAAGTATACCAGAATTATTTTAGCTGAATGAAATGTATAAATCAACTTGCAACAGTTTACACATGTACGTCAAATGTTGACACATTGTTGACAGTATAAAATTATAGGGTCGATTATGTATAAAATACACAATGACAGAAAATGTCAAATGTGACACAACTACTCCTAACCTAACCCCTCTTAGTTTTTAATATCGCATAACTTTAGAAGCGATATAAGCAATAAGTTGTAGGGTCAGATGGAGTAATTGTAAAAGCAGGGTAATTGTAAACAGGCTCTTTATTTCAATGAAATATGAGTCTTGATTATTCCAACTAATGGGAATTATAGACTGTGGTGTTGACTTTTGACGGTTGGATGCTTTAGCTTAACGTGCTAAACAGCAGAGGAAGAGTGTCGCAATATTTTATGTTAAACAGTGAAAATATTTCTATATAATATATAATTTTTGGGGTAATTGTGAACACGGCTTTATAAATATAATTTTCATTGGAATTCACGTTTGAAAGCGAATTGTTCACTTTTGCCCCATTAAAAACCTTTATAAAGCAAGTACAAACAAGATGATTGATCACATTTACCCCTAAGTTTTCGACTGCGTTTATAAGTGAAGGAGTAATTGTAAACTTAAGTGTTTTTGCAAAAAAAATCCGAATTTGCACATTTAACAACAGAAATTCACTTAAAACCAAACAAGGACCTAAATTAATCACATGGTTGCCTAAATTTAATCTTCATCTAAGATACATCGAGTCAAACTTCCAAAATCGTTCGCAATTACCCTATCTGACCCTAATTTAGGTTAAATTAAAAAAAATCAAATGAAACTTATGCCTTAGTAGGTATATAATAAAAAAAATATTTTTATATCGTCGCGAATTTTTACATAGACCTATATTTTGGAATTCTGATGAACAACTGTTTTCGACAAAAGCATACTTAATTGATGTTAGCATTTAAATAAAATTTTCAGCTTTAAACCTCCAATTTTTGAACCTCCTGTATATCAAATTAAATCTGGTTATACTAAATGATCTTATTTATTTTAGAATAATGGATAAGTTTTATCCTAAGAATTTTTTTTATTTAACTCTCGGTTTGACAAAAATGAACTAATTGAGAACTTTTTGAACCACCCTGTATAAAATATTTCACTTATTTATAACTAATGTTCACTTGCTCTCATTAAAGAGTCGCCAATGTATTATACATTTTATTAGGTAATTTTTAAAAGTGGAAGTGTCTTTATTATTTGCTATTCCCATCTACAACTTTTTACATAAATTGCACACCATGCATAGATAGATAGTTAGTCATGTAATATATTGTTGAAGAAATAGGTCAAGAACGCATTAAGATCCATAAAGTAGCATAGATTTTTGATAACCTCAAATTCAATTTTATTTCCACCCTCATAAAACATTTTTATTGTCTTTGTCTTGTGTTTACGTGTCATAAAAAAGATATTTTGGCAAGTAATCCGAATAAATTTGACAAAAAAAAAGTGAAGGACGTTATTTTAAATTCGAACTTCCAAAGATTAGTAAAAAATAGAAGATACTAAAACCAACATGTTTGTATCTTATAGGAGGGAACTAAAAGAAAAAAAGTAGCTGCAACAGTATTATTTATTTAATTGATTGATGAACCTTTTAAGTAGGTACCTAGTGTAATTCAATTTTTATAATAAAATAAACACGCAAAGTGAAGGATTACTTCACCACCTGACATAGTGTGTCGAAACAATTGTTATGGAAAAAATATATATTTTGCGGTTTTATTTTGTTTATTATAACTGTAGATATTATTTATTGACCAAAAAATTTCAGCTACATAAAACCTTTCATAAATGTGTTTCTGAGCCTATAAACCCTCCCTCAGTTGAGGGTGGAAACTGTAGAGTGGAGCTGTACATTGAAAATTAGATAAATGGAAATTGTGTAGATACCTAGGTATATAGTGACCTTTTAAGAAGTAAAAAAGGGTTGAAAATATCCTTGTGAAACACCAACAAAGTGCTTCTAAAAAGAAATTAAAGTATGGCATGACCACAAAACCATAACCACGTTGTCCTTTGTATTTATAGTAAACTTTTGGTCCTAAGAAATCAAATAAAAGTATTCTATTGTTAAATTTTGGTTGGATTATGTCAGGTCATGTTTTCTTTGGTGTTTTTAACTGAAGGGTGTTTTTATTGGGATGATTTAGATTGTAAGGTTACAGTAGGAAAAGATAACACAAACGAAGTGGATGTTGTCGTGCACTATTCTCTTTTATCTTCACCCCTTCTGCCTGAAAGTGTCCACCCTCAACTAAAAACACATAAACGTAAACATAAAGTTCTACGACATCACTCTACCCTTCTCTCCCAAAAAGAAAAGCTTCTGAAAAGTAGATGTCAAGAGCAATAAGTTTTACACTGTTCAAACAGGAATCATCAATAGGTATTAATCACGACATTTCAAATATTTAATTGCTTATTATTGACTTCACCCTTTCGCTCGTTTATTACAACATAATTATTTATTTATGTAAATGACAGGTTTCTCTTCAAATTTTTCTGTTTTAATATGATTGTTCACACAACGGTGATAATTTCGCTTTAAGTGCAGAGGATGAGGCAATGTTAATAACATTATTGCTTCTCGTATCAACCTAAAGATTTTTTTTAAATTACCTATCACAAATAATATCGCATTGTGAATCGCCTTCATGCCTACATTTCAACATCAATGAATTTTTGCTGTTAAGAGGGAATCCATTGTTATTTATTATTTTTCTCCAGCTGACAAAAATCCGTGTCGTGATGCAAGGTGCGTAGATATAAATACGTATGTATGTTATTGAAAGTGTCGGTGGATTTCTCAAACAAAATTTTCATCTTGGGTGTAAACACAATAAGTCGATATTCTACCCAAATCCATACAATAAAAACATATCAATCATACAACTATTGGTTTCAAGATCAAGGTTAGTGGCTTGGCTACACGTTGTTATTATTATTACGTACTTTTGCAAAATAAACAATTTTATATTGCAACACAGGCGTTCATTTTCAGTAATAAAATACCTATCAAGCTGCATTTACTGTAGGTAAATCGGTTTTTTATTTAAGAAATTACAATTATGTAGATGTAACAATAAAAGGCGTAGGTATATGTTGAGTATTATTTAACTCAAGCACCCACACAAAAGAATACATATTTCCTTATTCTTCAAGGACTGGTTTTGGGGAAACGCGGAAGTGTAATTGGGGCGATCTTGAACATCAACTGCATTCGATTTTCGGTTTAAGCTCCGCCCAAAAAGTGCGCGAAAAATAAACATTCCCTATGTACATAGATACATATATAACACAGTATATATCGTACTATAATCGGCAACAATGACGTATGAGTAACACACATTACGTATTCCGAACAAATATTGTATGCAACATACAAGTATACACATTACACACATAAAACTATAATGTGTATAAATAAGTAAGTAGTGGAAGTGAGATTGAGCAAGGCAACTACTTACGAACAGGAAGACCACGGTTTCGACGTGAAATTGACGGAAGGCAGAGTATGAGCAAGTACCAGCAGCAGCAGCAGCAGCAGCAACACCAGGAGGTCACAGGCAGCTATCTACCTATATCTATCTGTATGTAGCAGTGGGAGCGAGCGGTAAAAACGATGACAGAACCGGTAAAACAGACAGATGAGCTGAAGCGAGCGACCAGGGAGCGAAACAACGAACTGTGACAGAAAATTTTTATGGAAACAACCGACGGGCCCAACCAACGCACAAAAACACGCGACCGACCTTATTTATATTATTTATTGCTGCAACAACAATCACTCAAATGCATACGCACTGCCGACACAAAACATTATACACCCAAACGACGATGCAAACATTTCCGAACTGACGGTAAAGTTTGGCTGCGCTGGCCTGCCGTCTGTATATCTGTATGTATGTATATTTTTGTAGGTGTGTGTGTGTGTTTTACTTGTATGTACATAAACCGCCTAATACATACATACGTACGTACGGGTACGTACGTACAGAGAGTGCTAGCATGCGAGTGTTCGCAACGACGTCACGTGAACCAGGCGAAAAAGAAGGTAGCTTTGATTACAGCGGGCAGAACGTTTGTACGCGTTCATCTGGCGCAACTCAATATCTACTTCCACGTTCCCGAGAGCGCCGTCGTAACAATTTAAGGGAGCGCGCCGCATCCGCGTCCATCAGGAACCCAACAGCTTCGATCCCATCATCGCGGCGCGGGCTCAGCCAAGCGCCCGCTCGTTCGCTGGATAGCCGCCCGCCGCGGCTGGATCGCTCGCTGGCAGTAGGTTGTTGTATCCCCCGACACGACGAAAACGCGAAGGGTGCCGAACGCGAATTCGCTGGCGTGGGTGGCCGGTTATCATCCCCTTCGTGGTCTCGTCGCCGCTTACATTCCTGTCGATACTGAAATAGGAACTGGGGATGTAGGGAAATCCGAAAGTCAACGATCGAACGAGATGCCTCCAAGATGCCGCGTGACCTACATTCCAGATTGTATTTGCCATAAACATGTATAGGAATGTCATATTCAAAAGGCCTTTCAAATTCAAAAGAAGTACTACATACAGAGTGTTAAAAAACAATTGGCATTCTGTTTTTTCAAGGTTCCAAAAACAGGGGTCGAAGAAAAAAGAAATGATAGTGATCATCATGAGCTTCAGTCTGAACTTAAAATTGTTTCAGAAAATCAGGATTTTGAAATATTCTAACCTCAAAGTCCAAAAAATGCAATTTCGACTTTCTCAAGAACGTTCCTCCATGGAATACCTGTTGCGGCATCATCGATCATCACATCTTTCTGATGTATCAAAGCTCAAGCAATCTCAATACATCAATATTAGCAATGCTAAATTCAAAGGATTTAAACGCAATTTGCAATCTATATAGAAAACCTAAAGAGCAACACAGTTCTAGTCTGGCCTCAACCCCAGCACATCAAGACTAGGTGTGCCAAAATCAAAAGTTCATTCCACCCAAGTAAATAAACGCAAATCCTTAATGAGGATTTTGAGTTATCAAGATCCTAAAACAAAAAAAAAATACAATTTCCATTCTTCTTAAAGTATTTGGTGGGACAATACAACTTTCATCCCTCGTCATCTCATGTTGCTAAATTCATAACTTCAGCACTTCGAAATTAAGGACGCCAATTTCAAGTCTTTTCCAATATTTATTTTATTTATTTATTTATTTACTGAAATTACGGGCAGAGCCCAATTACATAGTTAAGTACTAAATTATTACATTAGAAAAAAGATACAAAACTGTTATATAAAACACAATTAAGCACTCTAAAAATAAAAAAAATAAAAAGAAAAACAATATGAGATAAATAAATTAAAGGAAATTAATGACAGTGTTAAATAGGTTTTTTTTTTAAATCAGCTTTGGACATAAAGCCTGCATCAGGTGGAAGTTGGTTCCAGGAACGGATCATGCGCGGTATAGGAGAAAAAAAGAGTGCGTTAGAGTTGCAAGATGGTTCCACAAAAGAGCGAGCACTCCGAATTTCATAAGGAATAGAGCGGGCAGTAAAAAGTTGTAATAAATAAGGGCAATCGATTTTGTTGTTAAGAAGGCTATGAATAAACATGTTGTCAGCAATATGATGTCTAGAAGCAATAGAAGGTAAAGAGAAACGTATGACAGCGAACAGATATTTAGTTTTTTTGATATCGAGGACGACCTTTCGAATCAGTGAGAGTGGGAATATCATTAATAAATTTTATGGAGAGCAAATCATTAGGATGATGTTGGTTGTGTTCATCGGCCATTGTACGTACTTTTTTAAAATACTCTTGTTGTTGACGTGTACGATCGGTATGGGCTCTGACATCCTTGGGAAGATATTTGCAGATTCGTAAAGCAGCAAAAATTTCACTTCGAGATTCAAATTTTACTTTTAAAGGCCTAGTTTTTCCTTTAATGAATCGCCCTATTCTACTCATACTAACAACCTGAGGTGTATTGGACACCTTAGCACAATTAGCAGCTTCTTTAAACAATAAGGAGAATTTATCAGTGTCACTATCAGTGGCAGGTGTAGATGTAGAGGGATCAGATGCTATGGAAGTCAGCTCATTGGGATTAACGCTCGATGCAGATATAGAGGTAGCAAGCGGTGGATTAGTTGCAGGTGATTCCGAAATACCAATTATGATAAGGTTAGCTGCCCTACTCTCCATATCTTTAATTTCAGCAATGACTCTATGCGAGATAGAGTCAAGGTTAGATTGTGACGAGAGATCTTCAATTCGAGAAGAGACATTATCCATATCTGAGTACAAGCTATTTATACGGGATTCGTTATCACTAATCCTGGTATCGTGGTTGTCGAGACGACTAACTAATTTCGAGATGTCAGAGGATAACGAAGATGACAAAGCAGATAACTGGTTTTGGATAGATGCTTCAATGGATCGTGTAGCGTCTAATATAGTATCTTTTATCAACTTGGATATGTCTACTTGACCAGAGGATGGTGATGTAGGAAGGCTCGAAACGTCTCGTTCTGCATGTTTCTGAAGGTTGAGTGTCGCGAGGTCACCAAAAGAATTGGATTGAGCGAACGAGACCTCAGCAGAGTTTGAGGGGATGATACCGTGGGAGCCGGTGACGGAATTGGCCGCGTCATTAGCACCAGAAAAACTGTTCTCAATCATTGCTCTGGAGCACTTGGAGCAAACGATGGATGATTTATTTAGGTTTGCAAAGGCACAACCTGCAGCATCTGCACATTTCTGATGATATTTATCTTTGCAGTCGGAACAGGAAAGCAATTTTGCTTTACCGACGACGACACAACCACGATAACAACAGCGTAAAGGTAGAAGTAGCTTGATGTTGTCTTTGATAGCAGAATCTTTGTAGATGGACATTGTACATGAATATGCAGTAATCGCGAACGAAGCAGTCTTTTTATTGTATCAATTTATATAAATATTATGATTGTAAGTTGTTTTTCTTTTTCGTTTGTAGTATTGTGGCAGAAAAAAAGGTTTTTATACTAATATCACTAAAAAAGTTATCACGTTATCAGTGTCAAAATTTTAAAAACTTCTAAGGACAAACTGCTCGAGAGCACGTGTAACTGAATGAAAAATGTTTCACACTCAAAAACTCACGGATTGCAGCAGACGATATGTAAAAAAATCGCACCTTTTTGAAGAAAACTCTTGGGACTATAAGTCACAAAGAACTCAATAAAAACTGGATATCACTTCCGCAGTAAAACGACAAAAAACACTGAGCAAGTTAAACACGACTTAATTGTGTTAATATCTTTCTGCTTTATGCAATATGGAATAAAGACAAATATTCGTCGAAAAGAATAAAAACGACAGTGACCATGATGATGAGTTCGAATTTGAGCTCAGAATTACTTCAACATATTAGAATTTAGTGACATCTTACTCTCAGAAGCCAAGAAATGCATTTTTCAACCTACCTGAGAACATTCCTCCATGCAGTACCAGAGAAATGATAGTGATTATCGTGAGTTTCGATCTGAACTTACAATTGTTTCAAAAAATCAGGATTTTGAAATATTCTAACCTCAAAGCCCAAAAAATGCAATTTCGACTTTCTCAAGAGCGTTCCTCCATGGAATACCTGTTGCGGCATCATCGGTCATCACATCTTACTGATGTATCAAAGCTTAAGCAATCTCAGCACATCAATATTAGCAATGCTAAATTCAAAGGTTCAAAGGCAATTTGCAATCTATATAGAGACCTAAAGAGTAACACAGTTCAAGTCTGGCCTCAACTCCAGCACATCAAGACTAGGTGTGCCAATTCAAAAGTTCATTCCACCCAGTAAATAAACGCAAATCCTAATGAGGATTTTGAGTTATCAAGATCCTAAAACAAAAAAAAAAAACAATTTCCATTCTCTTAAAGTATTTGATGGGACAATACAACTTTCATCCCTCGTCTCTCATGTTGCTAAATTCATAACTTCAGCACTTCGAAATTAGGGACCCCAATTTTAAGTCTTTTCCAATATGGAATAAAGACAAATCTTGTCGAAAAGAATAAAACGACAGTGACCATGATGATGAGTTCGAATTTGAGCTCAGAATTACTTCAACATATTAGAATTTAGTGACATCTCACTCTCAGAAGCCAAGAAATGCATTTTTCAACCTACCTGAGAACATTCCTCCATGCAGTACCAGAGAAATGATGTGATCATCGTGAGTTTCGATCTGAACTAAAATTGTTTCAAAAAATCAGGATTTTGAAATATTCTAACCTCAAAGCCCAAAAAAAGCAATTTCGACTTTCTCAAGACGTTCCTCCATGGAATACCTGTTGCGGCATCATCGTCTCACATCTTACTGATGTATCAAAGCTAAGCAATCTCAGCACATCAATATTAGCAATGCTAAATTCAAAGGTTCAAAGCAATTTGCAATTATATAGAGACCTAAAGAGAACACAGTTCAGTCTGGCCTCAACCAGCACATCAAGACTAGGTGTGCCAATTCAAAAGTTCATTCCACCAGTAAATAAACGCAAATCCTAATGAGGATTTGAGTTATCAAGATCCTAAAACAAAAAAAATACAATTTCCATTCTCTTAAAGTATTTGATGGGACAATACAACTTTCATCCCTCGTCATCTCATGTTGCTAAATTCATAACTTCAGCACTTCGAAATTAGGGACCCCAATTTAAGTCTTTTCCAATATGGAATAAAGACAAATCTTTGTCGAAAAGAATAAAACGACAGTGACCATGATGATGAGTTCGAATGAGCTAGATTACTTCAACATATTAGAATTTAGTGACATCTCACTCTCAGAAGCCAAGAAATGCATTTTTCAACCTACCTGAGAACATTCCTCCATGCAGTACCAGAGAAATGATGGTGATCATCGTGAGTTTCGATCTGAACTTAAAATTGTTTCAAAAAATCAGGATTTTGAAATATTCTAACCTCAAAGCCCAAAAAATGCAATTTCGACTTTCTCAAGAACGTTCCTCCATGGAATACCTGTTGCGGCATCATCGGTCATCACATCTTACTGATGTATCAAAGCTTAAGCAATCTCAGCACATCAATATTAGCAATGCTAAATTCAAAGGTTCAAAGGCAATTTGCAATCTATATAGGAGACCTAAAGAGAACACAGTTCAAGTCTGGCCTCAACCCAGCACATCAAGACTAGGTGTGCCAAATTCAAAAGTTCATTCCACCCAAGTAAATAAACGCAAATCCTTAATGAGGATTTTGAGTTATCAAGATCCTAAAACAAAAAAAAAAAAACAATTTCCATTCTTCTTAAAGTATTTGATGGGACAATACAACTTTCATCCCTCGTCATCTCATGTTGCTAAATTCATAACTTCAGCACTTCGAAATTAGGGACCCCAATTTTAAGTCTTTTCCAATATGGAATAAAGACAAATCTTTGTCGAAAAGAATAAAAACGACAGTGACCATGATGATGAGTTCGAATTTGAGCTAGAATTACTTCAACATATTAGAATTTAGTGACATCTCACTCTCAGAAGCCAAGAAATGCATTTTTCAACCTACCTGAGAACATTCCTCCATGCAGTACCAGAGAAATGATGGTGATCATCGTGAGTTTCGATCTGAACTTAAAATTGTTTCAAAAAATCAGGATTTTGAAATATTCTAACCTCAAAGCCCAAAAAATGCAATTTCGACTTTCTCAAGAACGTTCCTCCATGGAATACCTGTTGCGGCATCATCGGTCATCACATCTTACTGATGTATCAAAGCTAAGCAATCTCAGCACATCAATATTAGCAATGCTAAATTCAAAGGTTCAAAGGCAATTTGCAATCTATATAGGAGACCTAAAGAGTAACACAGTTCAAGTCTGGCCTCAACTCCAGCACATCAAGACTAGGTGTGCCAAATTCAAAAGTTCATTCCACCCACGTAAATAAACGCAAATCCTTAATGAGGATTTTGAGTTATCAAGATCCTAAAACAAAAAAAAAATACAATTTCCATTCTTCTTAAAGTATTTGATGGGACAATACAACTTTCATCCCTCGTCATCTCATGTTGCTAAATTCATAACTTCAGCACTTCGAAATTAGGGACCCCAATTTTAAGTCTTTTCCAATATGGAATAAAGACAAATCTTTGTCGAAAAGAATAAAAACGACAGTGACCATGATGATGAGTTCGAATTTGAGCTCAGAATTACTTCAACATATTAGAATTTAGTGACATCTCACTCTCAGAAGCCAAGAAATGCATTTTTCAACCTACCTGAGAACATTCCTCCATGCAGTACCAGAGAAATGATGGTGATCATCGTGAGTTTCGATCTGAACCTAAAATTGTTTCAAAAAATCAGGATTTTGAAATATTCTAACCTCAAAGCCCAAAAAATGCAATTTCGACTTTCTCAAGAGCGTTCCTCCATGGAATACCTGTTGCGGCATCATCGGTCATCACATCTTACTGATGTATCAAAGCTTAAGCAATCTCAGCACATCAATATTAGCAATGCTAAATTCAAAGGTTCAAAGGCAATTTGCAATATATATAAGAGACCTAAAGAGTAACACAGTTCTAGTCTGGCCTCAACCCCAGCACATCAAGACTAGGTGTGCCAAATTCAAAAGTTCATTCCACCCAAGTAAATAAACGCAAATCCTTAATGAGGATTTTGAGTTATCAAGATCCAAAAACAAAAAAATACAATTTCCGTTCTTCTTAAAGTATTTGGTGGGACAATACAACTTTCATCCTTCGTCATCTCGTGTTGCTAAATTCATAACTCCAGCACTTCGAAATAGGGACCCCAATTTCAAGTCTTTTCCAATATGGAATAAAGACAAATCTTTGTCGAAAAGAATAAAAACGACAGTGACCATGATGATGAGTTCGAATTTGAGCTTAGAGTTACTTCAACATATTAGAATTTAGTGACATCTCACTCTCAGAAGCCAAGAAATGCATTTTTTAACCTACTTGTGAACATTCTTCTATGCAGTACCTAGTGAGGAATCATCGGTCATCACCTCATGTTATTCAATCAGAGACTAGCATCAACCCTAGCAAATCAAGGTTAGGAAAAGCGAATTCAAAAGTTTTTTAAATAAGTAAATATGTAAACACAAATCCTTTGTCAGGATTTTAAGATATTATAAATTCAGACGTTAAAAAGAAACGCAATGTGCGTTCTTCTTAGGAATAGTCACAGACAGAGGACCTAATGAGACAACAAAACCATCATCCCTAATAATCTCATACTGTTGAATTCAAATCTGACCACAGCTCATGCACATCAAGATTAGGACAACAAAATTCATGAATCCTTTCAAATAAGTTAATGAACGCGAATCCTTGATCAGAATTTTGAGATATCCTAACCACAAAAAATTGCAATTTTCGGCCTTCTTGAGAACACTCCTCGTAGGATAACACAATAACCATCAATCAACATTTCATACTGCTGAGTTTCAATTTTGCCTCAACCCCAACACATCAAGATTATGAATTCCGAATTAAAAAATCCATTCAAATAAATAAACCCAAATCCTTCAATAGGATTTTGAGATACAGTGAATACAATATTTGACCTTCTTGAGAACACTTCTACTTACCTGAAGTACATAATGGGACAATACAACCTTCATGTCATCATCGTATGTAGCTGAATCCAAAGTTTTTACGCGTGTAAACACAAATCGTTAATCAGGATTTTCAACTTTCTTAACTCCAAAACTCAAAAAAGCAACTTTCAACCTTCTTAAGAACACTTCTACGTACATCAATGAATTCTTAATGAAACATATCAACATATTACTGAATCAAAATTTAGTCTTAGCTCCTGCACATCAAGATTAAAAATGCCGAATTTGAAGGTTCATTGAAATACTTACTTAATATTTTTTTATTCTTGTTTTATTTTCCTGTACAGTTAGGTACTAATTGTGATAAAGAGTAACCTCATATGACACTTCATAAGACGCCAAAATCGGGGGTCGAATAGAAGAGAAACATAAGCAATGGTGATGAGTTCGTACCCAGGCTCAGATTTGCTTCAGTGCATCAGGATTTTAAGATATATTAACTCTGAAACAAAGTCCATCTTTCTTTCGTTGCTGAATTCAAAATTGGTCTCAAAATAGCCCCAGCAAATTTCAAATAATTCGCATGATGCTGTTTGGACTTGTTTTGTTTTAAGATTTTGGGCTTGCCGTTTAAAAATAAATAGAAAATGATTACCCTCTTTTCTATTTCTTCTTTTCCAACTGCTTTAGTAGTGCTCTCGAAAGAGAAAGTGCCCTCGAAAACAAGAGCACTGCTATAGCGAGTTGAAAAGAACAAAAGAACGTACCTATAGGACAGAAGGTGCTCGTTTTCCAAGTATTTTTCAACAAGGAGCTTGAATCTGACTTTAGAATTTCCCTGACACATTGAATATTAGAAATATCTTAAACTTAAAATCAAATTAACATCATTCGGATTTTAAGGGTTGAATATAGATCAAAATCTTAATGTACTGAAGCAATTCTCAGGGAAGATTCAAATTCATCAATTCAAAAAATATATTACACTACCAACCCTTTTTGTAATGTTAATTTTTACCCTAATACGTAACAGGCCAAATATTTGATACTTTGAATCTTCAAAAATTTTCTAAATTCATAATTTCAAAAAAATCTCAGTTAAATGGAAGGAGGTCATTGAAAATCTCACGTCAACTTTTTGATTCAAGGAATTGCTATAATTTTTATTCCTCGTTTAATTAAAAGCTCAATATAGAGTAAACCTCACGTAAGGGGCAGGAACTATTCAAACTGAAGAAACTTCCTCATACCGAAATTTTCCAAAACATCTTATGATGCTCCCACTTGCAGATTCCTTTTCTATTCATCCTGTCCTTAAATTTTTTCTCTCAAAATATGGCATTCCAATAAGATAATTTGTTTTGAATAAATTGTTTATTGATTATCCTATTAAAAAAAATAGCAATAACATATGTACAACCGCTCATAATTTAAATATCCGCTCAACCTTTGGCTCAGTCGTACTTCCGTTGTCGTGTAGTAAACATCAATCTTTTTCAATTTTTGCGTCAATCATTACAATTTACGTATTTCAGAGCCAATTACATATGCATCTGATATTTTAGATTGAAATTGTTTCCGTCAATAACAAAACAAACTAAAAAGCAAATCGCAATGCTGATGAAAATTTTTACATAATTTTACAATCAATAGCTAGATAAAATTTATTTATTTAATGTTACCATTAGTAAGTTTAGATCACGCAGTGTAATTTTAAGTTTTAGCTACGGAAAGTTCACGTTGAAGTTCTTTCCCCTACGAATGGATACTTTCAAAAAATATTGCTATAATAACAATTTAAAGGGTAAAAAATCATAAAATATTAAAATTATATTTTTTCACCCTTCAGAATTGCTAGTATTATTTTTTGGACAAAATAAAGTTTAATTTATTTTTTATAATTTAATTTCAAATCAGGGTTCATCACCATCTCATCTAATGAGAAAATTGTTACAAATTTGTTAGATCAAACCTGTACGAAAATAGTTAACTTTAATTTCACTTTATCAATAACATTTTACTTATTTTTTAATTTGGTTTTTATATTGCAGTTAATGTTCTTTTTTTATCCGTTTGTCGTAGTGGACTCATTATTTATTTTTTTTTTAATTGTTTTTCTACACTTTTTTATCTTGTGTAAGTGTATTTTAGAGTAAAAGGAAAGTGTTTCGTACGATATCGTTTAGATATTTTCGTTCACACGTTGTTCAAGACTAATTAATAAAAAAAAAAACAATCTTAACGATATTTTGAAAATTATTAAATACCTACGTTAAGCTAAAAATTTTTTAAAATAACATAGGTAGTTAAAATGTATTACCAATAATTTCAAAATATTTTTGAAGGTGTTTGGCAAAGGCAAGTATTGCAATTATGGCACTGTAACCTTAAAATAAATTAAAAACAAAACAAAAATAAAAGCTTAAAAACAATTCGTCCATCATTAACGTTTCTTAAACCAAGGAAATATTATTAATATATCGTATTAAATCTTCCTAACGATCGTTATTGTTAATGAGAAGAGCATCATCATCATTAAATTATGGTGAAATTAAAGTGCGCAAAAAATTGACCATGTTCTTAATAATATGTGCCCAAGGTTTATAACAAGGTCACTATCATTGAAAAATGAAAAGTCTGGTCGTGGTCTGTGATAGGAACATGACGGTAAGACCTTAATTAATTTGATTTGTCTTCGTACTGTTTCATAATCAACTTGTCTATAATAAGAAAAAAATAGGACTGAAGTTGTTTCGCTTTAATACTTAATACAAGTCAAGTGCATTTTGATTTTGAAAAATATATGCCTATCTATAAACGATAATGAAAGTAGAAGTTCCCGTACCACAAGTGACCTTTACAACATCCTTGTATGTACCTTAATGCTTAATATATCTAATATATAAAATTCGCGTGTCACAATGTTAGTTACCATACTTCTCCGAAACGACTTAACCCATTTTCATTTTTTGGACAAAATTTTTATTTTTAAAAAATACATATAACGCTTAATTTTCATCCTTCTACCACCAACCCCCATTTTTTAATAGCGATATTAGTACTGTAATAATCTTCAACTCTCAGTGGTCGATAACTGATTAATTATTATCAATCGATTAGTCATCCCCACCAGGCGTCTACTGATGTCACTACTCACCCAGCAAACAGCAGCAAACGGAGTGGGGATGAGAATGAAGCAGATTTTTTTAGAATGTTAGTCAGTTCAAATATGTTCTAAGAAGTAAAAGAATGTTTCATTATGACATTTCAGAATGATTTGGTAGATAATCTTCAAGAATGTTCCAGAATCTTGAAGATCATTCAAGAATGTTTCAGAATGTTAGAAAAAGTTAGAAAATGTTTTGAATCATTATGGGATGTTCTGGATATTAGAAGTATATGAATTAGTAGAAGGAATTCAATTCTGAAACTTGGGCTCATTTGGTTATTGTTTATGCCGCTTCTTTTAAAAATATTTGATTTAGATCCGGTTATACCGGAAGTCGATACCAACTTTGTTATTTTAAATGGAATAGTATATTTTTTACGCCGAATTCGAATAAAACGTGTAATTCTAAGGTAAGTTTGATAACCAACTTGTACACCTATGACGATCGGTTTCTAAGTTAATTTAATTTATAGAAAACAAATCGCCACCGCAACCCAAATTATAAAAAATCATAACTTCCACAAAACACGACTCATTGACTGTTGAAATTTTTACTAGTAATAGCTGAATATTAGTGCTAACGTCTTAACAAAATTGAACTAAAAAAATTATACAGGGCTTTCAAAATAAAATTCTAAAGTATAAAAACTTCAAACACGAATAACCTCGTTTTTTCAAATGGCACCTACCATTTTTTATTTCTTCAATCGACTCCTTTTTTATCCTCTTTCGATCTATACCGATACTTCCTGTTTTATTTGAAAATTTTCGAGTAATTTAAAATTTTTAAAGTATAGGTAATTTCATTTATGTATTTGAATTTTTTATTAGATACATATTGAAACCCAGTCGATTTTATCTAACTCGAGCAAATAAAAATAATAATTATGAGGTCATCCCCTATTTACGTCAACTGGGTATTTCTTATTATAAATTACCAATTGGTGATAATGCCTCAGATATCTTCTTAAATTATTTTTTACACTGAACAAAAATAGCAACATTAGTTGTCTAAAAAAAAAAACAATAATAATTAACCATTAACTCAACAAACGTCAACGTCACACCTTACAAAAAGTGACAACATTATAAATTATTTAAAGTATTTAAAAGTTAAAAATCACTAAGCGAAAGTAATTATTTTGTCACCTTAGTAATTAACTAGTTACATAACTACCTACCTAAGGAAAACTAAAAATCAAAAATTAAACTACTATATTTTTTAGACAAATCTTGTTATATGCAATTATTATTCTTATTACCTTTTCAACTCAATGTGACCTTTTTTATTTACAATTTAAATGTTAATAGATAATAAAAAGTATTGCGCATTTTGTTTCGAACGTCTTCATTATAAATATTAATTTTCTCGGTAAAACATTTTTATCATGTAACTACCAATATTTATTTTTTTGCCTTATGAGTAACAAAATTTTAATGTTAAAATTCTAACAGAAATTTAAAAATATAAAAATGAAATCGTATCATTAATGCTGTTAAATTATTATTCGTAGAATTGTATTAAATTTGAATGTTTAATAGCTTTTTTGAAATTTAAATATTCAACGTAGGTATGTAAATATTGATCCCAGGTGAACTATTAATTTTCATAAAAATATGATGAATAACTACATTTAATCTGTTATATAATCTAAATATACCTATATCATTAATTAATTTTTCAATAATTTAATACAATTCTCGTATTTAAAATTACTTCTGTATGACAATCTAATATTCGCAGGCCTACAACTGTAGAGATTATACATAATATTATACCCTTTTTTGGTTTTTATATACGAAAGGATATTCAGGATTTTATATAGGAATTAAATAAAATTTAAATGTGGTAAATAAATTTTGCTAATAACGAATAGTAAAATGAATAATCATGAAATCATTAAAATTTGCAGGAAATGTTTGTGATATTTCTTTAAGGTCGTTCTTGC
>CM055658.1:5122432-5140460 GCA_029378335.1 Agrilus mali
TCACCACTTCCTTCTTCGCCATTATTTCCCTTAATACGCTCAGCCCATCTCTTTCCTCATTCTACATTTCCAAACATTCTTCCATCAACCTTTTTTCCTCACATCCCCTACCTTTCACCTCTCTATCACACAGCCAACATGTCCTTTCGTCCTTCTTATACGAAACTTTACACCCTCTGCATTCGTTCCCTGTTCTAAATCTATCTACCACCCTTATACTCCTCCCTTCTTCTAAATACCTAGGTACAAGGCCCCCCTGCCAAAATTCCTTCGGCCCCACCGTATATCTGGATTCTTCTATTTTTTTTATTTTGGTTGTTTAAAATTTTTACTATGTCTTCTGAATATTGTCCTTTTTTAAAGTCACAATAAATTTACCAAAATACAAGAAAAATTCAGTAAACCACAAAAAAGGAATAGTATAAAATAATTAAACCAAACAAAGATTATATAATTGATTTCAATAAAAATTAAAAATTAAAATATACAAATCATAAGACCTAATGGAAACCAGTTTTTTTAATATGGATTTTTTTGTACATCCGATGCACATATATTATCAATTATGTAAAAGTCAACAAAAAATGTAAATTTACATTATTAAGCACCTACCTAATAACATACATATTCATTTTCGTTTTGACAATCCGGCTTGGCCACCTTGAGCTTTAAACTTTGACTGTTCAAAAATCGCTGCCACTCAAGATAAAAAGGTACCCAATTAAATTACAAACCATATATAATAATTAACAAGGTGCGATAACTTTTCAAAATCGCCAATTTTCTTTGAAACCAATAGGTACCTATTATTTTTAATTAAACTTTAATTTTTAATATCAGAACTCAGACCAGTGCTGAAGCCTTCAAAAATAGTAAAAAGTGAAAAAACAATATAGTAGGATGAAACCCATTGGAAAAGGAAGAGAATATAACAGAAATAAAAGGAAAAATAATTTACGGGCGATATGAGGTCGGGAAAGGAAAGGGGCTGAGTTTCTAAGGGTAAAAGACGGTTTTCCTTGATTTCCGGAAAAACTACAAGTCTTATGGAAAAAAGTTAAATGGCAAAGTTGTAGCTAATAAAAAGATCTACAACTTTTGTATTTACACTTTTTCCACATAACCTCAAAATTTATGTAAAAAAATCAAATAAGTTTTTGGTTTTTTATTTTTCTTTTACAAAAAAAAATTTTTTTCACAAAATTTAGTGAAAGCATACCGTCCGTTTATGTTCTAAATACGCTGTAATTTTTTTGATTTGAATTATTTATTTTTTCACCTTATTTTTTCTTAATATCGGAAAAGCACCCTAATTTTCAATCGAAAATTCTCACGTCAAAATTCCCGTTTTCTTAAAAACGTTGGTGGACTTTTTCTTCGTTGAAATCTCTACTTTCTGATGGTGTGAAAAAAAATATACATTACTTCGGTAAAATAGCCAAAGAAATAATTATCTACGCTTAATTTACGATACACCCTGTATAATATTAATATGAATGATATTAGTGATGGACAGTATGTAAATTTACACTTTTTTTTTTCATTTTAATCATCAATGGTGAATTTTAAAAGTTAAAAATACGTGATCACTACAAGGTCAGAAGTCGAAATTCCAAATTATAAATGTATCTTTAAAACACAATTTGACACATTCCCATAAAAAAGATGTATTTAACTTATTAAATTAGCAAATCCTTTAATGTGAACTTGGACCAAGATTTATTTCTAATTATGTTAATTAATTGCCTAAATATAAGCATTAAAAAAATAAGTCATTGAAATAAAAGATGAATTGTGTAATTTGTCCATTACCCATGAAAACTGCCATAGCAAACCAAAAATAATAAAAAATTGATGTGAAATTTACAATTGTAATAACTGACGTATGTACCATATATGCTTTACATACTTGGTTCATATCCATATTTGTTTCGCTGTTCCAAAGATTAATTGGGACAACTTTTTTTTCCTTGCTCTTAAGCATTGACATTTTTTTGATATTAAAAAAAGACCTTTACTGGAACCAGTCAGCTACGATTAAGATAAATATGAAGGAACAAATCAACGCAATCAATATTCTTCGAGGCGTTAGACAAGGCTGCATCCTTTCATCACTCATATTCAACCTCTACTTAGAAGAAAGCAACAGAAAGAAGACTTGAAGCTTTCGAAATGTGGCTATATAGACGAACATTAAGGATCTCATGGATGGACAGAGTGACCAACAAATCAGTACTAGGACGAATGAACAAAGGTTTGGAAGTAATGAACACCATCAAGAAAAGAAAACTTGAATACCTTGGACATATTATGAGAAATGATATTAAATATTGCCTCTTGAAGTCCGTTCTCCAAGGGAAAGTCTATGGTAAGAGAGTACCAGGAAGAAGACGTATATGATGGCTTAAAAACTTAAGGATATGGTTCTCAAAAACTATTACCAAGTTATTCAAAGCTGCGGTGAACAAAGTTATCATATCCAGGATGATCGACAATATTCGGAACGAATAGGCACCCGAAGAAGAAGAAAAAAAGACGTTTAAAAATTTGCTTTTGAAAGGCAAAATTGCTACAACATTTGGATTTTGTTAAGTGTTGTTCATAAATAATGTTATAGAAGTTGGAAAGAACGAGGAGACTAGTGGGGGTTTTTATGGGAAGGGGAAAGTTAAAATTCGCGTAAGGCCATTGGAATTCAAAACTAAAAATCTGTTCTTCCATCATTTATAGCGACCTTTAAAAATTAATTTAATATGACCTTTACTTAAATGTTGTTTAGAAATTATAATTTTTGGAAATTAAAAAATCGTTATTTTCTGAAATGAAATCTTAAACGTTTAAAATGTGCACATTATGTTACAGAGGGAAGGGGGCAGGATCAGGGTAGGTGTTACGGTCCTATTGCATAAAGGAAGGGTGTAAAAAGTAATCAATAATAATATGAAAAACTGTGAACGAAAATATATCGATATATAACGACCTGTGTGTAAAAGTGAATTTTACAGAACCCTTTGAAATAGATAGGGGTTACATTTTTTTGAAATTAAAAAATCATTATTTTTGGAGTTGAAGTCTTTAGTGGTGATTAGAAATTATAGGTACTTCATTCAAATTAAAAGGAAAAAAATATCTTTTTTTCTAAATTTAGGTCTGAAACATTTACGTATATGTAACAAAAAGAGGAGGGGAAGAGGGCAGGGCAGATATTAAGGTCAGATTATATGGAAGAAAGGTGCATTAGGAAATTTATAAACAACTCCTTTTCAGATTTATAACGACCTATGTTTAAAAAGTTTGATAGAACCTTTAATTGTTGATTAGAAGTTATAATAACTCGAACGTCAATTAGTCGAATTTTTGGTAAGTCGAACCAAATTGGTTAGCAACAGCATCAACTATGGAAAATACATGTAATTTCAACTTGATATCTGGAACTTTTAATACTCGAATATCTTGATAACTCGAAGATAATATTTGTCGCCAACCTCGATAAGTCGAATTTTCTGGGGGGAGTCTTTTAATAATGTACGGTTTTAACGTCTATTTTTAATAGTGGCAGGTACTAAGCAATTAGTCAGTGAGACAGTTTATTTTGTACGATTATTTGTTATCAAAACATAATATAAAACTTAATAAGAAATAAAACACAGAAGTTTCAAAAAAATTAGTTCGGATACTTACAGAAGTTAACGAATTCTTTCATAAAGAAACTCTAAACAAAGTATCAGTTTCGATTTCAAGTTAGATGTAAAAAAGAACTTATCGGTCTGTAAACCCTTCATTAGTTACCTAATGCACGATTATTTGTGAAATCGTGGGACCGTTGATTACTTGATTTTTCAGAATTCTACGAGTATTTAATAATGAAACGTTTCCTGATAGATTTTCGCAACATTATACACGAGTTGATTTAAATAAAACACAATCAACCGCCTCTTTTTAGTTGAAGAACTTGTAATTTTCTCTGAATACCTGTTTAATTTTAGAAAGGTTCATTTTTAAAGTCGACAAATTTCTTTCTTTTAGCTACGACCCAGTCACCTTTTTTAGTGCATACTATAGACTAAAAATTTGACCCAGTTCGTAATACACCTACCTAATCCTAAATAAATATTTATACCTACTGATTGTTTCTTTTTTGTCAGATTTCACATTATTCAACGTGTTTTGTGACATCTCGTTCTCGTGGACGTAATCACTTATTTATCTTTTTTTATAGCCGCAGAAGGCATCGTAAAAGATTTTGTCTACTCACTGTTACCAAAGTAATTGCGGCCTATTGTGGTAACTGTTTAATGCATAATTTTCACTTTCACTTGTTGTAATCGTTTATAATTGTAACGGAATGCAAAAGCTTCACTATTATCTATCTGTGGCAATAATGTAGATGTGCTTCCGATACATTTGGATCACTGTGTCTTAGACTTATTGCTATCGATACGTATATGTAATGGCCTGTGGGCCGTTCGGTTGACCAACGCTCATATATTAAGATAACTGTATGGGAATGCAAGCAAATAAGGGTACTAATATTTATAACACCCTGTAGGTATATATTTTATAACACTCTGTATGTGACAAAATCAACGCGGATTACTGGCGGTTGTTTTGCATAGTTCGCTGCGTAAGCACCGTGGGCAAAATAAAGAAGGTTTGAAATGAGTCTACTGTTGGTGCGAGATAGGTCAGTCAGTCAGTCAGTTTTTTTTTAATGTATCTTAATTTTTAATAATTTTATATCTAAATCCATCTTCATAAGAAATTTTGGAGAGATTACTACTGAAAACTAAAACCGATCATGACGCGATTAGATGATATAAGTATTGTATTAAGTATAAAGGTAATTATGGTATAATTGCTGGTACAAAGTTCAATCTGCGTAAAAAAAGAAAAACGAACAAAACAGCATTATTAAAAATAAAGGCCACAAGAAAATGCCAACATGAAATAATTGAAATGTTCTTAGATTAATAACATAACATATTTTCATAATAAATGCATATTACGTCCGTCATATAAACACTTCCAAAATATTATAAAAACTCCTTAATTAACTCCATTTGTTTATTTAATGTAAAAGTATGTCATGGAATTACACAGGAAAACAACACTAATTGTAAGTATTAAATTTTCCGTAATTTAAAATTGATAATTACTCAAACATTGATAAAAGTGTTTTCATTACATTTAGCTGTAGGTAATAATTAGTAGCAATTTTCATTAGAAACCGTTTGATGTAATAAAAATCAAAATACGCTCTTACTTAATAGATGATAATGGCATCTTTACTTGACTTCTTTTTCTCAACATTATATTTATAATAATTAGAAATGTTTCATTAAAAAATGAAAATATTGCAACAAATTTATTTAAAGAATTCTCAACAATTATATCATTATATTATCTATAGTTAGATAGTTTATTATTTTTCAGAACAACAATTTGCCGAACTAATTTGGGCATATTGGTAATTTTCAGTTACATGTGGTATGTACAGGGTGATTCATTATAATGTCGCCCCCCTTTAACTTTGTTATTTCGAATGTCCCGAAAAAAATAAAAGTATGATTATGTAGGTGCTAAAAAATACTTTTTTCTATTTATAACGAAAATTTGAAAAATGATCAGTATACGGGGAAAAGCAGAAAGTTCGTTTTTTTTAAAGGATCACCCTATATATGAATCTATTTTCGATTCCTCGTAAAATTCTAAGCATAATTTATATAACATACCGTATACCTAAATTCAACAGTTTCTGAAATATTCGCATTTGAAATGTTATCAACAAATATTTTATTAAACAACAACAAACCAAGAAATCTAACAATAAATAATATAACAAAAACAATTTTTAGTTAAATATGAAGATGCTCTACTGGGCTTCCATTTTCTTCAACACATTGTATAAGGGCTTTTCGCATTTTCTCTAATGCATCTGTTATGAATGCTGGGTTATTTTCATTTAAATTATTAATTTCATTCCGTATCAAATCTTTAAGATAATCGAGGTTTTCAATTTGGTGGTCGTATACACGGTTTCTTATATATAATGTCATTGTTAGTTATTTGTTTTCAATTAAAAGCGTGGTATCCTAGAACTTCTTGATTTGTAACAATCATTTAATAAAATATTTGATGGTAACATTTCAAATGCGAATATTTCAGAAACTATTGAATTTAGGTATACGGTATGTTATATAAATTATACTTAGAATGGGTTTTAAACAAAAAGAACACGTTTAATAATAGTTTTTTAAAAATGTGTCTCATATTTAAATTTAGACAAAAAATCATGAAAACAGGCTTGTAAGAAATTAAATTCTCCCCAAAAAGGTTTCTTTTGATTTTTTATAAAGTTCACATCCATCAAGATAATCTTAAACTCTATTCAGTCTTCACTGAGCTCTAAAAACTTTATTTAAAAAAAAAAACTTTTGTTTTGTTGAAGCATTTCTTTTCTTTTTCTGTTTTTCCTTTATTAAAAATGTTTCATCGAGAATACACCAGTGAAAGTTTAAATAACTTTATTTTTCCTAAAATATGAGCAATTCCCTTAAACTATCATTAATTTTAGATATTTTCATGATTTTTTGTCTAAATTTAAATAATAGGTCTGACAAATTTTTAAAAAAACTATAATTTTATCGAATAGTAAATTTAAATTAGCTGGTGGCACGTGTTCTTTCTGTTTAAAAATTAAAAAAAATCCCTGTAGTTTTTTGTTAAAAGGAAGGATTTTTTAGGGCGCCGGAAAAAAAATTATTTTTATACTATTTATACATATCTTTACTCCCTTTCGTTCAGTATCAGCTGTATTTTGTTACTTTTAAAATAAGATCAAAAAAAAAAATATAGCCACGGAACACATCGTAGATGGAAACTGCAGCAATCACATTTAAGTGTAATTACGTAGATAACAATAATGAACGGCTAAATGGAAATATATCGTGTGCGTGTCCAATACGTTTTTGTCGTTTTATTTTTTTTTTTTTTCATAAAACGATCAATACTTGATCAGCGATAAATTCTATTTCCATATGAAACATTGCTTTCAAATACACAGTAACGCAGGTACACGGATCATGATTCTATTACTTGATGAGTCAAGCAAAATTTTTCTAGTAAATAATACTAGAATTCTCATAAAGTGTATTTGGTGGTATAAAAACAATTTTTCATTCTTTCTAATAATCAGTATTAGAATAATCAACCTAAATAAGTCTAGACTTTTTTTCTCTACCTTTCGATTATTTTATCGTGTCGTAAAGAAAAAATACTAGAATGAGAATAGTTTAGTAAAATTAGAGATAAGAAGTGTAAAAAATATTTTCTAATCAAGTCAATTTTACTAGAATTCAGTCTCAACACCGAACGTAGATTGACTAGACATTTCTAGTAAAATCTCCTTGAGCGTCTGGTCGTCCATATAATTGACAGATTTTTTAGTCATGTTTGCTAGAATTCTAGCAATATTTTCATGATTGTTTTCTTCGTGTGGCTTTGAAAAAAGTTGTGTATCAATTTTCTGATTCGAAACAACATGGTGCATTAAGAAAACATATGATAACGAATAATAACGATAATGTTTTGTTCAAATAAAGTTGTCTTTTTTTAACCAAATGATCAATGGATTCCAACAAAAGCAATGTGTCCTGTTAATCGAGTCTCTATCGCGTAATATTATGGTACACCTCCTTTTTATTTTTAAATAGGTAAATAGAACCCTTAACTAACAGAAAAATCTAATCATAAACCATCTGTTATCTATTTTCTATGTTAACGTCATTCAAATGAAGATATTATTTATTATAACATTGCACATTCCACGCACTACGATATAATAAATAAAAATGATGGCCATATTTATAAAATAACAAACAACAGTTTCTTGAGGACAGTGACCGAAGAGAGGCAATCAGGCCTATTCTGTAACTCAATAGAAATGTAGGCATCGAATCGAGATCTGGAGAGATCGTAATGTACCCACTTCTACTGCGTCTTTCAACGTCGATTTTTGGTATTCTGTAACTAAAGTAGACGACGCGACAATCGAAATTTATGATTTCTACAAGACGTTAGGTGAAAAACGCGGCAACACTGCATTTTTCATGCGAATATGGGCCTTAGTAACCATCTGACAGTTGGTTATTTTAACCTAACCGAACTAATAAAGCAAATTTGTGTTGAATACCGAGAATTGAGAGTGACGTACCCAAGGGTAAACCAGATGTCCAGTGAAACCCTTAGCAGGTAGAGAAATTCACACTGCCTTAAGAACCACTTTAAGCAGTAGGCGCATGTGTGAAGAGCTTTCTACCATCGAAATAACGATTTCGACAGCTTCCATGCAGTCGAAATGTCATATTTCGATGGTCGACTTTACATTTCGATTCGAGGAGTTACAGAATACCGATTCCATACAATTTCTATTCTACCCCACCATTTCTATTCGATTTCAAGCATCTCTATTCGATTTGGAGTTACAGAATAGGCCTGAATGTATTTACTTTTATTAAAAGTAATTAACAACAAATGATTGAAAATACTCGTACTCCTTGTTAGTTACGTTTTTAAAATATTTCATTGCGTCAGTATTATAAAAAGAACGCCGCTTTTTTAGACCGGCAAAAAAACGAGAATATTTCCAAACAACCAGAATAACTAAAAGCAAAATTTCCACAATTGACCAAAATTTGTTTCACGTGTTTTTAATGCCATTTTGCATAACAACTTTTTGCTAATCAGTATCAACACTAAATAAAAAAAGGAATTTATAGAGGGCCATTATTGTCAATTTTTGATTTTAATATATAAACTCGGTAATTATTTCTTAGAATTCATTCCGATCTCATCATCAATAACGTTTATTTTAGGATAAATTATTACAAAAAATAACAAAAACTTCAGAAAAGTTGTCATTATTACCTGCTGACGTACAATAAAAAAAACAAATGTATTTAGGAAAGTAACAAAATCTTTGTTGTTGTATTAATATTCATGTAGGTAATAAAAAATCAACATCAATAACCTTTAATTTACAATAATTATTTAATTGAGGTAGGTATTTAATATTACCTAATACGAATAAATAGATATATGATGACATAATACACACATCTATAAATTTTTTGTATAATATACTTACAGTAGGTAGGTGGTACACGGAGAAAACAATCATGAAAATATTGCTAGAATTCTAGCAAACATTACTAAAAAAATAAAAAAATATGATTAAAACACGTTTTGAATATCATAAATTAATTGCAATCCGTATTTTTATTTATACTGTTACATCAATTACTTAATCTTAATTAAGTAAAAAAATTTAAGACGCTGTGCTTCTAAAATTTAAAAATATGGGCTGCTATTTAAAAAAAATGAAATTTTATTGACTTTTAATTGATAATATTCATGACATGTTTTAACCACATATTTATTTTACAAATTTCGGACGATACGATGTTGAGATACCTAAAAATAATTATTATTCGTTATCTATTAGTTAACTGAATAACTGCGATAAAGGATGAGATGCTGCAAACGAAACAAAAGTTATGAAACAGCTCAAGAACTGTTGAGAATCAAGGTAGGATTGTTTTATCAACGTTGCGCTTAATTTTGATGAGGAATCCAAAAATGTAAAAAGATACGATATTCCATTTAAAATAACAAAGTTGAAGCTTATTTCAGTATAATCGGAATTGATAAAAGATCGAAAATATTTTAAAACGTTAGGAAAACTCATTCGACCAAAATTTCAAAACGATTAATTACTTAATTACTTAATTTTTGTACTTTATTTTAATATCAATAGGTACTTAATTTATTATATGCAACAAAAAATGTCTTTTTAGAGAGAGCCTGTAGTGTAACTTACCTAGGCCAACGTGATCGTCAAAAACTTCTTACCCTTTGTTGTGTTGAAAAGCCAGGTCTTGCCAAAAATGACAAAATTGTACTCTGGTACGGGTTTACCATTAGAGGAACAAGGTTAAATAAAACACAACAAATGAATTTATTCCTACTTTTTAATCCAAAATCAAAATCAAATGTAAATTTGGAAATGAGAGTGTCAGGCTGAGTGGCTAGCGTGGAAAAAGAGCCTGACAGAGAAAACCACGATCTCAGCCACTCAAAAATTAAAAACAAATTCAAATAAACATAAAAATCAAAATATCAAATCAAGTAAATCACATATAAATCAAATATCCAATGTAGAAATAAATTCAGATAAAACACAAATAAATCAAAATATCAAATATAAAAAAAAAATAAGTTCCAGTGAAACACATGTAAATCAAAATATCAAATGCAAAAATTATATTCAAATAAAACACATGAAAATCAAAATATCGAATGTAAAAATCAATTCAAGTAAAACAGGTAAATCAAAATATTAAATTCAAATAAAATGGTAAATCCAAATATCGGTGCAAAAATAAACTCAAGAAAAACACAAGTAAATCAAAATGTCAAATCCAAGTAAAATAGTAAATCAAAATATCCAGGTAAAAATATAAGTTCCAGTGTAACACATGTAAATCAAAAAAATATCCAATGCAAAAAAAAATAAATCCAAGTAGAACACATAAAAATCAAAA
Source organism: Agrilus mali (assembly GCA_029378335.1). Classification (NCBI taxonomy): domain Eukaryota; kingdom Metazoa; phylum Arthropoda; class Insecta; order Coleoptera; family Buprestidae; genus Agrilus; species Agrilus mali. The sequence goes on from CM055658.1 coordinate 5,133,034, forward strand.
ATATCCAGTGCAAAAATAAAATCAGATAAAACATGTAATTGCAGGGTAAAACCAACACAAAATAAAATGCACATAAAAATAAAATCAATAAGAAAATTCAATAAAACACATATAAATCAGGGGACACAAATACACATAAAAGGGTAAAAACACAATAAGACAAAAACCAAATAAAATGTATGTAAATAACCAATAAGAAATTGTTGTAAATATAATTTAAAATTTTCAAATAAAATGAAAGCAAAAACAACTTGGAAAAGATAAATGAAATTTTGTAGTTATCAGGCTCAACAAAAATGAAAAATAATTTGTGTAAGAAAATTTAGAAAAACTTATGAAAAATTCACAAAATGTAAACAAAACCCAATTTCCCGAATATTTGATAAATTTTGACACAATTTGAAATTCAATCCCTACAAACAGCAGCACATTTTAAAACCAAAAACATATTTGTTAGTTAATTTAGGGGTCTGGAGTCCCTAAGGAAGCAATCCAGATAACGATGATCGTTGGAACGCATAGGGCTACACGACTAAATGTTTGCATTTTCTATCTAGCCTAGACATCTTTCTGTTTGAGCGAGGCATCATCGATAAAACTATCAATATAACAAAAGCCCCTGTTATACTCCCATCAACGTCCACACGGGAGAAAATATTAGTACTTACAACAAGGCATTTCATACTTAGATTGAACCACAAAATGTGTTACCCCTTTCGAAAATATACACAAATTATTATAAGTTGAAAAATGAAATATTAATGTTAAGCCTGAAAAACTTTTTAAGTGAATAATTTTAAAAATGTAATTTAGCAAGATTTACCTGAATTGAAATTATTTTAAAAATGTAAATTATTTAATTTAGTGAGATTTACCTGAATTGAAATTATAAAAAAAAAATGTAAATTATTTAATTTAGTAAAATTTACCTGAATTGAAATTAGTTTAAAAATGTGAATTATTTAATTTAATGAGATTTACCTGAATTGAAATTATTTTAAAATTGTAAATTATTTAATTTAGTATGATTTACCTGAATTGAAATTGTTTTAAAAATGTATAAATGATTGAACAGAATTTTTATAGTTATAAAAAAAAAATAATAAACAGTGAAATTAAATTTGAAACAATTAAAATTTGAAAATGGTAAAACGAAACAATATTAATTTAGAATAATAAAATAATTATCATACCTGTTAGAAATGTAAGTAATTTATAATAAAAGTGAAATTAAATTTGAAACAATTAAAATTATAAAAATGATAAAACAAAATAATATTAATTTAGAATAATAAAATAATTATCATACCTGTTAGAAATGTAAGTAATTTATAATAAAAGTGAAATTAAATTTGAAACAATTAAAATTATAAAAATGATAAAACAAAATAATATTAATTTAGAATAATAAAATAATTATCATACCTGTTAGAAATGTAAGTAATTTATAATAAAAGTGAAATTAAATTTGAAACAATTAAAATTATAAAAATGATAAAACAAAATAATATTAATTTAGAATAATAAAATAATTATCATACCTGTTAGAAATGTAAGTAATTTATAATAAAAGTGAAATTAAATTTGAAACAATTAAAATTATAAAAATGATAAAACAAAATAATATTAATTTAGAATAATAAAATAATTATCATACCTGTTAGAAATGTAAGTAATTTATAATAAAAGTGAAATTAAATTTGAAACAATTAAAATTATAAAAATGATAAAACAAAATAATATTAATTTAGAATAATAAAATAATTATCATACCTGTTAGAAATGTAAGTAATTTATAATAAAAGTGAAATTAAATTTGAAACAATTAAAATTATAAAAATGATAAAACAAAATAATATTAATTTAGAATAATAAAATAATTATCATACCTGTTAGAAATGTAAGTAATTTATAATAAAAGTGAAATTAAATTTGAAACAATTAAAATTATAAAAATGATAAAACAAAATAATATTAATTTAGAATAATAAAATAATTATCATACCTGTTAGAAATGTAAGTAATTTATAATAAAAGTGAAATTAAATTTGAAACAATTAAAATTATAAAAATGATAAAACAAAATAATATTAATTTAGAATAATAAAATAATTATCATACCTGTTAGAAATGTAAGTAATTTATAATAAAAGTGAAATTAAATTTGAAACAATTAAAATTATAAAAATGATAAAACAAAATAATATTAATTTAGAATAATAAAATAATTATCATACCTGTTAGAAATATAAGTAATTAATCCAATTTGAAACAAAAACTCAAAAACACAGAAAAACTCAAAAACACACAAAATACAAATAAAGACACAAAACTAATTATAATCTCTGATTTTGAATTGAATTGAATTGAATACGATTGTTGAAATCTGAATCAGAATTGAATATGAACCAGAATTGAATAATAAACAAAATTGAATATATCGAATTGAATATGAACCACGATTGAAATTAAAAATCACCACGCAGCCCTTTTAAAGACTCGTACTAATACGTCATCAAAACTAATCGAACCCACGCCGCATTTAAGAAAAATTCCCACAGGAAATCGATCTACCAGACAAGTACCAAAATTTTATCGAAAAGAGGACATGTCTCACGTCAGCTCAAGAGTATTTATGGTTATTACACCCCATGTGAGCGAAACGCCTGAACACCAACAGAAATTAGGCAGACCACACAAACAAAAAAAAAAACATGTGGTTGTTTAGTTTATTTTACTCACTTAAAATGCAAGTAAATATTCAGAAAGCTATCAGAAAATTTAACAAATAATTTTGTAATACTATGATCGAGAAACTATAATAAAAAAAAAATTTTTTTTTTAAAGAAGCGTGCGTAAAATATTTAAAGGATTAAAGATGAACATTGGATACCACAAGCCTAAGTACATAAATATGGAAAGTCTTGGTCTCCATCATCAAAGTCGTAAGATTTTAAAAACGATAGTTCAGGAGTTCAGGTAAATAAAAATATATGGGGTTAATAAATTAACTGGCTTTAGTAATCGTTAAATAAATCGGCTAATATAGACAGCATGATTTTATTTATTTGAGTAATTTTGGGAAGTAAACGCTGCTTTATTTTCTAAAAAAAAAAAATACATCAGTAAAAGCCTTATTCGTTAATTAATAAAAATCACAGGATATTTAGTTTTTTTTCGGCAATTTTAAGAGTTTCGAGAAAACTGTAGTGTAACTTACCTAGGCCAACGTGATCGTCAAAAACTTCTTACCCTTCGTTGTGTTGAAAAGCCAGGTCTTGCCAAAAATGACAAAATTGTACTCTGGTACGGGTTTATCATTAGAGGAACAAGGTTAAATAAAAGACAATGAATTCATTCCTACTGTTTAATTCAAAATCAAAATGAAATGTAAATTTGGAAATGAGAGTGTCAGACTCAGCCTGTGGCTAACGTGGAAAAAGAGCCTGACAGAGAAAACCACGATCTCAGCCACTCAATGATTTAAAAACAAATCAAATAAACATAAAGATCAAAATATCAAATTCAAGTAAATCACAAATAAATCAAATATCCAATGTAGAAATAAATTCAAATAAAACACAAATAAATAAAAATATCAAATATAAAAAATAATAAGTTCCAGTGAAACACATGTAAATCAAAAATATCAATGTAAAAATCAATTCAAGTAAAACCACAGGTAAATCGAATTCCAGTAAAATTGTAAATCAAAAATATCAAATGTAAAAATCAATTCAAGTAAAACACAGGTAAATCAAATTCTAGTAAAATTGTAAATCAAAAATATCAAATGTAAAAATCAATTCAAGTAAAACAGGTAAATCAAAATATTAAATTCAAATAAAATGGTAAATCAAAATATCAATGCAAAAATAAAATCAAGAAAAACACAAGTAAATCAAAATGTCAAATCCAAGTAAAATAATAAATCAAAATTTCCAGGTAAAAATCAATTCAAGAAAAACACAAGTAAATAAAAATGTCAAATCCAAGTAAAATGGTAAATCAAAATTTCCAGGTAAAAATATAAGTTCCAGTGTAACACATGTAAATAATAAAAAAAAATCCAATGTAAAAAAATAAAATCAAGTAGAACACATAAAAATCAAAATATCCAGTGCAAAAATAAAATCAGGTAAAACATGTAATTGCAGAGTAAAAACAACACAAAATAAAATGCACATAAAAAAAATCAATCAATAAGAAAATTCAATAAAACACATATAAATCAGGGGACACAAATACACATAAAAGGGTAAAAACACATTAAGACAAAACCAAATAATGTATGTAAAATAATCAATAAGAAATTGTTGTAAAATATAATTAAAAATTTTCAAATAAAATGAAAGCAAAAACAACTTGGAAAAGAAATGAAATTTTGTAGTTTTCAGGCTCAACAAAAATGAAAAATAATTTGTGTAAGAAAATTTAGAAAAACTTATGAAAAATTCACAAAATGTAAACAAAACCCAATTTCTCGAATATTTGATAAATTTTGACACAATTTGAAATTCAATCCCTACAAACAGCAGCACATTTTAAAACCAAAAACATATTTGTTAGTTAATTTAGGAGTCTGGAGTCCCTAAGGAAGCAATCCAGATAACGATGATCGTTGGAACGCATCGGGCTACACGACTAAATGTTTGTTTGCATTTTCTATCTAGCCTAGACATCTTTCTGTTTGAGCGAGGCATCATCGATAAAACTATCAATATAACAAAAGCCCCTGTTATACTCCCATCAACGTCCACACGGGAGAAAATATTAGTACTTGCAACAAGGCATTTCATACTTAGATTGAACCACAAAATGTTTTAACCCCTTTCGAAAATATACACAAATTATTATAATTTGAAAAATGAAATATTAATGTCAAGCCTGAAAAACTTTTTAAGTAAAATAATTTTTAAAATATAATTTAGTAAGATTTACCTGAATTGAAATTTAGTTAAAAATGTAGTTTATTTAATTTAGAAAGATTTACCTGAATTGAAATTATTTAAAAAAAAAAAATGTAAATTACTTAATTTAATGAAATTTATCTGAATTGAAAATATTTTAAAATTGTAGTTTATTTAATTTAGTGAGATTTACCTGAATTGAATTTATTAAAAAAAAAAATGTAAATTATTTAATTTAGTAAAATTTACCAGAATTGAAATTATTTTAAAATGTAAACAATTGAATAAAATTTCTAGTTATAAAAAAAAATAATACTAAACAGTGAAATTGAATTTGAAACAATTAGAATTATAAAAATGATAAACAAAATAATATTAATTTAAAATAATAAAATAATTATTTCAATAATATAAAACAATTAAAAAGAATTTCTATGGTTATAAAAGCAAATAATAAAAAGTGAAATTAAATTGGAAATAATTAACATTATAACATGAAAAAAAAAAAAAATAATAATAAAGATATTATTTAAAAATAATATAATAATAATCCTACCTGATAGGAAAAGTATATCCAAATTAGAACAAAATTTATAAACAAAGAAAATACACACACAAAATACAAAATAAAAACACAAAACAAATTTTAAACGCGGGTTTCAAAATCGGAATCTGAATGCCTTAAAAGTTACTTCGCAGCCCTTTTAAAAACTCCTATAACGCGTCATCAAAACAAATCGAACCATAGCACATATCAGAAACATTCCCACAGGAAATCGATCTACGAGACAAGTAACAAAAATTTTAACTAAACGAGAACATGTCTCACGTCAGCTCAAGAGTATTTATGGTTATTACACCCCATGTGTGCGAAACGCCTGAACACCAATAGTAAAACTATGCAGACCACACAGAAACAAAAAAAAAAACATGTGGTTGTTTAGTTTATTTTACTCACGTAAAATGCAGGCAAATATTCAGAAAGTTATCAAGAAATTTGATAAATAATTTTGTAATACCATGATCGAGAAACTATAATAAAAAAAAAATTTTTTTTTTTTTTAAAGAAGCGTGCGTAAAATATTTAAAGGATTAAAGATGACCATTGGATACCACAAAACGACAAAGATATTATTTATTAGATGTTAGAAAACAGCAACATGCATACCTACCGTTAAAAATGAATTGGTAGTTCTAACTTGTCCACAAAAAAAAAACGATTTAACGATTCTATAATTCAGAGATATTTTACTAGTCTCGTTGTTTAAAAAGCCCTTGACAAATTGACACCGATTAGTAATCAAATATTATAGATATAGGTTAATCGTTTATATAGAAAACGTTTATTATTTACAGGAATAATAATTAGATAGAATAATTAAATTAAAAATCCTTACCTGCAAGAAAAATTTAAAAAAAACTATCAGGTTCATAACATTAGCAAAAATTATCTACTATAAAAATTAGTGAAACATGAAATGAATGCAATTCAAATTTCAACTATAATCCCTTTTAATATGTTCACAAGCGTATTTCTTTTTCTCATTCCTAGATTTCAAAACTTGAGCAGTCTAATTTTTTTTTATTCCATTTAGACTTAAAAAAGCAATTTAACTTGAGACACACCCTTCCATAATATATGTAAATTAGTTCAATAAAAATACCGTACGGAAACCATTTGATTTATTATTCCCAACATTTTTTCTGGGCCCTCGTAATCGATTAAAAATTTTTTGCAAAGGCAAAAAACTTCTTCCTGGTGAGATAATTGATTGAGGCAAGACTCAAGATCACAAACGAAGAATGTTATTGAACTTTATTCGTTTCGTGGATTAAGAAACGACTTTTTTAAATTTAAACTGACGGACCTCTAAGGTAAACGACATTGATAGACCTCACGATAAAAAAAAACTAAATCTATGTAGTAATGACCAGATTAGTTTGTTGTCAATTTCAGAAAGGCAACACAACATGTTGCAAATTACATACCAACTACGAAAGAACCTACTAGAAATATGACTACGCAATTCTTTTCGCAAACAGGCAATTACAAGTACACATTTATCAAACTAAGTAACTAATGAAGAAAACGAGGGTCAAAAATCTTCAAAAGTGTACTCAACTAGGATAACGTTAATGAAAAGAAACCTTCTTCAAAACATAAAATATTTGACAACAGTAGGAAATATATATGGTGACTTATTATTTAGAGATCTAAATTGTTTCGTAACGGTGATTTATTCATCCAGCCATTATAAAAAGAAAATAACAACAACTTTAAAATCCTTGGAAAATTCCAAGGTTATTAGGAAAATAGTTTATGAATATCTTTTTTGTTTATTTCCAGGAATACCTGAATTAAAAATAAATAAGTGAAGCTTTTAATAAAACATCAGCGCCAGAAAGAAACAAATTCTCGGTAACTAAACATGTAAGTATTGTAGCGACCAGTGACACAGTACGTGTGTGCGATAACAATTTGTGGCATGTACTTCTTATCACTAACATGCTTACACC
>CM055658.1:8987692-9108771 GCA_029378335.1 Agrilus mali
TGCAGCAGCGGCATCCCGCATTCAGAGACTATATAGAACCAAACGCCCACAAGCATTCAGAGAGGTGTTAGAAGCGGAGTCGCCCATCTGCAGCATACCGGAGAACGTGCTCTTCGAACATTTTATTGGTGTTTTTGGACCCCGACCGCCTACTAACCAAGCAATGCTAGAAATTGTACCCAGCCACGTAAACGAACCACCACAGGAAGATCGCAACCCGTTCCAGGAAGCTTTTACTCCTTATGAAGTATGGAGGCGACTTCGCCGATGCAGCAACACCGCACCGGGCCCAGACGGAATCCGCTACTCCGTCTGGAAAAAATTTGACGTTGGCGCCCCCATTCTGACAGCCATCTTCAACGCCGTTAAACGACTGGAATACGTGCCGCATAGATGGAAGAAGTCATCAACAATCCTACTGCATAAGAAGGGCGATCGAGGCGAGGTGAGCAATTGGCGACCTATCACCCTAAGATTTATGCCTCTGTCCTCGCCGAACGGCTCAGGAAATGGGCCGCTCGACATGGCCGCATCAGCGCCGCACAGAAAGGCTTCATGCCAGTAGACGGTTGCGCCGAGCATAACTTCGTGCTACAATCTGTCATCATCGACGCTCGCAGAAGGAAGCAGTCATGCGCCATCGCATGGCTGGATTTAACCAACGCCTTTGGATCGGTCCCACACTCAACAATTTTCCAGTCGCTTCAGTGGGCCGGGCTCAGCGATGCTCCCGTTTCAGTGATCCGCCGCTTGTACACTAAATGCACAACGATAATCCGCACGCGCTCGGGACCAACTTCTGCCATTACTATCCATGCAGGCGTTAAGCAGGGATGCCCGCTCAGCCCAATTACTTTAAACCCTTCACGCTTGAGCCCATCCTTTGCGCCGTCTCAAGTCTTCACTGCGGGTACAACCTAGATGACCACAACATTGACATTCTCGTTTATGCTGATGACCTGGCATTGATCGCGCACTAATCCAACGCGCTACAGATGCAAATGGATGTGACCCCCCGAAGTCGCAACGTGGGCCGGCCTATCATTTAACGCCCAAAAGTGCGCTATGCTTGTCATAGACGACGGACGTAAGCGCGAAACCGTAGGTGAAAAAGTTCAACATCCAGGGAGGCGTCCCTAGGGTTCACGCCGAACGGGACGTCTACGAACACCTGGGCGTTCCAATCGGCTTCCACGTTGGCCGCTCCGCCGAAAATGTGATACAAAAAATGCAAAAAGAACATCAAAAAAAATTGATGAGTCACTCCTCGCCCCATGGCAGAAGTTTGACGCAGTAAACACATTCGTAATACCATGCATCGAATTTCACCTTTAAGAATGGGGCCGTCCAAAAGAAGCCACTCTCTGACTTGGACAAAGAGATCAAGAGAGCTGGAAAGAAATGGCTGAATCTGCCACAGCGCGCCAGTACGGAACCACTATTCATGAGTTGGAAAACCGGTGGGCTTAACCTACTACCTATCAACCAGCTCGCCGACACTTGCCAAATCATCCACGGCGCACGCCTGCTCTCTTCGCCGGAACTCCGGTCAATTTCAATGGCGATGTTGCGGAGCATTGTGGAAGCCCGACTCCGGCGCGCGCCAATTGACATTGACTTGGCCAAATACTTGAATGGCAGCATGCAGGATGAATTTGCCAATGAAATAACAGACGTGTCAAACATCTGGTCACGACTCCGAGCGGCTACACGCCTAGTAAGGAGTAAGCTGAACGTGGACTAGGCTGGAATGGCTCTGCGATAAACACGAGAACTGCGGAGACGGCTCTTCGAAATGCCATGCGAGAATTCCACCGTCGACGTCTCCTATCGAAGTCGGAACAGGGGAAGGTGTATGAAGTGACCAGCGCGACTACGCCGTCAAATCACTTCATGCGCGAAGGCAACTTCACTCGCTTTGCCGACTGGCGCTTCGTACACCGTGCTCGACTCGGCATAGCAACGCTTAACGGAACCCGCCGCCGATGCGGATACGTTAATGAAACCCTACCACACGTCTTCTGCCATTGCCGGCCAAGCTTTACCGCCTTCACTCGACCGCATTGTAAAGGCCTACCACCCGCCACCGTCGACAACTATCCGAATAAACCAACGCGTACCGGGGTTTTCCGAAAACATTCGACCCGACTTCGTTGCGCTAAACATTGAGGCAAAAACCGTGATCATCACTGACGTAACAATCCCATTCGAAAACCATTTTACCGCCTTCGAGGTAGCACGCGACGAAAAGAAAAGAAAATACGCCGGTCTCGTTAACTACCTTAGAACCGAAGGTTATGAGTCTACCTCGAGGCATTCATAGTCTACGGAAACTCCGCATCAGCAGATATTACTGCCGACTGATGCGACGCCTGATGTGTTCTGACGTGATCTGGTGGAGCCGCGACATCTATGTTGAACACTTAACGGGAGCTAGGCAATACGACTAGACCAAACCACATTAAATCTAGAAAATAACACCATTTGTCAAGGAGGTAGTTGAAACAGTCACCCAATAGAACACACGCCGAGACAGCGTAATAACTATTCTGTGAAACATAAAACATTAATAACAATCTCAATATTATCAAACTCATAAATTATTTACCAAAGTTCCTTAGATGAGAGCTAAATATAGACTAATATCTATATTATCCAGTAAAACTTATATTAGTTTGTAATACTTATAAACATGTACTGAAACACAAATAATTATCTGTTTTTATCAGCTTAATAGATGCGGCGCTCCTCGGCCTTCAAAATCGAATTGTTCTTTCAAAATCGAACTGCTCGTATCAGCTTAATATGCTGTCCGATGAGAGCGAGGACGAGGAAGATGCTCCTGGTGACGGTCAATACCCAGTTGACGTGCCGCTTGCTGACAGTTTCCAGTGCCGGATCTGCGCTCCACTTCCGAAGGTGTTCAAAAGACATGCTGATCTCTCGAAGCATCTGAAAAAGTATCATGTGCCGAAGCGTCTCGTGATCCGATGTGTATCCTGCCGAGTCGTGCTCCAGACACTGAAAGGAGTGTAAGCTCATCAAAAGAAAGAATGTCGTCCAGCCGATGCTTTGCCTGCTCCTGAAGTTCCTGTGATGGTGCCTATTCCGGAAGCGCCGCCTGGTGCCAGACGTGTTCAACGATGGAAAATGCATGTGGAAGCTCGTGAACCAGCGCCGATTGTTGAAGATCGTGAACCGGCACCGCCTCCCAACTCATGGTGAATCATGTTTAGTATTCTTTACTTCAATATTGGTAAATTTTACTGCTGTGAATAGTATTTTTTACTTCGACTGTTATTTACTTTTCTGTGGAGTAACATATACTTCTTAAAATCGTAAGTGACGTGAGTTGATAGTAATGGTTACTTCTGAACGGAGTAATTTCTACCAATCCGAGTGGTCACCCGTATGCCCCCATACAAGCCCGTTGCTAAGCGTTGTTGACACGCCATAATTAATTAGTTTTTCGTGCTGTCCAACGGATAAATGCTGCTGTCTATTAGTGAGTGTATTTTATGTAAATAATTGCTATGTAATTTATGATGAATTAAGTAATACATTTTATATGAATATCTATTTATTATTTTTATTATTATTATATTTGTCATATACATACATATGTTTATAATAATGCTATAATAACATTCTAAGTTGTAAAGGCTACTATTATTACATGGCAGTAGTAATAACGGGCTGGGGAGTGGAATTAACTAGCTTTTGAAAAATATTATACTACTCGGTATAAGTATAAATTACTTCATCCTCTAATATTATTCACTTCCCAGCTCGTTATTGTTACTACCATGGAACAGGAGTAGCTGTTGCTACTTAGAATAGTTATCCATAAATTGACCAGGAATTCTAGTAAAAGATACTACATTAGAAGTAGAATTTACTCCCGATTTTTCTTCGTGCATTATTAGTATGTGATGAAACAACATTGTGGAGATTTACAAAGAAGTCTTATGTTTAAGGAATGGAAATGAAACGAATGTAAAGTTTCAAAAGATATATTAACGTTCACTACAACTGTTTCACCAAAACATTGGTTTCATCAGGTGAAGAAGGTATGATTAAAGTAATTACAAAATTGGCCTAAATACTAAAATTTTTAACAAGTACTTATGGGGTGGGAAACAAACGAAGAACAATTTAAATTTAACAATGGGGAACTATTTACAGCAATTTGATCATTTAGTAAAATGTTTAATTTATTGAATTTATTAATATAAAAACTTTCAGCTAAATTTAGTTTCTGGCTTTTTGGTAGTTCTTATAAAATTTGAAAATTATCATTAAAAGCATGTTTTTCGTTTAATAAATGCTCTGCGTAAGTAAAATCAGCTTTTCCATTAGTATAGCTCCTTTTGTGCTCTCTAATCCTTTGATTAAAGGAGCGACCACTTTGTCCCAGATAAACTTTATTTCAATTTCCACATTCCAATAAATAAACTCCAGATTGAGCCCTTATCAGTTTTATCTTTTTTATGTTTAATGGATAGTGTATTGCTCATGGTTTTAAAAGAAATAATTATATTGTTGGATTTTTGCAATTCACGACTTATTTTTAAGGAAACGTGGCTTAAGTATGTAGGAGAACTGTTTTTACTGGGTTTCAATTTATAAACGGGGTAAATTAAATTCAGTGTTTCTGTGGAGTTTATTGTTTAACAAAAATAATATTAATCTGGAAATCTAGACGGATAATCATTCTTTTCAGCTACACAACATTCATGAAAATATTGCTATAATTCTAACAAACATGACTAAAAAATCTGTCAATTATATGGACGACCAGACGCTCAAGGAGATTTTACTAGAAATGTCTAGTCAATCTACGTTCGGTGTTGAGACTGAATTATAGTAAAATTGACTTGATTAGAAAAAAAATTTTACAGTTCTTATCACAAATTTTACTAAACTATTCTCACTCTAGTATTTTTTTTCTTTACGATACGATAAAATAATCGAGAGGTAGAGAAAAAAAGTCTAGACTTATTTAGCTTGATTATTCTAATACTAATTATTAGAAAGAATGAAAATTAGTTTTATACCACCGAGTACATTTTATGAGAATGAGTATTATTTACTAGAAAAATTTTGCTTGACTCATCAAGTAATAAAATAATGATTATTTTTCTCCGTGTGGTTTTAAAGAAATAACTATATTGTTGAATTTTTGCAATTCACGACTTATTTATAAGGAAATGTGGCCTAGGTATGAAATAGAACTCTACTTATTGGGTTTAAATTTATAAACAGAGTAAATTAAATTCAAAGTGCTTCTGTGGAGTTCTTTGTTTAACAAAATTAATATTAATCTAGATTGATAATCATTCTTTACAGCTATTTAAATTATCCTATTTAATTCTGTTTGATCATTAATTTTATGTATATTTTTTTAACATCTGTATGGTATGCTTTTAATTCCTTTCTGTTTATAATAAATACCAAAAGCGTTTCGACGTTTACGTATCTATTTATATAATGACTGTAAAAGTAGATCCTTGCTGGTCAGGAAGAAAAGAATTTTCAGGTATTAATTAGTCGATAAGAAACTGCTAATGAACATTTTTCTTCTGGTTAAAAATTAACGTTTTTTGATATTAAACAACATCTCCTTACATGTTTATGTTTACATGCATTAAAAACCGTAGTTATCATATTATTATGGCTCAGTTAAATGCATAAAAATGAATCTTTAATACCGTTGAAATAAATTATGTATCATAATTGATACGTTGTTTTTCCTGCTACGTCAACATTTAATTGCAGTTCTTTTTGCATATCTGAATACTTGGGATAAATGTGCACCATCAATTAGTAATCTTTAACACGACAGGGACTTATAAATTCAACGAAAAAAATAAAGTACTTACACTTACCTAAACTGGTTCGTAATTGAAATTCCTTGTATATTGAGACTCGTAATGCTACTTTTCGATCTTGTACATATGGCTACGCCCGCCCGTGCGATCCTTTTATTAACAGATCAATAACTTTAATTAATCGCCATGTTTGAAACGAATCTTGTCGATAATGGAAATAGTAATTGATCTTCACCGTCAGTATATGCCATTTTATCGTAAATTACAGGAATCTACTTACGTTTAAGTATATACAGAGTGTTTTCTTTTTTTAAATTATTTTCACTTCCAAAGGAAATTATAATTTTTTTATTTTGGAATGGATCAATGCATTAATGAGACTCAAACTAATTTTTGAAGAGAATCGAAGGCCCTACAGAAAGGGCCTCATACAATCCTTTGAAAAATCTTATAAGTATTTCAAATATTATTGTAGGACATAGTGTAAATTTAGGGTAAATCCAGAATAGGTCCCGCAAATTTTTTAAAATAATTCAGGCGTCCCTATTTAACATTTCTGATTTGATTTCTGTAAGGAACAGTTAGAGTTAAATTTGAATTTTCAAAATGACATCTAACCACAGAAAAAAATGTTTAGTAAATTATAACCAAAAACTGAAAGAAAACATGGATTATTATATTGATTACCAAGAAAAGAAAAAAGCTGTTAATGGCGAACTTTCTTGCTACTTTCAACGGTGAAAATAACGTTAAACAATATAGTTTTATCAATTATGTACCTTCATTATCGAATAAAATTTGTAATAGTATTAAGAAAATTAACATCACTCCTATTTACATAAACAAAAATAATCTTTTATAGTCAACAATAAATTAGATAGACAAAATATTCTGGAAAAAAGTGGCGCTACAAGGTGAATTGTTTACATTGCTCCGCCTTTTATATTGGACAAACTGGTCGTTTCCTAAAGGCCCGAATAGAGGAACATAAAAAATCAATCATCCAAAATAAGAAATGTACTGGACTATCCGAACATTGTATTACTAATGAACAGTTTATTGATACAAATAATTGTAAACTGTTATACAATTTAAACAAAGGCAAACGCTTAGATTTATACGAAATCTTAGAAATTAAGAAAGCGTGTAAACAAAATTTATTAAATGACTAAACCGAATTTTGGACCTCCCTACTTTAAGTCTGTTAATGTAACTCCTAGGTATATACGATTTCTCACACCTTTATATAATTTATTATTCTCTTTGATAATGGCTTAACGGCCGAAACAATTGTTAGAATTTTCCTCAAAAAATGTGAAACAAAAGTGTACCAAGTGTTTTAATTTTTCGTTTTTATATTCAATATGTTTCACCAAGTGTCTAGCCAAGATTCATTTTCGTACATAAACATATGTGGTTGCTCTCCTTAACTATAATATGGCGTATCTCCTAAATCAGGGGTTCCCAACCTTTTTGTACTTTAGAGCACATTCTAAAATATTGGTAGGGTGGCGGGCACCACCTATTTTTTATCAACAAACTCCTTCCATAACTTCTCATTTTCCCATAATTTATTTTCTTATATTCATAATTTGTAAATAAATAATAAACAAAAATGTTTCAAAATAATAAATTATTATTCAAATTTCATACACACGGAGAAATGTATTTGCAAAAACAAATACAAAAAAAAACATTTTATAAAAAATATACTATCAATATGGAATATGTCAATGTGATCTTTGGCATTGCATATTATTGGCCAGTGCTTCATAGTTAGGAGAGTATGACGATAATCCTGTTAGCAAACAATCATAAAGATGCTCATCGGTGAGTCGAGGTCTATATCTTGATTTTATTAAGTTCATGTTTGAAAATAATGATTCGCATAAATATGTCGAACCGAAAAATGATTCAATTTTATATGCCGCTTTTTTCAAAAATTGGAACTTTTCTCTGTCCACTGCATTCCAAAAGTCCTCTATATTAGGGATTTTAGCAAAATATCATTTTTAATGCCCAACATTTCTAACTCTACTTCTTCCGTCTTTAATACCTTGAACAAAATCTGCAATACATGCGGCCATTTCCATTACATTTATTTGGCAAGTAAAAGGATTGATACAGAAGGAAACAATTGGTTCGATAAGTGTAAACTGCGAAAATCTCTCTTCAAACTGGGTTTTTAACACTTAGTCTGGCTCGCCGCTAGATAAGTACTGTCAGCAAAGGAACCACTCATACATACAATAATGCAAACATACGAACGTATTTCATAAACCTAGGCACTCAAAAAAATTTAAACTCTAACAAATAAATAAAAATAATTCACAATTTAATGTTTATGAAAAAATTCTGTCTGTGTTGAATAGTGGCGGGCACATACGAATCGTCCCGCGGGCGCCATGGTGCCCGCGGGCACGAGGTTGGGAACCTCTGCCCTAAATGAAAGGAATAGATACTACCTTAAATTTACCTTTGACGGTTAATTACATAGCGTTCAGAAATAGAGAAAGAATAACTTCACATATGCTACTTAAATACAATAAATTATTTTTCGTTACTTATCTATCTACTAATAACATAAAATTTTTAGCAAACTTGTTTTTAAGTTTTTTTGAAATTAATATAAAAAATAATTTTAAATATTTTCCAAAATTGTAGTTGAGGTATGTGGACGATGTTTTTATTATAGTTGATAAGAATTTTGATGTCAATAAATGTATCAATTACATAAATTCTTTTTATGAATCCATTAAATTCACTTACGAAGAAGAATCAAATAATTCACTGCCATTTCTAGATTTGACAATAATAAGAAATAATAATAAGTTAACTTTTAACATTTTCAGAAAAACCACACACACAAATAGATACATTTTAAATAGCTCTTATACTGATAAAAAACATAAATTAGCAGCTTTCAACAGTCTTGCCTATCGTTTACTTAATATCCCCTTAAACGAAGAAAATTTTCAAAAGGAAAAAACCTTTATTCTGAATACAGCACAACAACATAATATAAGTTTACATGAAATGAACAAGATTATTTCAAAACAACAAAAACGAAAATTTTTGAAAGACAACACAACATTAGCAACAACAAAAGAAACTAAAATTAGACAGAAATTTAATTTTCATACAAAATTTAATGGACACATAAAAAGAATATGTAAAAAATTAGATATCGAACCAGTTTTTAGTAATAATAAATATAAATTAGGAAGTCTCTTAGGCAACCCCAAAGATAAAGATAACATAACGACATTATCAGGAATTTATAAAATAAACTGTTTAGACTGTGAAAAAGTATACATAGGTTTAACTAAAAGAAATTTAGCTATACGATTAAAAGAGCATTTATACCACCTAAGATATAATAATCCTGAAAAATCTGCAGTTGCTTGTCATGCTATAAATACCGGACATTCCATCGACCAAAATATTGAACTTTTGAAACAATGTAACAACTACCTGGATCTCAGAATTTATGAATGTTTGTATATTCAGAAATTTAGGAAATTCCTTATGAACTTCGATTTGCCCTTCAATAACAACCCCTTATTGGATAAAATTCAATAACTGCTTGTAAATATTAAATATAAATAGGACTAAATCTGGCGTTTAATTTTAAGTTACTGTTTACCATTGATAATGATTACTTCGTAGTCGAAATGTACATTTGGTTTTTACCAATAAACTTTTTGATAGTGTTATAAGGCTTTTTATTTCAACTTTTATTTAACATAAAATAAATTTTACTTTCTTGACGGACTTACGGTATTTTGTAACTTTACAATTTCTATTTTTTTATTATAATTTCTTTGTCGACCGTAATCGTAAACTAGCACCCTTACTAGCATTTCTCCCGGAATTACCCTTTAGTAAATTCTAATGTTTTTTTTTTTATTCTGCATAACTAAGACACTTACCTATGGTAAAATATTACATGTGCAACTTTTCTTGTAAATCACACCAGTTTTTTCGAATGATCTGCAACGTTTATGAAATTCCTGAAAAATCGGTTGTTTGCATTTAAAGAGAATTTATCTTGGGAAAAGTAGTCTTAACCGATTTAGGTGACGATAAAATAAAAAAATTCTATGATTTCTATTAAAAGTTATCTATTTTTAGTTTTTCTCAATGACCAACCTCTATCGAAAATTAAGTTTAAATTCACAAATAATTTTAAATATGGTGATTAATGAGTGGTAAATTTATTTATTTACTATTTAGAAGGTGTGACGAGGAGAACAAGCAAGTTCTAATAAATCGGGATCTTTTTTCGATAGATTCGATAAAATACCAACTAAGAATATGTTGTGACGTGTAGACAGGCTACCCAATACACCGTTAAGGTTTATACGTCTAGTGGGTTGCCGACATTCCGTTAGAAGAACAAAAGGAACCAAAATTAATGAAATCCAGAATTCTCTATCAAAGTAAAAAAAGAGTGAGTGAAAGCAATCCAGCGAGCAATGTGGTAGGTTAAACTAAGTAATTTGTTAATTGTATTGCTGTTGTTTGGGGTTCAACTGGAAAAATAAATTAGTTTGAGTTTGAAAAGTGTCAATATTGAAGTAACTGTACTAGTTTATTGGATTTCATGTTTTTGAAAAATGTAGTTAAAAGAAATTTACATAATTAATAATTGTAGGCGTTGCTTGTTGAAACTTGAAACATAGTGAAAAACATCCTCTACAAATATTTTGCCAAAAAAAGACATTTTTAGGTGGAAGACAAGTAAATAAATAATTTACTTATCTTATGCCTGAAGATGTCAATGTTTAGGTGAAACAATTGTAGTGAATATTATTAAATGTATTTTTGAAACTTCGATTCCTTTATTTATTAAAACATTGAAATTAACGAATTAATGTTTTATTAATTTTGAGATTTTGGTCATCTTATGAATACATCAATTTACCCTGGTACATTTTATGCAAGCTGTAAACTGTAACCCTCTAGCACACGAATTATTTCTGCATTTAGTCAGATAACAATTACAATTGCCTTGTATGTATAATGAGAAATTTAGAGCTTTAACTCAATTCTCTAAATTTATTTCTCTTTCTTTGGATGGAGCCCTTATTACAAAAAATATGATTTAGAGTGAAGTTATTGTTAAGTGGTTGTGTTCTTTGACCCACATAGAGAACGACTAGTCGAATACATACTGCGTGTCCCGTAGTAAATTGTACACATTTCATTTCATTTTAATTGCCATAACTGCGATGTGATCGTTACGTTAACTACGTACATCGCAACTGAAATGGCGAGAATTACGATGTGCTTTTAGTAATAATGTAAATGCATTAAGTACTAACATTAAGGTTAATTTTGCTAGGCAAAAGGTATCTACTCCATCACAATCCAGTTCAAAACAATTATTTTATTGACAGACGAAAAACACTTAACTATAACATTTATTAATCACGTTTCGTCACAGTTTTGCAAACATTAAATAGATCAATGGACGCGACATTTAGAAATATTATTAAACTATTTTTTAAAGTTGTTAAATAATTCGCGTAATAAGACCGTGAGACTGAAGATCGGCTGCTCACATTTTCCATTGCATTCTATAAAAATTGCAACTCTGCTTATTTGCGGACAGTAATATAACTAGCCCTAATGAGACTAGAAATTGGGAGGGGTTGACAATGGAAATGATGAAAAATGGATTCCTGATTTCGCTAACGAAGTCATTAAGGAAAATGAATGAATTTTACGTAGCCGTTTGGTAGGAAACCTTCTAATATCTCCAGGCAATGAGCTAAGATGGACTAAATATGGAAAATGTGAATATCGGATTTTTTATTTAGCCAATGAGGTCAAAAAGGAAAGCGAAGGACTTTTATTCTACTATTTTAGATAGGAAACTTTCTAGAACATTTAGACAAAGAGTTAAAAGAGGTTGAGCGCGGAAATGATGAAAAGTGGATTCCCGATTCCGCTAACGAAGCCATTAAGTAAAATGAATGAATTTTATGTAGTCGTTTGGTAGGAAACCTTCTAATATATCTAGGCAATTAGCTAAATATGAAGAATGTGAATAACGGATTTCTTATTTAGTCGATGAAATCAACAAGGAAAGCGAGAAAATGTTAATCTACTATTTTAGATAGGAAACTTTCTAGAACATTTAGACAAAGAGTTAAGAGAGGTTGAGCGCAGAAATGATGAAAAGTGGATTCCGGATTCCGCTAACTAAGCCATTAAGTAAAATGAATGAATTTTATGTAGTCGTTTGGTAGGAAATAGTCCGGTCAATTTAGACATTCGAAGCTACATAAATTCCCACCAAGCTGAAAATCAGTAAGATTGTTTAAAATATGATTAAAAATAAAATTTGAAAGTTCCCCATCTTTCCCCTGTATGGAAAAATATTTATTCAAGGTCAAAGGTCAAAAAAATTAGGTTTTCGCGATTTTCAGAAAAACGGTAAGTTTTATCATGAAAATACTTCGACAAAAATTGTAGATCTTAAAATTATCTATAATATATGTAATAATTTTTTTTTTTTCCTAAGAGCCACCGTTTCTGAAATATAAGGTAAAATGAAACCCAGTCCCTTATTTTATACGTTAGTGTAACCTCGAGACAACATCTGTCTCCTGTTCAATTGTATGCGTGGCTAAGGTCTTATACCTGCTTTATGTCAGTGTGCCCAATAAATGAAATACTGTTAGTCTCAGGGTTGCCAGATTGGGGGATTTTCCCCCAAAAAATAGGGAATTTTTTTTCTTTTGGGGTATTTTTTGGGGATATATTTTTCAGGGAAATTCTTCTGGGGAAAAATTTTCCTCTACAATCTTTTTTCTATTTGCACTAAATATTTTCTTGTTCTTGGGGATTTAGTTGTCACATAGCTTATTTTGGGGTATTTTAGAGATACATATTTTATAGATAATTTCATGATCTACAACTTTTGTCTGGGGTAATTTTATGATAAAACTTACCAGTTTGCTGAAAATCGCGAAAAACTCATTTTTTTGGCCTTTAACCTTAAATAAAATTTTTTCCATACAGGGGAAAGATGGGGAACTTTCAAATTTAATTTTTAATCATATTTTAAACAATCTCACTGATTTTCAGCTTGGTAGGAATGTATGTAGCTTTACTCTTATTTTTTGGTCTAATTTGACCGGACTAAAACCTTCTAATATATCTGGTAATGAGCTAAGATGGACTAAAAGTAGAAAATGTGAATAACGGATTTTTTATTTAGCCAATGAAGTCAAAAAGGAAAGCGAAAGACTTTTATTCTACCATTTTAGATAGGAAACTTTCTAGAACATTTAGACAAAGAGTTAAGACAGGTAGAGCGCGGAAATGATGATAAGTGGATTCCCGATTCCGCTAACGAAGCGAATAAGTCATATGAATGAATTTTATGTAGTCGTTTGGTAGGAAACCTTCTAAATTATCTAGACAATGAGCTAAGATGGACTAAATATGGAAAATGTGAATAACGGATTTCTTATTTAGTCGATGAAATCAAAAGGGAAAGCGACAAAGTGTTAATCTACTATTTTAGATAGGAAACCTTCTAAGACATTTAAACAAAGAGTTAACAGGGGTTAAGCGTGTAGGTAAATGATGAAAAATGGATTCCTGATTTCACTAACGAAGCCATTAAGGAAAATGAATGAATTTTACGTAGCCGTTTGATAGCAAACCTTCTAATATATCTCAGCAAGAAGTTAGACTGGTTTGAGTATGAAAAATATAAAAAATGGCTTTCCAATTCTGTCAATAAAGTAAATTAAGGTAAACTAAAAAAATTCATCCTTCTATTTGAGGTAGGAAACCTTCTAAGACATTTACACAAGGAGATGGAAGGAACTGAGAAAATGAGTTTTGGTAGGCTTAAGTAATAAAAAAATGCTGCAAGACGATTTTATGCGGCAAGTTTTTAGCTCCTTTACATGTAAATCTCCATGATAAATTGTAAGCTATTAGTTGTAAGGTGAGAGAATAGTAATTTTTAGCTGTACTAGACATACTTAGGATGTGGAAAAGTGTTAATAAGAGGTGTAATTTGTGATTCATATCAAAAAGCAAAAAAGATCATTTATAACTACAATAAAAGTCGCCCTAAAATGATTATAAACAAGTTAAACGTGTGGGCTACGTCCCACATCTTTTTAAGACAAGTTCTCTTTAAATCATCGAAATTGGTGGATTCATCGATGAGATATCCATGTAACAAAATAAGTTTATGGGATTCAATTTGTGTATAAATTTCGTATTTACTTCCTAAATTGATGCCCTAGAACGTTAGAAACAACAATTGAATACCTTACTTAGCTTAAAATAGTTATGGAATTGTGACGTCATGACATAAATAGCAACAACGATTACATAAGTGTTTGAAAAGTAATTTAATTTATGTATTTTTCATTTTAATGAATAACTTAGTTGAATTCATATAAGAAAATCGAAAGAGTACTGTGGAATCTTAACTAAATAAAACAAGCACCCAAAATCCACAAAACGCTTAGAAACCTAAAATGCGTTTCGGCACCCAAGGTGTCATCCTTAGTTAGAAACTGAAAGACTCTAACTGAGGATGTTACCTTGGCTATATGGAATATGAATAAATGAATTAAAAAATGTTACAAATCAGATTGCGTCTTTGTTAAAGAAATGTAAATTGAACATTTGTAATACTCTAACCGTAATTGTGATAAAAAAACATTCGGGTGTTTTATTTTTATGAACAATTAACGAACATATTTTGATACAAGTTACAAGCGATTTATTATTTTTTTATCATCAATATCCCATAGCCTATACAAGGTTATTTTTTAGAAAAACGCTGAAACATTTTAATTGATTTAAATTTTTGTTCGCCTCTCTGTGATATTTTCAACCCCCTCCTTGCAACCCCTAAATCTGTAGCTACTCCAATCCGATGATGCCAAGAAAGTAGGGGTATGCACATTTTGTTTCAGTCAGAATATTCAAAAAATACCAAAAGTGTGACCCCTTTCTACTTAACCTGCGCTGAGTATGTAGTAAATTATACTATCAACTGAACTTCGAATATTTTCAGCTGGTAAATGAGTAATTTCCATCCTGAATTCTATTTAAATAAAATTTAGCATCATCGGAGAAGATAATGTTTTAAAGAAATATATTATTTTCATCATATCTTGCCATCATTTCTTTTATATAATGGCTAAGTTACCTTTGTACTTATTTTTTGCGACGAATTTATTTCTATTAAGTACCTGGACCGCTGCAACATGGCAACGTTCTGCACACACTTGTTAGAATCCACTTTTAGATCTGCTATAATATTTTTCCCTTATGATATCGTTTTGTTCGCTAGAACTGATCGTTAACCTTCTTTAGTAGAAAATTATTGGCTCATATCGCCTTTAGTTGAGAAGATTGTTGTCAATAAGTAGAGTTTATTACTGATGTCTATTTCACGGTAATTGCCCCTAACACAACCCAATACCTTTTTTTGCTCCATTCATAACGCCTAAATTATTAGAACCTTCAAATTCAATATTTTTGCTATAAGTACATCATTCACATTTATTATTATTTTAAAGTTAAAAATATAAACGATTTACTAACAAAGTAAATTTTACACTTAATTAAAATAATAGCAAAATTATTATAAAAACAAAGTCATTCACGTAATGGTCTTTCTCGAAATGAACTACATGGAGACGTTTCGTTACCTCCTACGGTAGATATCTGCAGGTGATTTTCATGTGTTGTTAAAAGGGGTGAATGTTAGGTATAACTTGAAGTTTCAGTTGATATCAACTTCAAGAAATATATTTGCGTTTGTGTCAAATTGTAATTTTGGCGGGTTTATTATTAATGAAAGATAAGTATCTCATTTTCAAAGAATGGAAGGCTTTGTAAATGGTTTTAGTTGAAATTATAACAGCGCCTTTAAAACTCTGATTTTTTTATCTGCTAAATCTTTTCTACCTTCTGAAAGTTTTAAGTACGTACTTATTTATTATAATACGATAATAAACCGAGGAAACTTAATTACTTGCAGAAACCGACTCATTTAGATAACTGGTAGTAGAACATACTAGGTAAATAGCTCAAACCCCAACGCCAAAACACGATACTGAACGTCCGTAACAAAGTTACCTTCTTCAGGGACTGAAGAGAAGTAAAAGCTAAGGGAACTTACGAGTAATAAATACTACTTAATGTTGAGGAGCAGTGATCATGACTCAACCTAAAAACTGAAAAGTTCAGTTGACCTTAACAATAACAAAGTAAATTAAATTAAACAACGGAGAGCTAGGTATGAGATCTTTGTTACTGTTGAGAGAGTATCATCTCTAGTTTTATAAATAACCATACTTTCAAAACTATTTAACAAATAATTATTTCTAATTTACTTAACTAGTTTAAGGCTGTCAATATTAAATCCTATGATTTTCAGTAATTCAGGATAAGTTGAGCAACAGTGGATTTTTCTGTTTTACTGAATTTGGCATGAGCTAAACGTTCTTAAATCCTAATACGAGTAGAGCGTTTAGTTTGCTCAACATATTTATTAGTACAGTCTTTACAATCAATTTCATATACCTATCCCTGACCTTTCTATAAGAGGAATTGTATTCTTTGGGTTACTGGGAAGAGCTGGAAGAGAATTGGATTTTGAACTATAAGCAATACGAAAACCAATTTTATGAAAAATACAATGGAGTCCTCGGATAAATCTTGGTTTGTATTGCATGGTAATAACCTTGGTTTTGCTCGTGTTTTTTTGAAAAATAGGGGATTCTAAGATGAGTTTTTTAAGTCTAACCTTATTGGCTAAGTTTTTAATTATATTACAATTATAACCGTTGTTTTGGACCATAGTTTTAATTGTACAAAGTTTCTTATCGTACCTATCTTTATTAAGTGGAAAACTAAGTAGTCTATTTACTAGGAAATTGAAACTAACTATTTTATGTTGGCTACAATGATAAAAGTAATTGGGGTTAAATCTAGAAGTGTGAGTGGACTTTCTATAGATATAAAATTCTGGAGAATCCCTATAGGTAGTTTATAACCAAAGTATCCAAAAATGGTAGCATTCCATCTTTTTCCATCCCTACAGTAAACTCAAAAAGAAGGGAAAAATGAATTTGGTTTGGCAAGAAAGTCTTGGAGACTATCAGAATTTAAATCGAAAATTGCAAAAATATCGCTAGTGTGGGCATATCTTCTGACTTAAACTAGTTCAAACCCGAAGGGTAGCGAGGAAAACACTGTTAAGCCCCTTGTTTTGAAAGATGAACGAAAGACAAATGAACGGCTATAATTGCTGTTCCTCTCAGTAGCATTAAGAAAAATAAAAACTTATCACCAGTGGCGGATGCACGGAAGAGGGTGAGTTTTTTGGACCCACACCTCTCTTTCTTAATCAGAACAATTAAAAGTCGACGTTTATTTTATTGTTAGATAACTAATTTAGTTAACAGTTACTAATCACATAATTTTTCTATTTGAAAATATAGAAAATGTTTTTTATTTCTCAAAATTCTGGATCCATCTTTAGTTGTCATTTTCAGAAATTTTAGAAATATAAATTCTAGTAAATAACTAAATACAGTTAAGCTTCTCACTTAATTTATATTAAATGTCAAAGTTAATTTTGAGGTTCAGTTTTTTCTTTTAATTTAACTGTATCTATAGTTTATCACATTTAACTTTTAATTTTGAGAGTGAGGAAGATAATTTAACTCCTCAGTAAGAACAAAGACTTCCTGTTTTTACAATAAAATTGAGACTGCAGTGACTAAACATGGTGGCGATGTCAATCTTCAGTTTGATTTTAATTTTATAATCCCTAAATTCTCTAGCACCTATTTGTGTTATAGATCAAAGGCTATTTTTGTAAAAAACATTTATTTTAGAAAGAGATTGAGGGTCAAATTTCTATGTCGAAGTGTTTAAGAAAGAGTTGTATTTAACAATTTTCGTTGTCCCATAATGGTAATTTTTCTCTTTATGAGCTCACGTTAATAATACTTTCTATCGAAGATCGTAACTGTAATATATTTAATTAAATAAAAAAATCCAGGAGTTCATCTCCAGGCGCAACTTGATCCCACCCCAGCAACATGGCTTTATGCCAGGCCGCTCAACAACGACAAACCTATTGTCTGCGCTGGATACCTGGACAAAAGCACTCGATGAGGGCAAACCGATGGACTTGATATATCTCGACTACGCTAAAGCCTTTGATAAGGTCCCGCATGAAAGACTGCTATAGAAACTGTTTCGCATGGGCATCCGAGGAAGGCTATTGAGCTGGATCAGAGGATATCTGTCAAACAGAACTTTTCTGGTCAGGCTGGGCGACACCTACTCCAGGCCCAGACAAGTCTTCAGTGGTGTGCCGCAAGGTTTGGTCCTAGGGCCCCTACTGTTTATAATGTACACCAGCGACCTCGGTAGAAACCTCAAAACCCAGTGGAACCTCTTCGCTGACGACACGAAACTGTTTGCAAATCCTGTCACGTCTCACCAGCTTCTTCAAGATGACTTGGATTAAGTAGCGGACTGGTCAAAAAAGTGGCTGATCCCACTTAACGAATCCAAATGCAGGGTACTTACTACATCTGGGTAAAAACAACCCCCGGACCCAATACCAGCTAAACGCAACCCCGCTGCTACCAACTCCGTCACACACAGAACTAGGTATAATCATCACGGAAGAGATGAAATGGGACCAGCAAGTTGCTGCCGTTACCAAAAAAGCGAACAAAACTGCCTACTTAATCACCAAAGCCTTCAGTACCCTGGGAAGGGACCTGGTGACCACGGTCATCAAGACCTACGTCAGGCCGATCCTGGAGTACGCGTCTGTTGTGTGGTCGCCTTACTACAAAAAAGACATCACACATCTTGAAAAGGTTCAGAGAAGACTCACAAAACTGGTCCCTGATTTACAACAAAAGACCTACGATGAAAGACGAATATCACTTGAACTACCGACGCTACAAACCAGGAGAAAATACCTCGACCTAGTGGAGGTCTACAAGATTATGAACAAGCTGCACAACGTGGAATGTTTCACCCGCCTGTTCACTAGAGCTGCCTCCCGTGGGCTCAGGGGACACGACCATAAGCTAAGGAAGGAGAAGACAAGGACGAACGCTCGCTCACACTTCCTAACAAGCAGAGCAGTTAACGCTTGGAATGGTTTCCCCCCCGACTGCGTGAATTCCCAAAGCCTGGCTACTTTTAGAGACAAGCTTAGCCAGCTTCTGTGTGATACGTGATAATACATAATATGCAATTTATAATTGTACAAATCTAGCCTATGAAATGATATATGTGGAGGTATTGTGAAATGAAATAGATATATTGAATTATATTGAGCCGATACCAAAAATATGTAAATCAGCAATACGCTGCTGTCATATCATAAATAAATAAATAAATAAATAAATTAAACTGATTAAAAATGGGTATTGACTTACTATTATTTTCTGAATAATAACAATAAGGATACATAATTTTACACGTTTTGAATTCTACGATTTTGTGCCTGGCTGCGTAGAGGATTACATACAAAGAAACCGCTTAAAAAGAAAAACGACGTAATCTATTTATAACCAAATGAGAAACCGAAATACCGATGTAAAGTAATGCAAAAATTATTCAAAAGCCTAACTTTAAATATCACGTTTATTAAAAAATTGCTGCGCATCTGCTGTACCTACATACATATGTACCTACATTGTTATGAGATTGAGAAAGCAAATGCTGGTCTTCCATGTCAATACGTCACAAATGGTCGTAAAATTAACAAAATGTTTATATTTTATCGATAAATTTTAATAATTTTGTATCGTTACAACTAGGCAACCCACCACACATGGTGAAGCCAGTGGTGGTCTTCTCCGTTGCAAAAATTGTTCATGTGTAATGGGTTGTCTACTTTAAATAAAATAATATTTTTAATCATTTGATTAATAATTGTTTAAATTTATAGTTTAATAATTTTGAGGGTTCTTGAATAAAATTTCAGTTAAAACGTTGAAAAGAGATTTCGTAATCCATTTCCTAAAGATACATCGCTCTGGGAGTTTTAGTAAAACGAAACTTTCTAAATGACATATTTATTTATTTATTTATTTATTTATTTTCATTGAACAGACACTATGGTCTTATACAAAATTAGAAAAATATTTATAGATAAACTCCTTCACGGGTATACAAAAAAAAAAAAAAAAAATATGAAATTACAATCATAAAAATAATATTAACCAAAAAAAAAAAACTAAAATTCTTCATATAAGTAACAAAATGACACATTATAAAAACTCTAGTACTGCCCCTCTGAGGACCTTCTTAAAACTACTCAACGGTACCAAATCAAGTACATCAGGAACACGAATATCCTTATTAACTACATTACATACTCTATTTATAAACGATGAGTTAATCAATTTAGAGACACACCGAGTTGTTTCAAATGTATATGAGTCTCTCAATATCCTACTCGGCACTTTAAAATTTATCAGAGATAAGAGTTCGGGGGAGTCAACATAACCATGAATTATCTTATAAAGATATAAAAGATCTAAGTAATTATGAAATGATTGCAACGAACAAACTTTCAATTGCAAAGCTAAAGAAGTGTAGTTATGTTCAAAAATTGACATAGGTTGCTTCAACTTAAATGACATAGCTCTAAAAAATTTATGTTGAACAGACTCAATCTTAACAATGTCACACCTCTTAGATGGTACCCAGACAACCGAACAATAAACTAATTGAGAGCGCACCAATGAACAATACAGGGCTACTATCGTCATAGGATTCGTGAAGCATCTTGACTGCCTCAACACAAAATAAAGCATCTTAGATGCTTTATTAACAACAAAATCAATATGATGAGAAAAATTTAAACAGGAATCAAGAAACACACCAAGATCCTTAACTACGTCCACCCTGCACAATTCATGATTTACCTTCAAACAATAAGAGTATTTCTTAAATTCTGTTTTGTAAAATGAAATCACACAACACTTGTCCAAACTAAAAGTTAAACCATTACATTTTACCCAGTGATCTAATCGATTGAGATCTGACTGCAGATGAAGGTAATCCTGGGCACAATTTATCACTTTGAAAATTTTTACATCATCTGCGTAAAGCAGAACTCTGGAGTACCTTAATATGCGGACCAGATCATTCATATAAATTATGAAAAATAAAGGACCCGTGTGTGTACCCTGACCAACTCCTGATACAGCTGAATATTCAAGAGACTCAAAATTATTGTATTTAACTGTATATTTCCTACCACATATTGCTGATTTAACCCAACTAAGAAGATTACCATGAATCCCATACAGATTTAATTTGTGACATAATAAATCATGATTAATAGTATCAAAAGCTGATGAAAGATCGGTATACACAGCATCAACTTGAAAGTTGTTACATATCTGGCTTATCAAAAATTCACAATATAACAATAAATTGGTACATGTAGATCTATTCGTCATGAAACCATGTTGTTCAATACAAATTAACCC
This sequence comes from Agrilus mali, assembly GCA_029378335.1. Taxonomy (NCBI): domain Eukaryota; kingdom Metazoa; phylum Arthropoda; class Insecta; order Coleoptera; family Buprestidae; genus Agrilus; species Agrilus mali. Next base: position 9,009,060 of record CM055658.1, read on the forward strand.
CTGAAAGTAAGAAAACAATCTTCTGTAAACCAACAAGTCCAATACTTTAGAGAAAAGTGACAACTTAGCAACGTCTATAATTTTTTATATCTCTTATATCTCCCTTCTTAAATATTGGAGTTACAAAAGAGTGCTTCCATACATCAGGTAAGGTGCCTTCTTTTATCGAAGTATTAAAAAGACATGTTAGAACAGAAGAAAGACCCTTAGACAAACCTTTAATAAAAACAACTGGAATCCCATCCGGACCAGCAGAGAGACCATCTGATAAACCATCAAGAGCCTGACTTACGTCATCCTCTCTAAACATAATGTTAGATAAGAAAAACGAAGAAGTGATTGCAGTTGAATCAAAACTAACTTGACTAACTTTATGTACCAACGCAAAACGTTCGGCAAACAAATTAACTATCGATGGTCCATCATCAGCCTCCCTACTGTCAAGATACATAGTAGATGGAAGTGAGTCATACTTAGAGCCGTTGATATAAGACCAAAAGCTTCTCGGATTAAATAAAATGCCCTTCTCAATATTAGATACATAATTTCTAAAAAGATAATTGTTCAGTCTTCTGGATTGTGTCCTAAGAAATTTAAATTTATCATAATAATATTGATGACTAGTCTGTTTCCATAAATAATGATATCTCTTTTTATCCTGAATAATCTTACACAATTCATTATTATGCCATATGGGACGACTAGACGAGTTAACATTAAACAAGGGAACTTCAGAAGCAATTACATCATACAATTTCGTATAAAATAAATGTACTTTCTCCGCAATGGACAATGTTTTAGACTCCAAGAATGACCAATCCTGATTCAAATAACTAGCATTAATAATGTCATAGTCACATTTCCTGAAATTAAAAAGTTTGTAGGAGTACTGCAAACGTGAAAACCTCAGACAGGGTAGAACCAGATGAAGGGCAGGATGAAAACAGTCTTGCTCAATATACACATCTGCTGCACAAGTACAATCCGCAGCCTCTACCGAGGTAAACACTAGATCCAACAAATTACCTTTCACATTCCTTACATCATTTATTTGTCGCAAATTCAGTGAATTTACTATACCACACAGTTTTTCTGTTAAAAACCTCACATTAGCATAAGGATTAAAACCTTTTAGCATCGTGACGTCATCTTCCCTTGTCCAATAAATTCCAGGAAAATTAAAGTCACCTAGTAACACATATTCACAGCTTAAATTATTTAAATGAGTACATGACAGTGATTCGACTAGATATTCAAAATCAGCCAATAATTGCGTTATATTTGCACAAGTGATTGGTGGACTATAAACTAAACACAAAATGAGATCTTTTCTATCACTGAGATTCAACTTAATAATAACAAATTCTAGGTCACTCTGACAACTATAGAGAATTTTGTAGCACAGACTGGACTTGATATATACCATAAGACCACCCCCTCTGGACTTACCAGTTCTCACCTGATCCCTATCAAGCCTCACAAATTGATAATTCTTTAATTGTAATTCACTATGAAGCACTGAGCTATCAAACCAGGTCTCGACAAAGCACAGTATGTTATATTCATAAGTTGAAGTTGAATAGGATAAATGTAAGTCTTTCAATTTATTCTTCAGGCTCCTAGCATTCTGGTAGTAAATACAGACACATTTATCCATGCAGTTTAGTTTTTTGGTGTATTATTCTCTCTTAATACAGCAGGCTGCTCCTTCTTTTTCATCACAGCCACTATAGGCTCACCATTAACATACTTTAAGACCAAATCTGATTCTCCATTCTGCTTTCTCAAATTGAGTTGTTCCAGTGTATTTTTAAGTTTCAATCTCTGCATAGGTGTCTTATCGCTAGAGACTCTCACTACACCTAAATTCAAACGTTTAGAGTTCCTCAACACCCAGTTTGCCTCAAAGCCAGAAGAGAAGATTACCTTAAGGGGACGAATGGTTCCAGTTTTAAATTTGCCAATTCTATAGCTCTTCAGTTTATCAGCATCAATGACAGAATCGACAAATAGATTATCCAGAAACTTAGAGTCATGTGTAGGCTGATTATCATCAGGCAAATTAAATAAAAACAAGTTTCTAATTCTTGACTCTCTGTCAAACAGCTCAGCTGAAACAGCATCAATAATGGACTCCTGAGCATTCTCTACTTTAGCCTCAATTGAGTCAACTTTCAAAGACAATTCATCAATACGAATAGACTGTTGGCTAACTGCACCATTAACTGCCTCCAACATTTCCTCTTTATTCTTCAACAACAAATTAGTCAATTTTTCAATATGAGACTCCATTCTGGTCCATCTATTTTCCCACTTGGCATCAATGTCCTCAAGTGTAACTCTGCTTGTAGATCCACTTGTACCACAGCATTTTTTCATGACACCATTGTCCAATCTTCCCACTCTATCAGCACAACTAGGATGGTAGGTCGACGAGCAAATTGAACATATGACAGTATTATTCGATGAAATATTTTTATTACAGTAAAAACAAACTGCACTCATTGTTCACACATGAGACTCAGCGATTGTAGAGGTTAGGAAATTTCACGTTTCAAACTTTTATCACAAACAATAAAAAAAATATATATATAATTAATGTCAATTATTTTTGTATCAATATTATTGATGAATTAATAATTAATATGTGACAATATATCCCATTAAATTGAAAAAGTAGAAAATTACCTACTTGCGCTAAGCCGATTTTCAAATCTACAATTTTAACAATATTTGTTCACAATTTTCTTGACGTACTTCTAGTTAGTTTTATTTATTATTTTAAATTTTTAATGGTAATTACAAAAGTTACAGTGTGTATGAATACTTTTGTGACTCACTGTACCTATAATGAACCAATCACGGGAGGATCCCAAAACAACTTTTTACCATTTACTCTGCTTTTTAAAGATAAAAGATTTAAAATAAAAAGGCAGCTAATAAATTTGTCGATTGTCTTTTGTTCGAACTGGAACTATTTACCGTTATTAAAAAAAAAGAAAGGAAAACAATGTTACAGACCCGAAAAACGTACAGCATTCTTTGATGCAAACCATAACTTTGATTCAAACAGTGGACTCGTTACAATTGGAAGAGGTTAAGATGTCTTTTGAATTGGTGCGGAATTCGCATTATTTTTTTGAGCAAAAACGTACCATCCAATTATTTTATTTCACAAACTTTTTTAGTTTTATTTGGTAACGGTTTTTATCAGAGAAGTAAGTGGTGTGTTTCTTTTATTTATTTTAAAGGACTGAATGATTTAAATGACAGAATGGATGCCTATATTTATTTAAGTGAAAATACTTACGATAAAAATAAATAGTTAAGAATAATTAAAATTTTTATTTCTAACCTCCGAAGTATTTACAGATATTTAATATGAGAATTTAGTCGCTTAAATCGACATCCCTCGTTTTTTAAAACTAATTTGTTCTTCTTTTCAATTAACAAACGTTTGGTCACCACTACATCGCTTACTCACCTCTCTGAAGCTTATTTATAGGGGTTGGGAGTTTTGTAGAAAGCACCAGAATGTAGGTTCTGGAGAATTCTGCTCTTTTTAGTACGTAATAATTGTGGAACCTTTCCAACTTATTATATGCTTTGGCAGCTTTTTACATGTCGGGGGTTGTAATAAGTGTGCAATGTGTATGCTGCTAATATAAAGCTCCGCAACCGATAAGGCTTATACGGTATTGCAGTCTCCCATCATTCACGCACGAAAAACGTTATTATTTGAAGATATGGGAGTCGAATCTGTATTACCTCGGAGGAGTTCATATGAGAAAAATAAATTAAAATTTCCAGAAAGTTATAGAAGGTTCAAGAATGTTCCTGAATTTCGCAGAAGGATCGAGAATCTTCTAAAATCCTCTAGATAGTTCCATAATGTTCCAAAAACATCCAGAAGTTTAGAGAGTGTTTTAGAAATTTCCAGGAGGTCTTAAGAAGATTTCTGAATCTAAAAAATTTTGAACATTCCAGAAAATTTTATAGTGCGTTACCTATACCTACAGTCTACCATACTCTGATAGAAAAAAACAACTTTTATGAAAATAATTCTGTTTTGGCAATAGATTTTTCTGTTACTGAATTCAATGATAACTCTGCGTGATTATAATGTATTTAGGTGGATAACCCAAGAAAATATTTTTAAAATGCAACCACCAAAGGGACGAAAAGCGAATTCAATGTCTGAAGTACTTATCAGTCAGGAGTTAGGAATATTGAAACTTACTACTTAACCTTAGCCTTAACCTTAGAATTTTTCAGAGGTTCCTTATACAGTAATAGAATTGACATGGAAGTTTAAAGAAAAGACTTGGGCTTTCACGGTCGGCGATTTTAGAAGAAATTGTGAAATGGCCGTGATTGATTCTCTCAGTCTCAGCACAACCGCAGCGATGGACATTACGCCAACGCTACGTTCCCTGAGGATGCCAAGCACAGTTATTGGCGAAACGTCAGATAAACAACTTCATCAGTGCTCTCACAGAAGGAGAAACAATCCTAGATCACGGCCAACAAGCCCGGATTTCACAATTTCTTCGTGGAAGTTTAACCTTCAAAGGAGTGAAACGGAGTTTCAATAGGCAGTCGGAATGAATTGGCTTAGAAACATGTAGTTTCGTATATAAAAGTCTTTTATCTATCCCTTACATCAGGCATATGAAAATCATATGATATCGCAATTTGCATAATCTATTTTGTCCTACGTCGGGGGTTGCGTGCTTTTACTGTTCAAAGAAAAAAATACGATTTTTAGAACGACTGTATGCAATATATTAGTCTTAATGTTTGGTTTTTAACTAAAACAAAACTATTTTATTGTATATTATTATTTGTTTCCAAGAAAATTATGATTTCATCCAGTAATTTGAAAAATCGTTTTAAATAACAAATTCATATATTTTATCAAAAAATTTTAAAACGCCTCGACGGGTTCTACTGTACAAAATATTTGCAAATTTCAACCCCAAGGGACTGCGCTCAAAAATTGTCTGTCAACAATTTACAGCATTACTTAAGAACGTCTGGACCGTGTTTTCAATTTTTTTTAAATTTTAATTATGGTCTCAGTCAACCACTTATGGAAAGAAACATTGGAAAAGCCCCCTCAAAACTTAGAAATTCAAGACAGACTGAGATTGTTGTTAGTAGCTAAAAAAACTAAAAAACACTTCTTATCTTTAATATAATATTTTTTTTAAATTTATTAATTTCATTCAATTTGAACATGCAAATTGGTTATAGCCAATAAAAAGATTAATAAATAATCTATTCCAACATACAATAATTTTTTTCTATTTCAAACCTCCTAACCGTTTTTTAAATAATTTGTGAAATGACTAATAAACTTCTTTTGGGTAATGCCTATATTAAGACGAATTCAAAGTAAAAGATTTCTGTAATATACAGGGTTTTTCAAGTTGATATGCTATTAGAAGTACCTATATGAATTAGTAGAAGGCAATCAATTCTTAAACTTGGGCTTATTGGGTTATTGTTTATGCCGCTTCTTTTGAAAATATTTTCAAGTTTTATTTACATCCGGTTATACCGGAAGTCGACACCAACTTCGTTATTTTAAATGGAATGGTATCTTTTTAACGATTAATTAGAATAAAACGTGTAATTCTAAGATAAGTTTGATAACCAACTTGTACACCTATGACGATCGGTTTCTGAGTCAATTTAATTTATAAAAAAAATCGCTACCGCAATCCAAATTATAAAAAATCATAACTTTCACAAAATACGACTCAGAGTGTTGAAATTTTTACTAGTAGTAGCTGAATATAAGTGCTAACGTCTTCACAAAATTTAACTAAATAATTTATACAGGGCGTTCAAAATAAAATTCTAAAGTTTAAGAACTTCAAACACGAATAACCTCGTTTTTTCAAATGGCACCTACCATTTTTTATTTTTTCAATCGATTACTTTTTTATCCTCATTCGATTCATATAGATACTCCCTACTGTTTTATTTGAAAAAATTTGAGTAATTTGGAATTTTAAAATATACTTTCATTAACTTTGGCGTAATAAGAGTGTGCCTTGGACAATTGACAACTAACGACAATCAAAGCAAAATAACAGTAAAACCTTTTTTATCGTTTAATTTCTGTTGGGGAGATGTTCGAGACAAATACTTATAATAAATACTTCAATTGAAGTTTTTGATTATTATTTGTAACAAAAAATTAATCGAAAAGGCGATTTTTGGCTTTATTTTGCATTGATTGCCATTAGTTGTCATTTGTCCAAGGCACACCTTTTTATGCGAAAAATATTAAAATTGGCTATTATAAGTAATAATTCAAAATTACTCAAAAAAATTTTCAAATAAAACAATAGGAAGTATTCATATAATGTTCATATAACTCGAAAGAGGACAAAAAAGGAATCGATTGACAAAATAAAAATGGTAGGTGCCATTTGAAAAAACGAAGTTATTCGTGTTTGAAGTTTTAAAATTTCAGAATTTTATTTTGAATGCCCTGTATTTATATTATTCAGTTCAATTTTGTCAAGGCGTTAGCACTAATATTCAGTTATTTCTGGTAAAAATGTCAACACTGAGTCGTATTTTGGGGAAGTTACGAATTTTTATAAATTGGTTTTTATATTTTATAAATTATATTAACTCAGAAACCGATCGTCATAGGTATATAAGTCGGTTATGAAATCTACCTTAGAACGCACGTTTTATTCGAATTTAGCGTAAAAGAAACCATTCCATTTAAAATAACGAAGTTGGTGTCGACTTCCGGTACAATAGGATGTAAATCAAACTTGAAAATATTTTTAAAAGAAGCGGCATAAACAATAACCGAATAAGCCCAAGTTTCAGAATTGAATTCATTCTATTAACTCATACACTTTTTATAGCATACCAACTTGAAAAACCCTGTATACTTATTATAATTATCTCAGATGTCTCATTTCAGAACAAATTTGCGTTAGTAATTAGACATTCATTTTGAAGTTAGAAGATTTTTATTTCCAGATTTAAAAAATTATCAGATAATTTATCCCAATATCTTTTTCGAAATATTTCTAAATACTTACATAAATCGAATTGGAAAGAAAAAATTAGTTGGAAAGAAACTGATATTATTTATTGGCGTCGATCCAAAGTTTGTGATTAATGTTTTGCTTACATATACAAAACAGATGTAACATTACATAAAGTCATGTATATAAATTATATTAATAAATGAGTTTGTTTCCTACGAAAACGAGAAAAGGGGCCCACCTAACACGTTATCGAGTTTCTAAAACGGCAATTTCTTCAAGTTCAGTACGTTAACCTTAACATATGAGCAAAAAATGTTATTGTTGACGATTTAAAGATTTATCGCGTGCATTTTTCGCTGTTAACGCATCAGGTCTAAATTAATTTTTCGAAAGTAAAAAAGGAAACGGCAACATATGGGAGGAATGCCTTGATCTTTAAAGGACGTGGGTGTCTCTATAACGCTATTTTACTTTTACATAAGTATAGGTACATAGTGTTATATTGCACTTTGGGGTCCCAGACCAAAGGAATATAACATTTCTGTTACCTATATAAATTAATGTGGTTTCCGAAGATGTTGCTTCACTTATAAGGAAAATCACTTAATTAAGCAGAAGTTCTTGATTAGAACGTTGAAATTTTTAATAAAGTACCTATTATTTGTGAATATTAGCAATAACACTTATGAAGAATAAAATTCCGTATTACTAATACAGTGGTACCTTGGGATATGAGTGTCCTAACATATGAGTCATTTGAGAGCCAGCGAAGCTTTGTTTTGAAATACGAGCGAAATTTGAGATATGAGGATACGCTGTCGAAGCATCTTTGCTAAGTTTTTCTAGGTCTTTGCGCTTTTAGTGCATTTACATAGATACTTTATCACATTTCTTTCTATAACCAAAGGTCCAAAGAAAGTAAGTGGAAAGGTCAGTGCTCAGAAGAAGATGATGTCTATTAGAAAAAAACGAGGAAGGCGTCTTTTATTTTGTTTTTGAAGTGAAACTTCTTTGGGCGCGATGAGAGTAAAATCTCAAGGCCATGAAACGACACATTTCGTAACGATTCGTCTCGCGAAGCTATGACAATAGAAAAGCGCGCATGCGCATATCGGTATTACAGTCAGCTGTTAGTGACCGGCATCTCATAGCAGTTATATAACAGTAAGTGTATTACAGTAAATGTTCATTTAACAAGAATTAATATTTATTTAAGAGTGGGTATTATTATGTATTAATTTTAATTCCTTGTAGTTATTGATAGTTTACGGTTTCTTAAGCGCTTGGAAAAATAAACGGAGGCGAAAAAAGTTTGATGTATGTATGTCTTTTAATTTTTAAAACATAAATCCTGAAAATTCTCGTACTCTCCCTTCCTTTCACCAAAGATTACTTATTCGTTATAAAGTGATAGAGATCGCCAAAGAAGTTTCACTTCTTTTACGTGTACTGAGTTGCACATGATTAAATGTTTTTATACAATATTTGTCATTTATAAATACATTTTTCTTATTCAAAAACACGTAACAAAAACAATTAGGGATAGCATTTTTAGGGCTGGAACGGATTATGGCATTTCAATTAATTTCAATGGGGAAAATTGCTTTGAGATACGAGCAAGGTTACTTTGGTAACGAATTAAACTCGTATCTCGAGGTATCACTGTACAATACTTTATTGGGGATTTATTAAAGATGACTTTACAATTTAAGAGTTACCTAACATCTTGCTGACCTAGACAACCAATTTCTGAAAGTCCAAAACTGTTATTTAACAAATCTGTACGTGACTTTCTGTCCCTACGAAAGTGTACCAATTAACGAAAATAAACAATAATGATGGTAATTTGAATTCATAATATTTATAAGAGTCAGTAAACACAAATAGACAAAATATGTAAACATACAGTAATGTTAGAAGTGGAAATTTTAACAATAAGTAGTATTTATAGTAAATGTGTACCAAGAGCCACAAATGATTTGTTAATGCCCTGTAGCAGATAAGAATGAAATGGAAAGAATGGCTGGTAGAAAAGTTACTAATGTAGTTTAATTTTTTTAAAGTATTAGTTTTCGAAATAAATATGTAGGTACCTATAATTAATAGAAATTCAAACATTGGAGGTGTTTCAAAATCTCATGGAGCTTGACATTGAGTGCGTCTGCTGTTAACCAAAATCTAAGTACCTATTATCTATCTATGAATAGAGGAGATTTTGAAATACCATTACCAAATGGGCCAAATAAGATTATCTAAAAACGAATACCATGTAAGTCAAAACTTTTTCTTAAATAAGAGCGCTAGTGTTTTATAAAAACTGAAATGGTGGTGAGAAAAGGCATTCAAATATTATTATATATATAACCTACCGCTCACTTGCGCCGTCTTATTAAAAAAAAAAAAACAAAAATACGAGCAAATTTTGTTAAATATCCTATATGAGTTCTTTGTTCTTGTGCAATCTCTATAAAACTAAAGATAAATCTTGATATTCTTTTATTAGTTACTTAATACAAAGAAATGGAGTTTTGGAATTTATTGGAGTCGTATGTGGGCACCAAAGAAATATTTTCAGCTAAGGAAAAGTAAAAAGAGGAATAGATAATTAGGCTTATTTTGAAATATTTGGTGAACATGCATTAGCAAAAATTCTCAAATAATAAATATAATTATTGTTTTTTAAATAATAAAAGTTGAAATTGGATTTGTTACTTTTGATTTTGAAATACTCTCGCTTTCGCATCTTAATTATATATATGAGCATTGCAGAGGGGTACCCATGTGGTTAACTCGAATTTTTTATGATATACCTGATTTTAATGATAATGATGAATCAAACGTAGAAGAAATAACTAAAAGTGTAATAGACAGTAAAAACATAAATGTGGAAAATGGGCGAGAGCATACCTACATATGTGAATTTAAATTATAAGAATATGCTATTATGAGATTAAATAGTAAGTCATTATGGTAATGAATTATATATTAATAAAATATTGTAAAATAATTGCATTTACATTTGTAATTGTCCTACTGTGTTCACTTTGTTATTATATTTACTTATTTAATTAGCGAATAATCACTTTAGAGACATGTACCAGAAATAGAAATATTAGGTCAATAGAGCAAATCATCGAAACATATTTCAGCTTCAAAAAATGTCAGTTAGCTGGACAACTGAACTTATTTTCGCTCGTTATCGAAATAAACTGTGATTCTTCAGATTTATTGTAATAATAGCCGACATGTTGTAGCAAGTAATAGGTTCTGAATTTTACTTGTGCTGAAGGTAGGTATTTACGATACGTACAATACTAAATTAATAGATTAATTGATTACCAAGAAAAGAAAAAAAGCTATTAATGTCGAACCTTTTTGCTACTTTTGACGGTGAAAATAACGCTAAACAATATAGTTTTATCAATTATGTACCTTCATTATCGAATAAAATTTGTAATAGTATTAAGAAAATTAACATCACTCCTATTTGCGTAAACAAAAATAATCTAGGTTCTTTTATAGTCAACAATAAATTAGATAAACAAAATATTCTGGAAAAAGTGGTGTCTATAAGGTGAATTGTTTACATTGCTCCGCCTTTTATATTGGACAAACAAGTCGTTCCCTAAAAACCCGAATAGAGGAACATAAAAAGTCAATCATCCAAAATAAGAAATGTACTGGACTATCCGAACATTGTATTACTAATGAACAGTTTATTGATACAAATAATTGTAAACTGTTATACAATTTAAACAAAGGCAAACGCTTAGATTTATATGAAATCTTAGAAATTAACAATTGTGAAACAAAAGTGTACCAAGTGTTTCAATTTTTCGTTTTTATGTATATACTATATACTTATATATAGATTATTACACCAATTTGTTATCGCCTCGAGGAGCTGTGCGTCAAAGTTTGATTATCTGGGACTAGCAAGTTCAAATTATAGTTTTCTTTTCAAATAATTTGAGATGCAATAACCAAATAATGTTCTTATTTGTCCTAAATAAGGTTTCAATAAAAATATAATAGAAAAAAAGTATAGTGGAGTAATTTCTCCAAAAACAATCTTTCACAAATATTGCACCTTGTGAAGTTGAAATCATATAGATAAATTTATTCAAAAACTCAACAATTGTATTGGTCTTTGACCATTATCAAGAGTACAAGTTTAGGGGAAAAAGATGAGACTAACGAAATGAACACGGAAGAAAAGTGAAAGACTATCTGTGGAATATTATTGCCCCAGAATTTGCTTGTGCTAGGGAAGGTATCGGATATTTATATCAATGCCAACATCTAGCAAAGGTTGGGAAAAAGAGGGGTTGATAGTAAGATGTTAACGGAAGGGTAAACAAGTAACATTAAAAACGAGATGTTTCGAATACACTTATCGCGGTGGAAAATAAAAGAATGGATAGCGGGCAAGTTTGAAAACCTGGGGGTAGAAAAAGAAAGAAAATCCTAAAGATTGACAAAAATAATATAAAGTATTGAGAAAAAAATATCGTGGATACAAAAAAAGAATAGATAAAATCAGAGAGCATGTACAATCTAATTAATTATAGAAAGGAAGTAACTATAAAAAAATTATTGGAATTTAAACTTTCGTTGTCGTCGGGTAGTCAGGTAGCCGAGCTGCTAATTACGGATAACATCGTATCTATGACGATGACCTGCCGGTTGTCTTTTCTGAGAATTAAATTGGTATTGTAATTGATATCAACGTTAAATTTTTTGTTACTTAGTTTAAATAGCATCCCTTTATTGCTTTTTTTAGTGATACATAAAATTAATACATTTCTGCATTTTTATTTATTTCATTTCCTGTAATGTTACACCAATGGTCTATGAAACAAGTCCACAGGTTTTATTTAAGACCCACTATATATAAATTGCAAATGAGAAAATATTATTGGGACGTATCATAATAACAATATGGTGGAAGCAGTGAGCGATTTAATTGGTTTTGGTGGTTAATAAATTCTAAATTTGAAAGATCTCAGAAGTAGATTATATTGCCGCAGTTGTACGAATCAACCACATATAGTTTCTTCTTACTCTTACAAAATGAGAAGATAATAAAGTGGTAGGATATTGAGGTTGACTTTTAGGAAACCTCTTCATCATTAATAGATCTACATATTGATCGTTAATACTTCCACGTTTCCAGTAGTAAACTGCAAATTTTTTGGGGTTGACTTTCTGGCAATATATTGACCACAAGAAGAAATATAAATCCTTTAAAGATGGGAGGAGTCTTTGAAGCTTGGCTTCTTATAAATTTATCTCAGATGATTTATGCTCAGTTGTTTTTGTGGGAAAATGGTAGGATATTGAGGTTGACTTTTAGGAAAACTCTTCACCATAAATAGATCTACATATAGATCGTCCATATTTCCACGTCTTCAGTAAACTGCAAATATTTTAGGATTGACTATCTGGCGATATATTGACCACAAGAAGAAATATCAATCCTCCAAAGATGGGAGGAGTCTTTGAAGCTTGACTTCTTATAATTTTATCTCAGAAGATTATTGTTCAGTTGTTTTTATGGAAAAGTGGTAGAATATTGAGATTGAGTTTTAGAAAAACTCTTCATTATAAATAGAGCTATATACTGATCCGCCTCACTTTCACGTTTTCAGTAGGAAACTGCCAATATTTTAGGGTTGACTATCTGGCGATATATTGAACACAAGCAGAAATATCAATCCTTCAAAGATAGGACGAGTCTTTGAAGCTTTGCTTCTTATAAATTTATCTCAGATGATTTATGCTCAGTTGTTTTTGTGGGAAAATGGTAGGATATTGAGGTTGACTTTTAGGAAAACTCTTCACCATAAATAGATCTACATATAGATCGTCCATATTTCCACGTCTTCAGTAAACTGCAAATATTTTAGGATTGACTATCTGGCGATATATTGACCACAGAAGAAATATCAATCCTCCAAAGATGGGAGGAGTCTTTGAAGCTTGACTTCTTATAATTTTATCTCAGAAGATTATTGTTCAGTTGTTTTTATGGAAAAGTGGTAGAATATTGAGATTGAGTTTTAGAAAAACTCTTCATTATAAATAGAGCTATATACTGATCCGCCTCACTTTCACGTTTTCAGTAGGAAACTGCCAATATTTTAGGGTTGACTATCTGGCGATATATTGAACACAAGCAGAAATATCAATCCTTCAAAGATAGGACGAGTCTTTGAAGCTTGGTTTCTTATAAATTTATCTCAAAGGATTTATCTACGTTGGGAATCTTTTCGTGAGAAAGTGTTGGGACTTTTGGGAAATCTTAGGTAGGATTACGTACAAATAATACATAACTTCTGTTTCTTAAAGATAAGCTGTTATGGTTTCCAAAATCTGATCTGTTGAGTTTTGAAGTTGATTTTCTATATAGTTTACTAGATGGCCCAGCAATTGACTTCAATAAAATGACCGTTTGAGTTTGATGTTAAGCAATTCCTTTCTGTATATGTGGAAGTGTTTTTGGGATAGACATTTTGGTGAGGTATTGACCACACGAAGGACCATAAATCTTTCAAACGTGAGAAGAGAAGTTAAAGTTTAGTTTCCTATAAGTTTATCTTCGAAGTTTTACCTATTTTTGCTTTAGGTATTTGCTAAGATTTTGAGGTAGAATTTCAGGAAATTATAATGTCATGTCTCCTATATATAAGCTGGGGTATTTCCCAAAATATGATATGTTGAGTATTATGTTATATTAAGTATTTGATTTCTAGGAAACTTTCAATGTTGAGTTTCTGGGGATGTATTGATCACAAGAAGGACCACCAATTCTTCAACGATGAATCGTGAAGTTAAAGTGTGACCTCCAGTAAATTTCAAATTCAAATTTATTGAAGGCCAAACAGTTTTATGAATAGAGTTTTGTTATATGAAAATCTTAGCATTGCGAAGTTTATTTTTGGGTAAACTTTTGATCATAAATATGACTGGTTTACTTATCTTCCAGGAAACTGTCAGTATTTTGGAGTTTAGTTTTTGGTACAACAAGAAATACCACTGTTCTTTCAACGGTGAAACGTTAAGATAATTTACTTTTATGGTTTTCCGTTGAGGATTTTGTAGTAGAAAAATGCCAGGATATAAAGGTTAAAATAATAAGGACTAAATTCTCCTCAGTTTTACGCCCCATGAAGGTACTAATCCTTTAAAAGTGGGACATTATGTTAAACTGTAATAGTCAAAAAAAAGCCAAAAATCTATTTTTCTAGTTAGTACTTTTAGTATTTTTAAAACAAGAGAAGAATATTGCGATTGTAGCTAAGAAGTTAAAGTGTTAATATGGTAGGGCATGCAAAGAAAATTAAAATCATTATTCTTAATTGAGGCTTCACTGTGGTCTGGTAAAAATAACGTGTAGGTAACCGTAGACAACGTAGAATATTTTTATTTTGGAACAATAAAATTGTTCTATTTAAATATTTATTTGTTTTTGAATATTATTTATAGAGCCGGCGCCGAACGTATTACAACAACGGTTTGTATTGTGTTACTTCATTTTATGATGGTTTCTGTAAGTTATCTTCCATTATTTATACATCGCATTGGTTTAATGTGTGTAACACGTGCGAAACAGTATTAATGCAATCCATAATGTGGATCACTGAACTTGCCAATTAATATGTGCACTTGTGGCGAAGAAACAAGCGTCTTTAATGCCGAATAAACATGCAACATGCAATTCTCGGTGATCGTAAAAATTTATTGGGCCTGTTCACGGAATTGTAAGATACAGACACATAACAGTTAAAAATTGCTCATTTTTCTTTCGTGAAGCACACATAAAGGCTTATTTGTGGTCAGGCAGTGCATAAACATGAATTTACCGCCCAATGACTAAATACTAAATACCTGCTATCGCACTCTGTTCTTCATTTACGTTTGCATTGCATACCTTGTAGTAAACCCTCCCTAGCTAAATACACCAAAGCGTCTAACTACGGACAACTCACAACCCTGGGTTCAAACAATGCTAACACACTGCGTATAAATGAGGGGGAAAGGAAGAAAAACCACGATGAAACGAAATAAAAAAACATTAATATATTGTTATTCAATCTCCCTTTAAACTGTTTGTTTAATTCTCATGATACGAATATGTAGTTTGTATATATAACGACGAAATGATCAAAAGACCACTAGGTGTTGGTGAAATCTATCAAAATGATCACGTTTCTTTTTTTGTTATATAAGGTGAAATCTTTGTCAAAACAAAAATATAAGAAGGAAATCGGTTTAATTAAATTGTACAAGTTCAGTGATAAATTCTTAGCATTGATCGAAGTTGTGCTTCTAGGCACGTTAAAGTCGAGATTCGCTTCGAGGCGTCTCTAAAATGTATATTATATTGGATAATGAGAAGAATGAATCACATCAACACACAAAACGCGACATTACGTAAAATGAAAGAATACACAAAAAAAATATAATCATGCCTGAAATAAAAGAAATCACCTTAATAATCTAAACGGATTAAAATTGAAATCCTTTTAAAGAGAAAAAAAAATTAATAAAATACATAACGCCATCGTAGCCAACGCCTAGTGATTTGTACATAAGAACTTATATACTTTCAACAACAAAATGTACTTGCTTCCAGGAACAAACAAAATTGAATATAATAAAAACTACAAAAAGGATTTCGATTTAAATGGAAATTAAACTGGAATACTTTCCAGGCAATCAAACAAATTAACAAAGAAAATCTATTTGAAATTAAAAAAATGATTTTAAAAATTAAAATTTACAAAGACAAAAGATATTTACCTTCTTTCACAAATCAAATCACAATATAATTTTTTTTCTTTTCACTGCACCCAATATTTTACTTTTTTATACTTGTCACCAGTGTGGTTCAAATTCGAATGTCTCCCGAAATTTTTCCCTTGTCCAGCTCTCGTCGTTCGCAGCCGTATCCCCCGCGTCCCCCTAAATTCCTTTTGTGCTTACTCATTCTAAATAGCAAGTACATGGGAATACCTGGACATCTCTTCACGCCGCGGAAAAGAGATAAGGAATCGCGTGACATGGTCGTGCAATGTCTGCAAAGGGGCCCCAGTCGGGTTAAACTATTATTACAAAATTTCCGCGAAACATCGGGAAACTCCCGGATTGAAAATCTGAATTTAAAGTGACGACTCTAGATGGCACTATAGTTACTGTTTCTGGATGTTATTTTGGATAAAAGGAATATAAGGCGGGAACCCTACAACCTACAGAATGAAATCTTTTTGTACAAAGTCCCACAATTGATTTTTAAGTCCCTCCACATCTCTGAGTAAAATTAAATTGTTGATGGTCGAAGCTAACACATGTTGAAAATTGGAATTAAACACCTTAAAGAACCTTAAATCTTAAATCGTTATCTGACGAAGGCAATGTTTGGCGAAACAATATTGTAGTGTCTACAAAATAATAAGTTTTTGAAACCAGTGTGTTTAATTCTAATTTTCAACATAAAATTAAATTGTTCGTTTTAGTAGATAACCTAAATGATGATGAAATCTACAGAGGATTGTAGAAGAAATACAGTAAGTAAATTTGAACTCTCGATGACTCCATTTTTGAATTGCTCCTATTGGGAACCATATTGTTCCTTCTCCCCTTTGTGCTGGAAAATGCAGCTATGTATATATTATACAGGCTGTAACTAAATGTTTTGCCCAAACTAACCAACATGATCTACTTCCTTATTTTGATCATTTTTGAATTTCTTCAATCTTATTATGAAATAAAACATTTCTGCCAAATGTAAGCTATTTCTGATAATGTTAACATGCTGCGCCAAGCGATTGAAATTTTAATTTTTATATTTTATTTTCTCTTTTTTGTTACTAAAAGTGAGTTTAAAAAATCTCCAAATGCACAATTTTGATGGCCATCGTTCATAAATATACAGAGTTACAGGTTAATTCGACCTTAAGAGGTCGTAGTTTCCCTAATTTCTGACTGATTTGACTATGAAAGATCGTATCCCAAACTTAACTGTTTTCAACTTATTGGACTTTTAAGTTTCTTTATAAAAATTGCCGATTTTTTGTTTATTGTCTCATTTTTTTGTGTTTTGTGCCTCTAATTTATTTGTTTTTGTTATTTTTCTGTAGTACATACGTTGCTTTATTCCCAACACTAAAATTACAGGTAACTGAACCAACTGGATGTTTGATAGTTAAAAAATGTAATTAATTCCTAAAAAATATTTTTTCCTTTTTAAATATTAAAAAAAAGTCTATGACAGTTATGCTGCAGATGTGTTTGAAAATATCTATGGTTCTTTAGCTATTCAACAAGATATAACAAGCTAGGGTATTATCAGAAATCTTACAAAAAACTTTGATAAAATGCTTCCAGATAGTAGTAAAAAATAATGGTACTTAAGCGTCAAATTTATCATTTGAGTTAGAAAACAAAATAAAACAATCCAAATAGGTACAAAATAACGTTTATTACTCTTTTTAAAGAAAGTTTACAGTGTATGTTCCACATGTCCGCCTCTCTTTCGCACACCTACTCTCATTCTGTGTCTTAAGCCACTTTTCAATACACCAGTTGTTAATCCTCTTCTTATTTCGGTTGCCGCATCGATAAATTTCATCAATAGAAGTAATTGCATTAAAAAAATAGCAAAAACAAATAAATTAGAGGCACAAAACACAAAAATAATAGGACAATAGACAAAAAATTGGCAGTTTTTATAAAAAAAAAACTTTAAAGTGCAATTTTGGGATACGGTCTTTCATAGTCAAATCAGTCAGAAATGAGGGAAACTACAACCTTTTAAAGAATCTAGGTCGCTGTAACCCTGTATATTGATGTTAATATGTACATTTGATGAACTATAAAATTGTGAAATCAATCGGTTGATTTTTTTTAAGTGTTTTCGTGACTTTCGGAGTTACGGTGTACCGTCTCATACCCAATAGAATTCTCGAGATTAAAAAGTGCTGCAATTTTATCGTGTACGTTCTTTCAGTTTCTTAGTGCATTTCAGTATAAGAATTACATGCCTTTTGTGCCTTTATGGAGACACGTTTTTTTAAATAGCTAATTGCAACTGACAGAAAGTATAATTCGTTCATTAGTAAGAGAAAAAGTTGACAACTGGCTTGATTCTTTTAAACGAGCGACATACGTTAAAACGTCCGTGTATATGTACGATTGTGCTTAGCACATTTTTCTACAAAACAAATTACGAGCGTGCAAAAAAATATTTAAGTCGTGTCGACAGGCTTCTCGGTCAAATGAATCTCGGTTGTTGCGTGTGGTCAAACACACTGCTTGACTTACACGTAGGTGTACAAAAACCTATAAATATTTTTGACAAGTTACACGTTTAATTATATTAAGCACAGTCTTTTAATAAAATTTTAAGGTTAAATTGCGGTAGTCTTCTTAGAATTCTAATTTACAACGGGTAAACATATGCTTCTTTTTTTGTGGAAATTTCCAAATATTATTTTCAAGTAGGTTTGAGTTTCTTCCTTGACCAATTTTTAAAAGAACACCAAGTTCTAATATCTCCTATATAATTTATATTGAATCTTCAAATGGTGACAAATTACCACCTTTTAGATGTTAAAGACTTGTTTGTTTTTTTTTGATTCAAGAAAATGTTCTGCAATATTTTTTCAAAGTTTCCAGTTGAGTACAACTTCAGAAAAAGAAGAAACTTTATGTTAATGGATGGAACAACAGTTAAAAAGTTGGTCAGTTAACATCTATAAAATAAAACAGATTAATAGAGTTCAAGAAAATTTAGCTACACACAGAGTATTATTGAAGATAGATTAATGCAATAAAAATGTATATAAATGTAAATATTTGAAAGATGTTTACAGTAGGAAATTTAAGCAGATGAGATGCTGCCTTAACCTTTAAAGTAGTGACATGTGTGAAGGTAAGCGGCAGCGTTGGATTTACAGTAGGGGCTCTAGGGGCTGTTCTCAGGGTGGCAAAATTTTGTATTTGAGAGAAAATATATATATTGTGACGGACATTGCGTTTTGAATGACGTTGACATGCGCCGACTGCGAAAGTTGAATGAAAGTTACCTATGACGCGTTCCAGAAGGTTCGAGAGTGGCTGGACGTTTCGAGAGTCACCTAGAAACGTCCATAATACTATATGTTATAAGGAACAGCGTTGGACAGTTTGACAGTTTTTGATAGAACAGAGTGACAGATATAAGTTTGAAGTGAAGAAAAGCGATTGTAAAGCGAAATAGTTATTGAATTGTTGTTGTGTTCGAATTGATTAAATAAAAAGTGTTGAGAAAAATACGTGACATATATAAATTACGTAACAATATCTATTACATTAGCTATAACGAATTGCAAGCAGAGCGTTCATTTTCTTTTTTAAAAAAAATTAAAAATTAATTATGTGCCACAATGAGCGAAAATGAATGGAAAGCAAAAATTACGAATGGAAGGATTTTTAAAATTAAAGGTTCTCATCTTTTGACTTAAACATGACAAGGAATTCGGAAGAAATAGTAAAGAGAAGTGCTGACAATAAACAGTGAAATAACGAGGCGACTTAGTAAACTCACATTTGAGAATATCCAGGAATGTTTTAAACATCATAACTACAACTTGGAAGTACTTACTATTGAGAAATATTTAAGACTTTTAACTTTTGGTTTCTAGGAAAGGAGACAATCGAGAAGAATGAACAGCAGAAGAATGGTCTGACAAATACCACTTGTAGTTAATTAAACCACTTTAAATTCGATTTTCACAGGAAAATGGTAAGATGGTTAATTAATACGTTTTCTCTCTAAATGCTAAATAGTAATTTGAGAGCAGCACTGAGAGGATACTGAGATGATAGGTAAGTGAATTCTTCTTCTTTCGAGAATTTATTTCCATCAGGAATATTTTGAACAGTGTGGAAACGGAGATGGAAAAGTGCGCATAACAACAAATGGGGAATACTCTCAAGATGAGAAACATGTTGGATTGACAAATTGAATGTGTAGCTATGTAGCTATTTCTTTAACTTTTGGCGTTAACAGAGAATCATCACATGGGATACCCTGTATATTGGTATATGCCACATTATACTGGATTGAAATACATTTTCAATTGGTTTTTATGAACTTAATTCGAGTATCCTAATATAATCATCGTGTGATTAATCCATTAGTTTGTTCCTTAAATGCCAGATAGTAATTGCAGAGCAACACTAAGGGATGTGAGGACGATAAAAAGCGATGTAATAGGACAACTGAACATCCTCACTACTGTGGCTTTTCTGGAATAATTAAACTGTGGAAACGGAAGTACGAAAAGTGTGAAACTACAAATAGAAAGTACTTTGAAATGAAGAACTATTTAGAGCTGACACCAGAGAAACGAAGAGATTGATACTTCTTCAAATTTTGGCCACCAGCAAAGGAATATCCTGTAAATTGGTGAATTCAACCTTAAACACGATTTAAACTGATTGCAACGTCTTCAGAGTACTGGTAAAATGATTAATCCGTTCGTTGATTCCACAAATGGTAAATAAAATAGTAATTCAGTAGTGGCATCGATGGGTTATGTAGACAATAAAAATAAAATAACGAAGCGACCGAACATCTTCACTTCTGGGGATTTTCAGGAATCTTTTGAATATCACAACTACAAGTGGGGAGTACTCTGAGGAAATATTTAAGACTTTCAACATTTGGCTTCCAGGAAAGGAGACAATTGAGATTATCATACGGAGTAGAAGATGGACTGCCAAATACCTACCACCCTGTATTAAATCGAGCTACACATTAAACTGAGTATTGACACTGAGGTCATCTCAACTTCTGAGAATTTCCATCAGGAATATTTTGAACAGTGAGGAAATCGAGATGGAAATGCGCTTAACTACAAATGGGGAATACTCTGAAGATGAGAAATATATGGGATTTTGGCAACTGTGAAACGAAGAGATTTTTCTTTAACTTTTGGCGGCTAGCAGAGAAGACTAAGCATCGAAATTCCCAACAAAAGGAATAGCTTGTAGATTGGTAAATGCCACATTATACTGTATTGAAATACACTTTAAATTGATTATGATGAACATAATTCGAGTTTCACAAGATGTAGATGACAGTGTAGTTTTAATCCATGAGGAGATAAGAAGACGTTAAACAAGGAAAAAAATGAGGCAACTGAACATCCTCATTTAAGAGAATTTTACGAAACGGAAACTATAACTACAAATAGGGAGTTACCTAATTGAACCAAATTATAAAAATTCTTCCCAAGACAATTTTAATGGTCATAATAAATTAAGGGAATCTGAGAAACATTTTCTCAACATAACTTGACCGAAAAAAGTATAGCGTATTTAATAAATGAAATAATAATTTTTATTTTGTTACTTTTTTTTTCTCACCACTCTTTCGCCTACTTTTACTGCAAAGGAAAGAAAATATTCACTTATTTATTTTTAAATGCTGTATTGTAATATATCATAATTGATACCATTATTGTATTGCATTTGTAATTTATTTGAGGGTAAGAGTTCCAAATTTACAGCTTATTCTAGAGGTTTGCAAAATCTTTACAGTCGAATCTACCAGTAGAT
Organism: Agrilus mali; assembly: GCA_029378335.1. NCBI lineage: Eukaryota > Metazoa > Arthropoda > Insecta > Coleoptera > Buprestidae > Agrilus > Agrilus mali. The sequence continues at coordinate 9,030,692 of CM055658.1, forward strand.
ATAAAATTAACAAAAACTTATTAAATCGATGCAATTTAGAATCAGAACAAGGAATTGACGTTTTACAAGTTTAAATATTAGAAAGACCGATTCATTACACAAGAGTAGTCTAACAATAGATAGGTAAATCTATCTATATCACTTAGTTAGTGTTTTGGTATAATTCCAAGAAATTCGATTGCACTATATCAATCCGAGACGGATCGTTTAAATCTTATTAACAGCTATTAAGTGCTCTTCTTCGCTAAAATGCCGCCGAATTATTTATATCCTACTTTCACACATACACAAATCCCGCGAAATGCATCAGGTAGATTTGGCTCATAGAACATCTGCTTAGACTAGATTACCAAAATGTAAACAACCGAAGACATCAAAGCAAGATGAAAAGGGCACTCGTCTTATTAGGCACGATTCCGCTGACCACGAACAGTATTTTTGGGAGTATTAAGAGCGTATTAGTAAAAGTATAATAAAAGTTAATTCTAGATTCGAGTGAGTTGAAGTGCACCTGGATATTCGGATTTAGTAACGGAAATTAACTGTAAATAAAGAAATTGTTTGAAGAGTTTTCATGCATACTATTTCTTATTAATAAAGCTGTGTAACATTACAAAACAACAACTAAAGAGTCGGTCAGTTAACATCTATAAAATAAAACAGATTTATAGAGTTCAAGAAAATTTAGTTACACACAGAAATATTAGGTATGATTAATGCAAAAAAATGAAACAAAATATAATCCCATTTACTTTTTTTGAATATGTTCATATGTAAAAAAAGTTTACAGTAAGGAATTTAAGCACATGAGATGCTACTTTAACCTTCAAAGTGGTGACGTGTGTGAAGGTAAATTGCAACCGTCCATTTACACTAGGGGCTGTTCTCAGGGCGGCAAAATTTGGGACTTACATATATGTATTACATTAGATGTAACGATCTGCAGTGCAGAATCTTCATTCTTTTATTTAAAAAAGGTTAAAAATTACTTATGTTCTACGATGAGCGAAAATAGACTGAATAGAAAACAGAAAGGTGATATGGAAGAAAAAGGTATTGGGGATCGGGGAAAAAAATAAGTATGACGTGGAAAGGGATAAGGCATTAACAGAAATTGCAATAAGTAAAGAACAAATGGAGGAGTAGAAAGGAAAGCGATTGGATGTTAGTAGGATGGTTGGGAAATGATGTAATGAAAAAGTAAGGTGAGGATTTGAGGAAAATATGGGAATCGACATACGCGAAAAGTATGAGGGGTTTTATATGGGTAGAATGGCAAGGGGATGGGGTATTTAAGAGAAGGAAAAAGAATAGAGATAATACGTAGATTCATAGCAGGAAATGAGTGTAATGAGAATAAGTTTTGGATGGAAGAAGGTAAGCGATTGTGTAGAGTATGTGGAGAGAAGAGTGAATCAATGGCACATGTATTAGAGGAAGTATATAAGAGTGAAAAAGGAAACAAATGAACTTAGAAGGACAATAAATGCAGACGGTAATGGTCTAACCCTAATAAAACAATTTTTAGCAAAAAGAGATAAGGAAAGAGAGGAAGGGTAAAATACAAGAAAAAGAAGGGGAAAAAAGGAAGTAGTATCTATATTTAATAATAAAATTATGTAAGATGTAGAATAAAATAAGTTTTTTTGTGGATCTGTATAAATTAACTTTTCGTTTTAATAAAGCTCCTACTATTACTAGTTAACATGTTATGCATTGAATAAGAGTTGCTTCAACAATTGGATTTTGAATATTTAATTGATCAACTTACAAATCAAAAAGTCAAGCATGTTTGTCTGAAAATATGTACATAATATTATGTAACTTAGTGTCATTATAATTTATGATTTTTAATACGAAAAGTAATGTTTCTTGTGTAATAATTCTAATAATAGTAAAAATAGTTTCAAGAACCAATCAATTATTTTATTTATTAAAAAAAATCTGAAAAACAGTTGACTGCAGGCCATTCCTCAAAATTTTTCGTTATTTTGCAGCTCAAATCGCTCGCAATTGCAAGTAACTGAGCTCTTAGAGCTTAAAAATCCCATAGCTGTTTCAAATAACTTTTTTCAATTTTGAGCAGAAATATCCTTTAAATCAATGAACCGGATTAGGTACCATCCGTAGCATTTGTTAACATTTTTAAGATGTGAACCAAATTTCGATTTTACTAGGAATTCAAATGTAGTATAAAAAAAGCTGTATTTTGAAACATTTCCTTAACTATGTTCCGGAACGGATCAACCGATTTTGATGGTATTGTAATGTACCTACCCATAACTATTATAAAATTGTAATACTCTGTATTCATAATATTATTTTAATATTTTATGAAATTGTTTTTAGATATTATTGAGGAAACTGGTAAGCAATTATTTAACACGTTTCGTAGTTGTCTTTATTAACTTTGGGTAAAATTGCAATCAACTTAGTCTCTTGAGAATGACAAATAATGGAAACATTTTCGATTTTGTATTGTTAACATGAGAAAGTGAATTTTGCCAAATATGTCACAAAACCGAAGTACCTAATAAAACAGTACAATCAAGGCAGTTAAGTCAGTTCAGACAGATCGATATCTTAAATCTACTAAATCTAATAACTCGTCGAGAAACGGTGAATACTCGGTTTTCATAATCGGCCTGAAATCAATAGCTTGTCAGTTTTAAAAAGTTGTGGTTTTTATAGCAGAAAGTCAAAAAGTATTCTGAACTCTCATCCATTTTTTTTAGAATAAGGGTAATGGTACGGGATTTATAATTGTGCCCAGACCTGCTCCAAAAGAAAATTCGAAAATCCCTAAATGCATATGTTGAACTATCTAGTGCTGTTAACTTTGTAATTAACCACTTTTCTGTAATTTTCTCAATAGTCTCAAAAGTCATCAGTTTATAGATCCTCAATGAATTTTAGACTATGTTCTAACCATGTTGTCATTCTGTTAAAGTCGAATAAGTACACAATAATCAAATATAGGCTTTTTGTGGTGCATTCATTGTGAAACATGTTTATAATTTAAATAAGAAGTGAATACAAAAACACATTGGGTAATTTCACTAATAGTTTATTAATATTCTTGACGAATTCGTTTCGGCTATTAGGCCATAATCATAAGATACAGGATTTGTACAAATATATTCACTTCTTATTTAAACACAATAATCAGTTTAAAGTTTAGTTGATGATGTTTATCAACCTCCGTACTTTTCCATATGAAGATCTGGGTACTTAATCCCCTTTGGTAAACGTCAAAATTTGATGAAATAGCAATATCTTCTTCTCACATTTGCAATTCCTAAAATCCTTATATGGTACTGCTTCACTTCTGAATACTCTCTATTTGTAGTTATGCACTTGTCTTGCCTCCGTTTCCATTGTTTAAACATTACTGAAATTTTTCACTAGTGAGGATGTTCAGTTGCCCCATTGTTTCACTTTTTATCGTCTTCTTATCCCGCATTGTATATATACTTATTTCAAAAATATTAACGCAAAAGGGCTATTTTCAGTTTTGATAACTCAAACTTATATTTATTTATAAAACGACCTTATTTATGAATTTCTAAGAATAATTGGTAAATAAAGAGTGTCATAGTTAGATTTATTCAATTAGTGATTTTCTACTATTCTATGACTTATGGTCTTAAAGTCTATGTTAGAGTTTGCGAGAGACTAAATAATACTCATACTCTTTTGACGTTTAAATAAAGTTTTTCCGATTGTGAAAACGTCTTTTAACTCAACCTAAGCTAAGTACTTTTTTGTACATAAACAGAACCATAATAAAACCTGAAAGACCGACCATAGTGAGTAAATCTCGATATTAGCTCTGCAATGCAACTTGTTATACCTTCCATAGTTTAAACCATATGAGACAGGAATAAAACTTCACAAAGTGGATTATAACAAATTTTTTATTAATAACAATGTAACAATTTTTGGCTTCTTCGGACAGTGAGTATTTTTTACTTTGTGAAGTTTTATTCTTGTATTATGGATTTTCATCAAGTTAAGGTCGAAACTATTCAACCATACGAGATACTTGTAGGTACATGCATGCCTATGTGTTATGGTTTCTTCGAATATGCTTAGAGTGCAGTCAGTGTTGAATAACGACGATGACATACCAGTTGTACACATGTTCCGTTTGTATTTTAATCATAAAGAAAATCATTAACGATTCAGTACGAGTTGAAATGGAAATGCTTATTTGTGCGGATGTATTTCGCGGTTCGTTAGGCAGATAGGCCGACTGTCACCTACACTTACTTGCATTAATAATAATTATGTGACTGTTGCAAATTGCAACAGTAGTAACTATCACGATTTTTGAAAATTTGAATAAAAATTACCAATTATCACTAGTTTTGTTATGAATTTTTTAACTTATGATATGCACAAATTAAAATTCAATTGAGTTGTACCCAGTGCTCTTGCTATTTTAATTATCATGGATAATGATGGAATAAATGCTACCGTTCCAGAGATTACGCCTATTCCGACACATATATCTTAAAAGGATATTAAACCATTATATATTTACTAACTTTAAAATCCCAATTAAAGATATCCTTAATTTGACTACGTGTTAATATTCATTAAAATAATTAATGTTAGTAAATAGTGACAGGTTTACTTTTTATTTTGTCCGATCCAACTTGAGCTATTGCGCTAAATTAGGCTTTTATGCAAATTTATCCGTTCCTTCAACGAAACTTCACCGCTAACCGGGTCGGTATATCGAATCTGATCAAATTTCTTCTTCAACATTGAAGGCTTTAAGGTTTTTCTTTAGTTCTTAAGTGTCCTATTTCAAACTGCCCTTTCCGATGTTTATAGGTTACTAAAGTACGTTCTCTGTTATCACTTCACACTGCTTGGATATTTCGGCTTCATCTAAAACAGAGGAACCCGATATTTTGGGGTTTTCTTCTGTGCCACTTTACTTCACTCATAATGATTTTATCTGACGTTGGGAAAACGATCGTCATCATTTTTATATTCGTTATTCTCATCTCTCTCACAGTTCCTTCTCATGGATGAAATGTAGGCAAAGATTTATTTAGATTATAATCTATTAAAATATTAAGGAGACTGTAAACAGTTTGATGACAGGATTTTATTTTTTGTGGCTACAAAAATACTTATTGTTAGGTAAAGATTTAAAAAGTAAATCAATGGGACGCGACTTTTGAGGTTCATACAAATAACTTACTAGTATGATATTTATCAAAACCACTAATAAAAAAATAAAGATATAATTCATAATAAGTGTAAATAAGGGTTTTACTAATTAAATCTTGGAATATGCACTAAATCATATAAAGGATAGACTGAATAGAATTAAGGAACATAGAATACAGTGACGGCTCGCGAAAATTGAGGTGTTCTGGAAATAAGAATACAAAAAATTTTGGTGATCTATATCCATTATTCTGCTATTGTTTACTCATATATTTTTTAAAAATCAAATAAAATAAAAGAAATACTCTTTTTAATTTTCAAATTTTTATTTTATAGGTCCACAACGACCGTTTCATCACACCGTGGCTTCATCAGGTGGATGAAATACAATAACTTCTATTGCTTAATTGTTTAATAAAAAACTATAAATGCAATATACCCCATCATAAAATCAAAATCCGAAAATAACTTTAATACATTTACATACCTAGGAAATATTACCTTAAACCTTAGCAAACATTTAAACAATATTTCTTTTCAAAACTAATCATTAATTGGGTTCATTAATTAGAAATGATAAAGACAAATTACATAAAAAACTTAAATCAGGAGTGTACAAATTAGAATGTAGTAACTGTAGTTCTGTATTAATAGGACAAACTGGTCGAACGTTTATAGAGCGGGTAAAAGAACATAAAAAGAGTTTTGAACATAAAAAATGTAATTCGGCTTATGCCGTACACTTAATTATTAATAATAAATTTAATGAAAGTTTCAAAACTTTACATATTATACCAAGTAAGAGGCAGAAACTAAACCTATTGGAAAGTTTAGAAATTAATAATTATAATAAACTAGGAATATTACTAAACAACCAACTAGATGTAAACAATTCCCCTTTTTTAAATTTATAATTGAACCCCCCTCCATAATTTTGTAATTAGTATATAAGTTTTGAATAATTTAATAGATATATAAAATTCTTGTGTCACAATGTTAGTTACAATACGCCTCCGAAACGGCTTGACCGATTTTTATGAAATTTTATATGCATATTCAGAAGGTCTGAGAATCGGGAACTATCTATTTTTCATACCCCTAAGTGATAAGGGTTGGCCACCCCTAACTTTTCTTTTTTTTTTTGGACAAAATTTTTATTTTTATTTTTTTATTATTTGGCATTAAAAATTACATATACGTAACCCTTAATTTTCATCCTTCTACCACCAACCCCCATTTTTTAATAGCGATATTAGTACTGTAATAATCTTCAACTCTCAGTGGTCGATAACTGATCAATTATTATCAATCGATTAGTCATCCCCGTCAGGCGTCTACTGATGTCACTACCCACCCAGCAAACAGCACGGAGTGGGGATGAGAATGAAGCAGATTTTTTTAGAATGTTACAGGCAGTTAAAATATGTTCTAAGAAGTAATATAATGCTTTATTATAACATTTCAGAATAATTTGGCAATGTTCAAGAATGTTCCAGAATCTTGAAGATACTTCCAGAGTGTTAAAAAAGTTAGAGAATGTTTTGAATCATTGTGGGATGTTCTGGATAGTTATAAATTCGCGAATATTACAGAATGTTCCATCAAACGTGTGATAAATTCTTACCCGAGCAACGCCGGGTATTGCTGCTAGTGCAATATAAGTTATTGTATTTCATCCACCTGATGAAGCCACGATGTGGTGAAACGGTCGTTATGGACCTATAGCCTATAAAATAAAAATTTGAAATTTAAAAAGAGCGTTTCTTTTATTTTATTTAATAACATGGAGTTTCAACAAGTACTTAGTAGTACTTAGAGTACAATAAATCTAATTGGTGAAACTAATCCATCGTTTTATTTAATTTATATTGTATTCATTATGTTTCACAAAAAGTGCACCCTCGAAAGTTTAAATATGAAAGGTTAATACAGTGAATAATTTTAAAAATCAATTCAATTCTACAATCTTTTTGAGTAATATACTTGTTTATGACTTTCTTATTGAAGTTATCAATTTTACATCCCGTTAAAGGTGACTGCATAAGAAATATCTGTAAAAAAAAGTTAAGGTTCTTGTCTTAGCTGTTTACAATATGCATTGATATTATTCATAAAACCTCCGTCTTGCACCTGTATTGTTGGTATTTTGAAAACCCATTTTAGAGGGCATGATACTTTGTACGCTTGTACGTACTTTGATCGATGTATCAATCTCTGAACCCCGTTTTTAAGTGTTAAATTTCAGAAAATCCCTTTTTTGTGTTCCCTTTTACTATATAATCTTCAGATACAGGGATTTGGGCTTTGAGTTGACATTTTGAAATTTATTTTCACATAAAAAAATGCAAATTGTGCCTATTGGTTATACCAACAATTTCGAGCTTATTACGACGAAGGTAGTTCTAATTTTAAAGGGTCATTAGTATCTGTTACCAGCGTAAAATACTTTAGTTATTGATTGATGTTTTACACTGATCGTGAGTAAATATCTGGTAAGTATACCTTTAGTTTGTTTAGTTTTTCTAAAAAGGTATTCCATTATTATTCGTGTAACAGCAGGGAGATATTTTTAAATGAGTTTTCGTCTGAAAACAGCAGGCGCATTGTATTGTAATTGGGCTAATTACCATTATTGCGAAAGACGCGAATGTAAAGTTTTTACATTGACGAGCTTTCACGCATTTTACGACACCTCGGCGCAAACTTTTACATCGTCTTCAGAAATAATCGATAGTAATCAATCAACATCATTAGAGTTCTTGATTACTGACGGGAATGCTTATAAGGAACGGTTGGGCATTTATTACACGTTCCATGCCGACTCTGCCATATCGAGCATCAAATAAAATCTCTTATTTCTTTGAACAGTTTAAGCAATAATGTACAGGACAAGTACATCTGTCTTGATCCCCATCAGCTCTAACATAAATTAATACATATGTTTGGATTTTATCGATAACTGTAAATAACAGTTAAGACAAATATGCTTAAATGTGGTAGTTAATGTAGAAAAAAATCAGTGTACTTAAAGGTTTATTTTCTTTTCATTTTGAATAACGATTACACTTCCTAGTCAACTTTTATGCCTTCTTGCTTATATTAAAACTTCCTCTGTGTTTTATGCTGGTTATTTTTCTTAAGATGGCATATCCCATTTGGGATGTCAATGCGAGAAAGAAAAGAAGTTTCCATGTTTAATTTACTCTTGATACTAATAGTAATGAGCAGCACATTCTATGTACATTCTGGTCTAAAGACAAGAAGGTTGGTCATTCCTAGACTTCTTTTAGGAACTGTGGAAACTGGCTTGTGGTAGATGGGGAAACACACTTGGTAAACAAAGTGAGGATAGAGGACGAGTGAAAAATGAAAACGTACCACGACACACCCGTTAAAAGGTTCATGAACGTCCTTGTTTTATTCCCAATAGCTACCGATGGTAGTTGATGGGCACATCGACTGCCCTTTCGGCCTACACTTAAGTGCAAAGGCAGAGGTAGGATGGAAGGCCTTTCTTAGCCTCCTTCTAGGAATTGTGGGAATGGGTTAATGGTGGCTGAGCAGAGTCACATAATACGATAAAAATTAAGATGGGAAGAGCAAAAAGATGAAAAGAAAATCGCAACAGAAGCTTACTAAAATCTTAGCAAATTCGGAAATGCAACAGCTTCAATAAAAGGGAGGAAGATATACAAAATTGGTTTCCAATCTTGAGTAGAAATCTGAGCGGTATGATCTAGCCATTCATATCTCAACTTAACATTTAGTAGGGCATAAATTCAATTTATTGAGTTCGCCTGCCCCTGGTCTAAGTTCTTTTGTGGTTTCCTTAGATTATGCATAAGTGCAGGCATATGCTGGGGCAGTAGTTTGTACTCTTCCACACGATAATGTTTCGTCTCATCTTGACTTCGTTTCATTCGTATCCTTTCTCTCCTTCAACTACTACTCATCAATTTCCACCTTCCAAGTTGCGTAGATCTACAGGATAGATCAGAAAAATGGCTCCCCCCCTTTTACCAAATTTTGTGGGAATGAAATACTCAAAAATCTCTTAGCTTTTAAACATTGAGTGATACCTCTAAATTTGGCAGGTATCATATGAAGTTATTTAGATTGAAAGGAAATTTGATACGAATGTAAATACTGTCACAACATCAATAGACCAGGGTCGATAATTTTTGAAACAAAAATAAATTATAGTAGGATGAAACCCATTGGAAAAGGAAGATAATATAACAGAATGAAAGGAAAAATAATTTACGAGCGATCTGAGGTCGGGAAGGGGAAGGGGGTGAGTTTTTAAGGGTAAAAGATGGTTTTCCCTGATTTCCGGAAAAACTACAAGTCTTATGGAAAAAAGTTAATAAAAGTAATTATAATTTAATAAATCGACTTTTTTACTGAAAAACATAGCAGCGGTCACATTTTTTAGATAAAATTCCCGTTTTAAAATCATATTCATAATAATATCATATCTTTAATATTTAGAACAACCCTTTTTTGCATTTTCTGACAAAACTTACCCTAGTAATGTATATTTTTTTTCACATCATCAGAAAGTAGAGATTTCAACGAAGAAAAAGCTCACCAACGTTTTTAAAAAAGCAGATATTTTGAATGAAGACTGGAAAAACTTTGGCGGTTGTTGCAGAACGAACAAAATAGCTAAAACCCCAACGCCAAAACACGACACTTAGTTGTCCAATAACAACGACTAAAGTGTCGTGTTTTGGCGTTGGGGTTTTAGCTATTTTGTTCGTTCTGCAGATATTTTGACGTGAGAATTTTCGATTGAAAATTAGGGTGTTTTTTCGATATTAAGTAAAAATAAGGTGAAAAAATAAATATTTCAAATCAAAAAAATTACAGCGTGTTTGGGACATAAATAGGTAAGTTTTCACCAAATTTCGTGAAAAATGTTTTTTGTAAAAGATAAAAATAAAAAACCAAAAACCTGGTTATTAGATTTTTTCACATAAATTGTGAGGTTATGTGAAAAAGTGTAAATACGAAAGTTGTAGATCTTTTGATTACCTTCAACTTTGCCTTTTACCTTTTTTCCATAAGACTTGTACTTTTTCCGGAAATTAAGGAAAACCTTCTTTTACTTTTAAAAACTCACCCCCTTCCCCTTCCCGACCTCAGATAGCCCGTGAATTATTTTTTCTTTCATTTCTGCTATATTCTCTTCTTTTTCCAATGGGTTTCATCCTACTCTAATTTTTTTTCACTTTTTACTATTTTTAAAGGCTTCAGCACTGGTCTACAAGGGTAAATGTTGGCCACAGTACCCTCTACGTGTGGTATGTATAAACTGACTTATAGTGGTCTCATGTAGGCGGTGTTAGTTGGTAGGAACTCAACATTAGCGATTCGTAGAGACGGCTGGGGGGTCTAAAACATTCCCCTTATTCACGACAACAGAGAAAATGTCAATCCAGTTTCGATACATTCGCGGTGAAGAATGTTGTGCTAACACCACGTGTCCAGAAGAGGAAAAACAAAAAACCAAATTTTATTGGATGCTCGGGGTATTGGTATGATTCGCAGGTTTAGCGTATCTACCCTCAAGAAAATGGTCGAACACCAACAATAATTAGCCATCCGTTCAATATTTTTGTACAATTTCATTATCTGCAGTTTGACTGAAATAGTATTTTTTTCATAATACAGTGTCCCTTGGTATTGTTCAGAACTTTAACTTACTTATATTTATTATTATATTAATTCATTTCTTTTCATTAATTTTATTGTACACAAATATTACAATTTTCTTTCTTAGAAACATGAATTCATTATCTTAAAGGTTTCCAGGTACCTATATAGGTACAATCAATGTTTGACCACCAGTTGGGTAAAACCCAGTATCCCAATTATTTCAATAATAACCAAGTGTGCACCAATTAGAAGGAATATTCTTTTTATTGTGTTAACAGAAGTTAAAGGTTTTCAAATTTTCATATTTTGTCCATAATCTTCCGTGCCGTATAGCGTGAATAAGCCTGTATATGACTAGGTTTTGTTTCCCTTGAGATGGTTAATTATGTCATCAACTTCGTTCTAAGGAGCTTAGTTGACGAGTGTGTGAAAAATGTATTCTAGTGTCGATATACGTATTAAGTTCATTGTACTGTAGATACATGCTAATTCGACTCACGATTGCATCTCGTTATTTTTCTTAATTTGTTCCCGCCTTGACGTTGTAGTGAAACAAACCCGGGCCTGTGTAATCGTCAAAACTTATCCTACGTTGTTCAGGGACTTCGAAGAATCTGGTGACTATTAACGCATATCGGGAGAAATTGGGTTGTGGTACAAATTAAAGTTAAAATACAAATCGTCAGGAAAGTTCTAGTAAATTTAGTGATAAACAAAACAAATAAAAGTGCCAGGCTCAGCCTAGAGCTTGCGTGGGGAAAGAGCATGCCAAATAGACCCACGTTATTAGTTCTGCAAATCTAAGATGCGTACCATAAAATATACCTTTTACGAACCCCATACATACCTCACATGTCCATTCAAACATATAATTTATAACTGAAGAATGTTTGTGTTAGTTATCCAGCAGTGCCAGAAGGTACCGAGGTTCCATACGGGAGGCTACCTGGGTATTACTTGAAAAAGGATAGGACCTGGGCGAAATATAATATTCAAATTCAAAGCCGAAAGAGACATAAATAAGGCGAGGGTTCCTGAAGATGTAAAAAAGGGTGGATATAGTATTTGTATGTACGCTCGAAGGGAGAAGAAAAAGTTCCGGAAAATGGTCGCTTTGCAGAACACTAAAAGAGTGTTTCTATGTGAGGTAGAGGGATCTTAAGTTGTTTTCGATTATTACATGACTGACTATATGCTATTTAATAAATAATGAGAGTAACTGAAAAGTCAAGCCTAACAGATTTCGAATGTGCTACCTTTGTGGTAGCAGTAAGAATAATATTAATATAGTTAAATAGTAATTTAGATTCATTTAAAGTTTAACTGGGAAAACGGCGATCATGAATAAGGACATATCATTAACATCCACTTAATTTAAAATTCTAATTTTGAAACAACTTCTTCAACACCTTTTAAATTGAAAGTAAAGAAAATTACCAACGACGTTTTGCCTGGTCGGCGTCGTAGAATGAAATTAAACTTTCGAGAACTGGCGCCAGAATATTGAAGTGCGTTGGACGATAATGTGAATGAAAATAGATTTAAATTCATTACCTGTCACAATGGTATAGTTTGCATAAAGTTGTGTTGCACAGTTTGGTACGGTCAAGTCCATGAATTCGTGTGTTTGATTACTTCCTTCCGAACTAATGACCTATAATCGTGTCTTATTTTTCGTTGAATGCATCGATTAGTTTCAACAAAAAAATATGACAAAATAGGCAGTAATTAAAACTTTCCATTAAATTTATAGATACATTAATCATGTAAAAGAAGAAAGTATTTTCTATTAGCAAATTTGAACGTAAACAGATCATTTAACTTGTTTCGTTGTGTGTTGTTCATTTAACCGGAATTTTACTTTTTTTTTTGTGTAAATATATTGAAACTTCGTTCATGCTGTCGTTTCCTATCATAACCTTGTAGAAATTTTTGCTTTGATTCAATACTTTTTTATCTTATTTAGCAAACTTTAATGTAGCACAGGATTCAAAATAAAAGCAGTTTAAGAGTAATTTCTATTCAGGATATAAAACGCGAAAAATGTTGATCAAAAAAGGTAATATTCATTTCATCATCGGTCTTGTCATCGAGACAATTGCCCTAAAATGTTTTATGGACACCCTGTATTCATGCGTTCATTGATAAAAAGAAATAACGGACCGTTATTATTACCATGAATTATACAATCTTGTCGCCTTGGCTTATGAATATTTATTGAATGAAACGACGCGAAAATGCGCGATCCATAAATAACGATATAAATGAATAAGTACATGATGCATAATATTAACTAACTTGCATTCTGTTATTCCATATCTGTTTAATACCCACATTATATCTACCTGTATGTGTAAATGTTGTTACATTATGAGTAGGTAACTTGTGACCAGGTACATTCCAACGAATAATAATATGTATAAACGGGCTGAAAGGTAAATACATACTTGTTAGTTTGTTTATTTTATGAATCGTATATTTAAGAAATGTACGACGATGGGCCATTTCCATTTTGCATGCAACATACCTTAAGAGGTTACGTGTACATACACAAAGCAGATACAAAGTATTTAAAATGCAATCGTCATCGAAATCTCCGCGTCTGGCATAAATTTGGGCGGAACCTTCCTCAATATAGTATGTTTGTGCCTGCAGGTTGTACAAGACAACAATGTTTCTTGCAAAATAGGTCCTGGATGTATTTGTTTGTAGGTTGGTAATGAGGAGAGGAAATTTGCGACATACGAAAAAGTATTCAATTACAAAATACGTTATTATTATCAAAGGGATTATAATTCAACTAAAATTTTTAGTGTTGAATATACTTCATGGCTTGTTTATATGATAACTAAGTATCTCGTGAGAAATAAAATCGTCGAAAGGTAGATCTAACGATTAATTGAGTTGCACGATTGATGATTGCTAGATATTTCACTAGGTCATAAGTCATAAGTAAATGTAAATAAACACATAAGGGATGAATATTCGATGATTAAATAATGTTGACGAGCTCTCGGCTCGTTTATATTGTTGCATAAAAATAATATAATCAATTATCCGCCAACAAAAGAGTTTCTGATATTTCTGAAAACGAAAAAGCAAATGATCACTTTTTTGGGACGATTTAGAGTTCAAATGGGTCATTTCCATGTCGGGCCTGCATATTAATTGTCATTAACTTGTACATTTGCAATTCCAAGTTCGGAACTTTCGACTTATATTTGCGGATTTCATAGTTTAACTAGCAGCAATACCCGGCGTTGCCCGGGTAAGAATATATTACACGTTTGATGGAACATTCTAGAATATTCGCGAATTTAGAACTATCCAGAACATCCCATAATGATTCAAAACTTTTTAACTTTTTTTCACATTCGGAAACATTCTTGAATGATCTTCAAGATTCTGGAACATTCTTGAAATGTTATAATAAAACATTCTATTTCTTCTTAGAATATATTTGAACTGCCTGTAACATTATAAAAAAATCTGCTTCATTCTCATCCCCACTCCGTGCTGTTTGCTGGTGAGTAGTGACATCAGTAGACGCCTGACGGGGATGACTAATCGATTGATAATAATTGATCAGTTATCGACCACTGAGAGTTAAGATTATTACAGTACTAATATCGCTATTAAAAAATAGGGGTTGGTGGTAGAAGGATGAAAATGAAGGGTTATATGTATTTTTTAATGCCAAATATAAAAAATTAAAATAAAAAATTTTGTCCAAAAAATAAAAGAAACCTATTATCACTTAGGGGATGAAAAATAGATAGTCCGCGATTCTCAACTTATTGAATATGCATATAAAATTTATAAAATCGGTCAAGCCGTTTCGGAGGAGTATGGTAACTAGATTGTGACACGAGAATTTTATATGTGTATTAGATTTATTTACTTCTATATACCTGGGAGCTCAAACACACTTGAATTGGCCAAACATGTTAGACATATTAAAAGTAAGTGCGAAATTTACGAACCATTAGTATGATGACAAGACCACGACAACGCTCACTTTGTTGGTGTTGCCTTTACATATCGTACCTTTTGATTCTAAAGATCCAAATAATAGATTTCCTTGATTAACTAGTAAGATGAATAGAAAAAGAAATGTCATCCGTCTAAAAATGAAAAAAATTAAATTTCAAAACTCTATTTCAATTTATCCAGAGTTACGTGTAGTGGATGGGCCGAAGATGATCCTCTGTATATTGCTACAATCACGATACGTTTTCCTGATTGCAAAGAGTGAAATTTGGCTCTTATGTTAGAATCTACTAGTAGGTACTAACGGTCAATAGATATAGTTTAACTCGCTTAGATTTATTTCCATTAATTCCTACTTGGCTATATATAGTACATAGCTACATTACCGATCGATCCCGAACGGAAGTAATAAGAAAACTATTAAGGATCCCCCAAACCAACGCGGAAAAATCGCAACAGTTGCGAATATTCGTGCCGCATGCGAATCGCGACATATTGTTTTCACTGCGGTAAATAGACAAGTTCAGACCAGTGCGGATTTCTTCGTTTTGGCTGCGATTTATCTGCGTATTTATTCGCACGGAAACTTATTAGTTCGCAATCAGATGCGTTTTTTGTCCGAATCCGTGTAGTTCTTATTTCACGTTTTTATTATTATTAAAATATATAATATCTAATAATAAGTAAAAAATATTGAAATGAAGTGAATTATTGAATTAGTTCGAAAATATCCGACATTGTATAACCTTTCTCACGAAGACTATAAAAATATTAGGAAAAAGGATAAGGTTTGGTGCAAAATAGGAGAAGAACTAGGCGAAAATGGTAAGTAAGTCTAATTTTCGAATATGATTTTCTCTAAGGTGTAAAAGTTCATCAAAACAAGCAACTGTCATTCTAAAATAAATATAAAATCGCTTCTCGTCTTTTCTTAATTGTAGCACTAATGTGTGGAATTCGCCATATTGTTGCCTTTCTTGGTTAATTTTGTGAATCCATTTTCTTTTTTTCCTAAGGTGAAATACGTAATACGCTAAACACTAATTTTGGGATATTAATAAAAATTATTTTACCTTAACTTCTCTTCTTCCATTGCAAGGAACAATAGTGCTTCTTCTTCATCAGACGATGAATACATTTTCTTTGTTCTAACTAAATATCTCTTGATTTTCCTTTCAAGCACTAACGTTCATTAAATTTTTTGGTAATATAATAACGTGATATAACATAATAAATGACGCGATTATATTCGCTTTGGTGTGAGACCTTCTTCCGATTCCGCTACGAATTTCGCAGCGGAATTTCTGTCACGAATTCGATGCGAATAATTCGCGTTGGGTTGGGGTATCCTTTACAGTGCAGGTTACGAAGTGGGAACTAAAAATTCGAATTTTATGAGGTCTCGAAGTGGAAAGTCCCGAAGTGGGAATACAGTGTTCCAGAAGCTGAATTTATTATACTCAATATGCCTTATTATATACTTAGACAAGAAACAAAGGTAAGATTAAATTAGCAAAATCAAGACATAACACGCAGGACTAAGATCAAGACCAATACTATATAAGCAAAACCAAGATTAAGACCGAATAAGCAAGATGAATATCAATACCAATACTGTCTTCTCTTGGTCTTGCTTTGCTCGTCCCTAAAGGTCTGTGATTATTTTTTATCTATTTACCAGGAACTGCTACCTGAATAATTATGGTAGATTTATAGTTTAAAATTTGAAACATGGTGTAAAAATGAATGGTTTATCGAGAAAGAAGAAATGAGTTTTGCAGAAGTTGTTGGATTGGGACGAGAATATCAGATGATGACCGACAATTTGACCTTTTCGCTAAAAAATATCAGACAGCATCTAAATTACGTCTTTTGAAATCGATTACAAAATTTTAGTAGGTATAAAATCAGTTTGCTTTAGATGGACTCTGCAATTGAAATATTTTGTTTAGTTTTAGTCAATTTCGCAACGACTAAATTTTATACATCTACCTAATAGTTAAACAGATCACATGTTTAACAAGTCAACATTTCGAAACTTTATCTTTTTCTTTATCATGTTGTGAAATTGATGTTGCGTGTTATAATGTAATATTACTGTCTTAATACCTGCTGTAAAAGTATGAAACATTCCCACCACAGATCAATTAAAAAAATCAAATATTAATGTGGAATAAATATGTGTTGTTATTAAAATTAAATATAAACAACAATAAAAAATTCACTTTTGCTTTTGATGATAGGGTTAGGCAACGATGCGATACGTATATGGACTTACGATAATTTTTAGGGTTCCGCACCTCAAAAGGAAAAAGCGGAACCCTTATAGGATCACTTTGTTGTCCGTCCGTCTGTCAAGACCCTTTTTCTCAGGAACGCATGGAGGTATCAAGCTAAAATTTATACCAAATATTCAGGTCTATTGTCCCTTGGAGCTATGAAAAAATCAAACTTCTAAGCCAACGCAATCAAAAGATACAGCCGTTTATGCCGCAAATTTCCGCAAATTTTCGAATTAAAACCTACAGGGTACTTCCCGTGAACTCAGGATCTTGAAATTTGGTACGAAGCAACGTCTTATAGCACAGATAAAGGAAAAGGCTAACTGTGAAGTTTTTTTTTTAAATTTAGCATTATTTAATTTTTTCGTAAATTGCTTCTACTTTAGTAGTATGGTTGGTTCTCTTGTGGAAGGACCAGAACCAGTGCCTTAGAAGCCTAAGAAAACAATTACATAAATTATTTGAAAGGTCAGATTATGTCGTAAAATTCATAAAAGTCCAATTAAGCAGTTATTAATTGAATAGTACCCAATAGATTTTTTTATAGATGCCTTAAATATTTCAAGATATGTTGAAGAAACTGGATTTTCAGATTCTAACCCCGTATTCTTGACGAAATCCTCATGGTGGATTATGGAGGCGTCAAAACTGCTATCACACGGAACATCGACAATGTGAAGTTCCTTAAAATTTCTTTTGTGATGGGAAATGAAACGTCAAACACTTTTGACGCTCTATGATCCACTATCATTATGTGGTTAGAACCTGAAAATCCAGTTTCTTTAGCCAACAGCCGTGAAAGTTTAAATCAATATTTAATATCTTACTACTACTATTTTTTATAAACTAACTATTTTTTATAAACTAACAATAAAATACTAAACGGTTTATTTTAATTTTAATTTACCCTTTTTAATTAGTTAAACAAATTATTGAACAGACCAATCTTTTTGAGAGAAAACTTAAGAAGTTGCGTCAAGAGTAATGCATGTATGTTGGGGTAGAGCGCAAAATTGAAATCTTATGGCATTGGCTACAACCAAGAGCGTAGCTAGGATTTTGTAGATGGAGAAGCGAATTGTAAAATAAAATAATACTGTATTATTTTACGAAAAATATTTTAGATTGGTGAGATACAAAATAGATACATACAGCTGAAAAATGGCTCAAATAATTATTAAATAAATACCAGGTACAGTCGAACTTCGATAACTCTAATTAGCATGTAAGCCAAAAAAGCTTTGAGGTATGGAAACTTCGATAGATTGAATAACAATACATTATACTCATGTAAATATGTACTTATTTTTGTAAATGAACATTTTGATACACTTTTGCAGTTTAGGAACAACACTTTATTCTATATATACACACTATTATTTACAAAATTAATTTTAGGCAACACTATTCGACATGAGAAAGAAAAGAAAAAAAAAAACGAAGTGAACTAGCGTGAATAAACCAATACAATGAAACAGAATATACAATTAATAACTAGATACACTAAAACTATAGACGAATTTGGAAGTTCAGGTGAATATGAGAGCTGGTGGTGATGAAGTGTCGGGGAGTTTTTCTTTTCGTACTGAGGAATGTCTCGATATATATACAACCCCAGCACCAAGCAAAGGTTGTGACAAAGAGGGGTTGAAAGTGGGGTGGTGAAAGAGGGGCGAAAAGTAACGATAAAAACGAATTCGTTTTTACGTCACTTTCGCGGTGGAAAATAAAAAAACAAATAGCGGGAAATGATAGGGCATGCATGAAAACATATGATGAAAAAAAAGAACCATGATTTTACGTTAACAAATGATGAAATAAGAAAAGTAAAACATAAAAAAAAAAAGGAAACAATAAAACTAGAGTAAAAGAGTGGAAAGAAACATAGATGGGAAAACTACAACCGAATCAAGAATTAAAAAAGGAAATAGCAAATAGAGAAGAAAAAAAATTGTTACTTTAATTTAAAATTGAAAGAAGATAAAAGTGTGTCGTTATGTATAAATTCGGTTGTAGCACGGGGTGGTTCAGGTAGACGGAGGGTTCGGTAAACGGAAGGTTACTGTCCGGTAAAACCGATAATGATCGGGAAGACCAAGATAATGTTAGTTGGTACCTTATTGTAATTAGCTTCGAGGAATCGGTTTCGCTAATGGTATTCGTATCAATTCCTCCCCCCGTTGAACGAAACCTATTCCTCCTCAGCCGGAACGGGACGTAACTGGTCGTGATGGATCTTGGCTACTCTGTCGCCCTTTTGTACCCAGTATGCGTTTCCACCGGCATATCCCTGGATCGGATAAGGACCAGACCATCGTGGCGCGAATCCAGCATGAAAATTATTTTCGGCACTGGACTGGGGATGTTCTCTACAGTAAACGAGCTGCTGTGGCACGTACTGTTGATGGCGTTCTCTTAATTCAACTACGGCTCTTTGCTGTTGATATTCTAGTTGATGACTTCGAATATCGTTAATTCTCTCTTGATACGTAGGCGGTTCGGTTAAATTTTGATCGTCTGGAGTATTTTCCCATTCTCCTGGTCTCAAAAGGTGTCGTCCAAAAAGAGCGTAGTAAGGTGTGACGCCAGTGGCGGCATTTCGTCGACCCCGTTGATCAAAAAGAATTTTACCTAAATGAGTATCCCACGTACGATGCTCACCCTGCTGCAAATATATGCGTAGACCGGTTTTAATTTCTTGATTGCGCCGTTCCGTGGGGTTCGCTCTCGGATGGTATATGGCGGTGGTCCAATGGCGCGCCTTCCATTTTGTACAAGCGGCCTTCCAACCCTGACTTGTAAATTGAGACCCGTTGTCGGTAAGGATTGCCCGAGGATAACCGAAACGATGTAGAACTTCCTGCTCTAGGAGGCGCACGATGATTGCGGTCGTTGAAGAACTAATGGGGAATGCCTCTACCCATCGGGAGAAGATATCGGTAACGACCAAAATGAATTTCTTCCCTCGGGACGTTCGGGGGTAGGGTCCCATTAAATCCACAGCTATAGTATCCCAGGGTTTGTCGGGCTGCCGCGGTCGCAGTGGCGCTGGCGTTATTCTTTGCTTCTTATGGCATTGACAGATCCGACATTGACGAACGTGTTTCGAAACGTCTAAATTCATGTTGGGCCATTTAAAGAAAAGTGCTAGACGTCGGTTTGTCTCCTGGATGCCCGGATGTCCCGCTTCATCATGGTATTTATACAACAGTTGTGGTCGAAAAGACGTCGGTATAACCATAAGCCACGTGTCTGCTTCCTTTTTCCAAAAAACATCGTCATGGATCCGGTAACTTTGGAGGAACTCGGCGTCGTCTGCGGTGTGCCCGAAAGGGTTTTCGGACAGAAAATCGTGCCGTTGCCGAAGTTGAATTGTATCCGGGTCCAGCTGTTGTTCTCTCCTGATCTCGTCGCGGAAAGTCTCGACCTGAATTTGGAAAACACCTGGCATAGCCGCCTCTTTACAGGAAGGTGGGAGAAGGCGGGCGACGTCATCACTATCCGGAGGTAGCGGTTCTTCCGTTGGCAAGCGCGATAAGGCGTCGGGTAGAATATTGATGTTTCCTGGACAGTGTTCCAGGGTAAAAGTAAACTCTTGTAGGAGTGCCCACCGGGTTAACTTAGCGCGAGCGTCCTTCATATTTTGTAGCCAGGTAATAGTTCGATTGTCCGTTCTTAATACAAATCGCTTATCTTCCAAGTACGGACGATATCTTTTTATGGCCCAGACTATGGCGAGACACTCCTGCTCGTTACTATGGTACGCTTGTTCTGTAGGGTTGAAACGGGTACTCGCGTAAGAGACGACTTGTCTTTCTCCTGCAGGTCCTTCTTGGTATAGGACGGCGGCGGCTCCCTGCTTACTGGCGTCTGTTTGTAGGATAAATGTCCTTTCGAAGTCAGGTCGATGTAGATGTAGCGGTTGCTGCATAAGTTTTTGGATTTCTTGGAAAGACTGTTGGCATTCGTTGTTCCAATTCCATTTTCTTTTGGGACTGAGAAGATCTGTGAGGGGAGCCGATATATCTGCGAAACGGGGTAAGTATTCCCGCAGCCAATTGCATAAGCCCAGGAATTTCTTTAGTTCCTTCCTTGTGGTCGGGATAGGTGCTTCGTAAATTCTACCAAGATGGCTAGGCAGCGGGGAATTCCCTTCCTCGGTAATCAGGTGACCTAAATACGTTAATGTCCGTGAACCAAAGACACACTTTTCTGGTGCACAAGCCAGGTTGTGTTGTTGCAGTCTTTCGAATACGCGGCGTAGGTGTTGAATGTGATCTTCCCAGGTACGCGAGAAGACGATAATGTCGTCAAGGTACACGAGACAGAATTTTCGCAGATATCCCGCCAATACTTCTTGACCCATTGTACGTTGAAATGTAGCAGGAGCTCCTTTCAGTCCAAATGGCATAACCCTGAAGTGGAATTTACCTCCGTCCGGGGCGGTAAAAGCGGTAAAGGGGCGTGACGTGGGGTGCATCGGGATCTGCCAATACCCTGACTTGAGATCGATAGTCGAAAAAATGCTGCATTTTCCAATAGCCTTTAGTGTCTCTGGTATAGCGGGAAGAGGCGAAACTTCATCATAGGTAAGGCTGTTTAGGCGACGGAAGTCCACACAGAATCTTGCGTCTCCGTTCTTCTTATTAACCATAACTACAGGAGAGTTGTATGTTGACTGGCTTGGTTCTATAATATTATCTGCAAGCATTTCTTCGACTTGCTCTTGGATTAGCTTCTTTTTCCCTTCGGAATAACGATAAGGTGGCAAACAAAAATGTTCGTCTTTAGAAAGACGAATGATATGTTGTGCCGTCTTAGTTGGAGATACCGGTTTTTCGAATACCGCTGGGAAATCTTTGATTATTCTTCGAAACTGATCGGTGTAGTCCGTAGGAAAATGCTGCGTAAGGAGTTGTTCCACGGGCGTTGTCCGCACACTACGGTGTTGTGTTGGTCTAACCCAATGGATGGTTTGACGAGTATTTACACCAAAATGAATACACTTTCTTTCAAAATCGCATGTGGCATTTACTTGTATGAGCCACGGCATCCCAAGAATGACGTCATCTTTTAGTTCTTCGGCTATGAAAACTTGAATTTCTTGTGGCGACTCGTTAATATGTATAATGACGGATGCTGTGCCCAAAATACGCATTGTTGTTCTATTAGCGAGGCTAGCGATTGTTGTTGAGGTGGTTACCATCTTCACGTCATGTGCCACGCGAGTACTAATAAAGTTGTGGGATGCTCCCGTATCCAGTAGCGCTTCCATATACCTTTCTTGGAAACGAAGTGGTATTTTCGGCATCCAACAGGGTGATAAGTCGATCTGGTGGTTTTGAATTCGTGAATCCCCGGCCTTTATTGAGAGCGTTGGGGAGGCGTATTTCCCTCGGCCTGTCTCCAGTTTCCCGACTGTGTAGACACATTTGGACTAGATCGTTTTTCCTGGAGGATCGGGCACTCCCGGTGGA
Source organism: Agrilus mali (assembly GCA_029378335.1). Taxonomy (NCBI): domain Eukaryota; kingdom Metazoa; phylum Arthropoda; class Insecta; order Coleoptera; family Buprestidae; genus Agrilus; species Agrilus mali. The sequence goes on from CM055658.1 coordinate 9,053,289, forward strand.
AATGTCTTTCCGGGCAGTAGTGGCATTTCGGTGGTATAGCTGCTGGTGTTGTTGCTGGCGGTGCCCTGGTCACATTAACCTTCGGTTCATCTCGTGTGCGAACAGACGAAGAAGTAGTGGCCGTTTGAGCGAGATCACGTTCAATCTCCGTTGCTCTACTAAGTAACTCATCCAGAGTACTTGGCTTAGGAGCCCGTAGGAAGATGCGGATTGATGGGCGCAAGAGCTCGATCAGCAACTGTATACAAAACGCCTCACATTTATTCGGTTCGAGCCTATGAAGAAGTTGTATTTTGTTAAGTAGGAATATCTCGGTGTCATCCTTACTTCCTTGTTTTTGGCCGTATAATTGAGCTGTAAGGTTGGTTAAAACTTCTGGACTGTTGTATTTTGCCAGAAGCCTAATTTCGAAATCTTCCCATTGTAATTTGAACTTTTCATAAGGGCGCCACCATACTGCTGAGTTTCCTTTTAATTCCTTGGTTACGGACCGTACTCGATCGTTGTGGTCTATGTGGTACTTCTGGAAAAAGGTTCGACATTCTTCCAGAAATTCCTCGGGATCTTCGCTGGCCTCTCCGCTGAATGAAGGGGCTGGTGGTGGTGCCTGAGTGCCGGTTAAAACACGCTGTAAAAGGGTCTCTAACTGAAGAGCACTGAATTGAATTGGTGTCTCGTTATTGGGCGCCACTTGGTGTTTAGGCACTCCAAGAAGTGCGATGTCTTCCTTCTCGTCGGTAGCTGTCTTCTTAATTTTTCTAGGCATTTTAAATTTTTTTTTCGCACTGGCCAGTTCAGTTTAATTCACAGACGCGGGTTCGTTCTATTTCACTAACAGATTGTTTTTTTTTATATAGCCCCACGTTCGGGCGTCACTTGATACACTTTTGCAGTTTAGGAACAACACTTTATTCTATATATACACACTATTATTTACAAAATTAATTTTAGGCAACACTATTCGACATGAGAAAGAAAAGAAAAAAAAAACGAAGCGAACTAGCGTGAATAAACCAATACAATGAAACAGAATATACAATTAATAACTAGATACACTAAAACTATAGACGAATTTGGAAGTTCAGGTGAATATGAGAGCTGGTGGTGATGAAGTGTCGGGGAGTTTTTCTTTTCGTACTGAGGAATGTCTCGATATATATACAACCCCAGCACCAAGCAAAGGTTGTGACAAAGAGGGGTTGAAAGTGGGGTGGTGAAAGAGGGGCGAAAAGTAACGATAAAAACGAATTCGTTTTTACGTCACTTTCGCGGTGGAAAATAAAAAAACAAATAGCGGGAAATGATAGGGCATGCATGAAAACATATGATGAAAAAAAAGAACCATGATTTTACGTTAACAAATGATGAAATAAGAAAAGTAAAACATAAAAAAAAAAGGAAACAATAAAACTAGAGTAAAAGAGTGGAAAGAAACATAGATGGGAAAACTACAACCGAATCAAGAATTAAAAAAGGAAATAGCAAATAGAGAAGAAAAAAAATTGTTACTTTAATTTAAAATTGAAAGAAGATAAAAGTGTGTCGTTATGTATAAATTCGGTTGTAGCACGGGGTGGTTCAGGTAGACGGAGGGTTCGGTAAACGGAAGGTTACTGTCCGGTAAAACCGATAATGATCGGGAAGACCAAGATAATGTTAGTTGGTACCTTATTGTAATTAGCTTCGAGGAATCGGTTTCGCTAATGGTATTCGTATCAATTTGTATGTATTTATTTCTTCTTACTGATAGATGAATAGATGTAAGTAATGTTTTTCTTTAGTGTACCACATTCCCTTTTTTGTAAGATTTAATTTTTGGTTAAAAGACAAAGTTTTTAGTACCTTTTGTTGACAAATAATCGTAGAAACGGAATTGCCTCACTGCTTGTACAGTACCGTTATTAGAAAGGGACGTTAAAATCATATTATTAAGGGATTCCCCAAGAAAATTCGACTTATCGAAGTTGGGGTCAAATATTAGATATCTTTGAGTTATCAAACTATTCGAGTAATAGAAGTTCAAGAGTTGGAGTTATCAAGTAAAAATTAAATATATTTGTCATAAATAATAAAAGGTATCTGCCGTTAGCTCTTGGTGAACCATTATAATTAATTAAAAGAATAAAACACACTTGGAAGTTGGTCACAATTTTTTTATTAATTAAACTCGATTGCTATTAAAAACCAAAAAGTTCTCACTAATGATCAAATGGATTTCGGCAATAGCCCTCTACTCAGTTCTTCTTTAATTTAACCTCCCATCCTTTTACTGATTGTAACATAATATATATATTTACCTATTTCTGTTTTACCTCAGTACTTGTAATACTCTTGAAAATGCCTTAACAAGGCGAAATGCGCATTGAGTTTAATTAATAAAAAAATTGTGACCAACTTCCAAGTGTATATTATTTTTTTAAATTATATTTGTCATAGTTGACGCTATTGCCAACCAATTTTGTTAGACCTATCAAGAATTCCACTTATCTTCGTTCGACTTTTAAGAATTTGACCGTATTTTTTTTCTTATAAATGTTTCCATTGCATCTTTGTTAATGAAATGTAAAGTGAACGGTTTAAGGGAGGTTAGGCTCCCCATTGCCTTGCTTGGCTATGCCCATGGCTATGAGTGGTTAGGAGATCAGGGTACTGTTAATAGTTGGCCTAGAACATGGGTATATAATTTTTCACAATCTCCATCGACTCCCATAAAAGTAATTTTCAGTCAATTAAAATAAAATTCTATTAGATAGATACTGTGTTGTATATTTATTTTATGATTTTTAAACATTTATTAAATTCATGGTAAATTGTGTAACAGTCGTTTTGTGAAAAACATTTTAATGATGAAATTTAAATACCTTAATATATATTAAATAATAAGTAATTATAAATAAGTAGGAATAATAAGTAAAGTAACTACAGATTTATTGCTTCTTAATCAATGAGATGGGAGTGTCTGGTGTTTTTTTGCAAGGTTCAGTATATTGGGTTCAAATTTGGTCAATTTTAATAATTTTTTATTTATACATACTCAATTAGATATGTGTGATTTGCGTATTAAGAACTGTTTTTTCTTCGACCCCAATATACCCTTCCGATTCGGATCGACCTTCGCTTTTGTTAAATAGACCCCTGGGGGTCTATATATAAACCATGTTAGCGACCTCTGGCCTAGAAGAACAATAGTGAAGCAATTGTACATACAACCACACATTTATGTAGGTATATTGTATAAGGTTGATAAAATTTATGGAGCCAGTGTTGGTGGAATTCCTTATTTTGACAAAAATGTAAAACATAACAGTAAATTTGTGGGTATTAATTAACATAATGATCTAATATTACACTGTTAATAAATAAAACGATGTTGACCTAAAAGCGTATTGCAATAGCACCTTGATATGTAAAAGGAAATTAAGATAAATTATTATTAAATATTTAACTACAAGTAATAATTTTCGTATGTACATTTTAAGAAATTTCGCGCAAACGCTCGTAATTTAATAAGCTTTCTATTATATTCCGCAAGATAAATGAAGGCAAACGTGGTTTTATAGAAAATATTTAGATTTTTTTACAATCTCATAAAGGATAAACGATATACATAAGTGGGTCGTTGAAATGAATTTTAATTTAATAGATTCCCATATTTCTAGCAAAATAAATCGTATTTCTATTTATATTTATTATTATATATATTATTTTCTCGGCTGTACAATTTACCTGCTTTTGTTCTTGTTTTGTCTACTGAAGCGTTACTAATTTTTAACTCTTCCTGTTTCGTCAACTCAGCTAATTAAAGCAATTTACTTGCAGGTGTCACCTACCCACACCTCGCTTTAATGGGTATGTACGTATGAGAATTATTTTCGCTTAGGGTAGGTTATCTTAGGCGTTTAGTAAAGCTACAAGTGTCTTATTTAACTCATTCAAGTCGAGTTATTTTATATAATGATTTATTTTTACCTTAAAGTTATTTACAAGAAAGCATAACAATAAAACTAGGAAACGACCTTGTCATAAACGGGCGAAGCCTCATTTGATTAATATAAAATTTTTACGAAAATTCTAATGATGATTTTATGTTTTTGCTTTTCACCAAATGATTTTTCTACCTCTTTAACGATTGTGTAACACTTAATAATTGTACACTTGTTTATTCTGTAAAAAAAATATTTTTTATTTTGAACAATAATAATCTATATTAGAAGCTTTATTAATATAAAATAAACAAATTAATTTTTTGAGTTTATAGCAAATATAAACTATACATCAGCAATTTTCATCAGTTTTTGTAATTCATTTCTTCTTCCAATCAGGGCTGTACTTTGATTAATATTTTTTTTAATCTATTATAATTGAACCCTGGTTTTATTAAGAGCCCATCAAGTGTTTTAACTCGAGATAATCCTACATAGGATAAGCCAACTGAAAATTCGTTCTCTCCTAGGTCAACTACAGCTTTATGTAAGGTTATTCCTTGTGCACGATGAATACTTATAGCATATCCAAGCATCAACGGAAATTGCCTGCGAGTACAATTGATTTCTGACTTTTTAAATGATGAAGTGATCGGTGTTGTTGGTATTGAGTTACCATATAGTTTCGGGCCAGTATATTTGTGCATTCATTCATAACAGTTGATTTTGAAGATATCATATTGAAATTGATCCTGTGACCGTCTAATTTTAAAGCAGAATACGTACGTAAAAGTTTCATCAAAACCGGTCCTTAAGTTTAGGAGGAGTAGGATTTCAAAGATTGCCCGAAAATCCGAGGAAGAGGGCTTCGCCCAACTATACCAAAATTCTAACCTTAATTACTACCTACTATATTATACCTACTAAATCCTCCTTTTCCACCCTCCCTATTTCCAAATTATCGTGCAACCCTGTTTTTCACTATTTGTTTTAGTAGGCTCAGCTCACTTCCATCCTCACTCACCAATTGTTTACATTCGTCCCATAATTTATTCTTCCAATACACGCCTCAAACATTTTACCACCCTTTCACACACTCTGCACCTTCTGTCATCTTCCTTTCTTCAATATTTGTATTCCCTAAGCTCATTTCCTGCCCTTAAAATGGTGATATACTTTCCTAGCATCTATTCCCCTTGCAAGCCCTCTCTACATGATTTCTTTTAGTCCTGCCGCATATCATATCCAAATTTAATTTAAAATTAATCCCCTCTTATAATTTAGTTATATCTTTTTCTCATCAATTCCTAAATATTTTAACCCTACCTTCTCCACTCTATCACTTCTTTTGAATTAATTTTTAAATCCTGTATAGCCTTAATTCTCTCTCTATCATACCTGTTGTTTTTTCCTATTTCTAATATCTTCCCACTCCTTCACATTTCTTTCCTAATATTCCACTCTTCTAATTTTCCCAATTGTTTTCCATATTTTACTACCCATATTTTTGCCACATTTAGTTTCCTTCCTTATTACGTAATCTGGTGTGCTTCAACCTAATTGTAAAATGTGCTGTGTATAGTTCCAACCTGTATTTTTTCCCCATCCCTAAATCTCCACCCCATAAAATACTATACCCCCTTACTGCTACATTAAGCAATAGTATTCGCCTTCTACAATATCCCTTAAATATTTGCCATGTCCTATTCCCCATACTCTTCCAATGATTGCTGTACCTTTCTCTATTTGGTTAGAAATATGTCCATCATCCTTAATGTTATCCTTATCATGTCCCTAACTCTTTCGATCTCTACCCCCTTTCATATTATTCCTTTTTTTATCTTCCTCCTCTACCTCGTTATTCATGAAAATCCATAATTTTCGATTTCTCGCTGTTTAATTACGATCCCTTCCTCAATAAATACCTTGCAAGTTTCCTTACAATGTCTTTTGTACCCTCATTAATACCATATCATCCGCGTGTTATGGATCATATTCCTTTTTTACCTACCGCTAATCCCCCTTTCCTTGTCTTGCTCATTTCATTTTACAAGTCATTTAAATATGTATTTACAAGTTGTCCACCCAATTTACATCCTTTTCTAACCCCCTTGGTCATCCATAATTCCCCTATCTGCTCGCCCTTCGCCTTCATTTTCCCCGCTATTTTCCTATACATTTCCCTTATTTTTTTATTAACCCTCCTTCTTTCCTAACTTTGCAAGCATATTTGTCCACTTTATCATAAGCCATTTTTAGAACTATCCAAGTTATTATAAGGGTATGGTAGGAATAGGTAACACGAAGTGAGGCATTCTTATGTGATGATCCTTTGGGAGTGTTACTAGTTGCGGTATGGTATTAATAAGTTTTTTGACTTAATTTTTAAATAATCTATGACAGTAACCACTCCATACAGGAATTTTAATCCATTTGTCTATATATTTTTAATCCGTCTGCATTTACAACAACAAAAAAAATAACTAACCTTTATCGTAACGAATGTTTTGTAATGACCACTTTACGATTATCATTCACATTAATTCAGAAGGAAGTAAGTACATAAAATGGGTCGAGATGCCACGTAGCATATAGAGATAGTGTCCATAAAGGTTTATAATGAATTCACACACAATGAAGATAAATGTGCGATTATGTTAATATGCATGAAAGAGTTGTGTCGTACATTAAATGATTGTCAAAATAAATCGCCGTATCTTACCTACTTGTATTGATATATTTAGATATATACAGAGCGTTGCAAATTAAACTACCAACATGGATCACAAAAAAGGGGGCAGGTATTTTATATTTCTTGAATAGTTTGTGATGCTTAGTTCTTATTTGGCTTCAGAATTGCCTTAGTACGTCAGAATTTTGAGAAAGCTAAACCTAGACATTCAAAAAATTTTTGCTTTATCTTGTGCAGTATTGCGTAAAATAAAAGGTAAAAAATAAGAGATTACGAGAATATCCATTTTTGATGTATTTTTTTCCTTTAATTTTAGTCAGGCATCAGAATTAATTGAACATAACATTTCAAAATTAAAAGGCTTCTAATTTCGCTTTTAATTTTATTTTCAATAACTCTGATAGATAGACTGATTATAAAAGAATTCAGGAGTTTATTAGTAATTTTGTGAGGGTTGTGTTTTCCTTTTCCTTATAGAGTTGGAAATTGGTATGTGTGCGCAGGTAAGAACCAAAAGTAAGGAATTATTTAAATGTCTTATCGAATGTATAGAAAACGGATTACTTGGAACAAATAAAGATACTTAATGTTATGTTACAAATATTTTCCATTTAAGTACAACATTGTGGTAACATTAAGTATTTTTGTTACAAGATCGTTTTCATTTAAACGGAGAGAATTTCAAAAATAATGACCCACTATATCCATTATCAATAACATTAAAACAACGATTCTTATGGTTATTGGACACTGGAATGGTTTATAACCATTTCTTTTTGAGAAAACTAAGAAATATTACCGATTAGTGTATAGTGTGTGGGCTTAACGGCTGTATGCTTCATAAACAACCGCTGAACCTGATTTGAATAATGCGAAAGGGTTGTCTAAAGAATGAGGATTACCGAAGACAAATTATTGTGGAATTTAGAAAGCAAAAGAAAACTTCACAAGAATTCGTAAACAGGATGAAATGTAATGTGTCTTTCTATAAGAACAATAGGCTTTATGGGATACTGGGCCATCTCAAAACAATTATTTTTTTTAATTAAATGTTTTTCTTCTCTTCTTAAGAACACAAAATCCACTTTTTGTTCGTCAGTTTATAATAAATTAATGAAATAGCGTTTTATTGTTTGTACCTACATTCAAATTAACCATTATGAAAATTAATTAATTTTTGAACTGATGTTAATAAAATTTGATATAGATGTCTATAATTGATTCGCAGTCTTAGGAATTCTATACAGCTAATAAAGAAAGGATTAAGTTTTAAATTTTAAGTTGTTTTTAAACAAATTCAATGGTATTTATTAAAATGGCTGAAATATTTGCGTTTCATTAAGCGTTCATTTCAACGACAGGCTCATTTTGTTGCTTGTCATAATTTTAAAATTTGGTGCCACAAAATGAATTTTTTGAAGTCCTTTGCGTTTAAATTGTTTCATTTTTTTTTTTTTAATTTTTATTTTTTTTTTATTCAACGAACCCGAGGGTTCTTTACAACGAAAATTATAAATTTACAGCTAGAAATCAATTGCCACTTAGCATACAAAGTATAAAATTAATTAGAAATATAGGTAACATCATTAACAGAGGAGCTATAAAAATATTTCAATTGTACAATATAAGTAACAAGAATTAGAGAATATGACATAACAGATTGCTACTAAGGTTAACTAAAAATTGAACAAATGAAATCTTAAACTACCCTTGAATCCACCAATGGATTCTTTCTTCCTGATACTTTAAGGGAGAGAATTCCGTTGGCGGTTCAATCGAAATATAGAGGAGTTAAATATAAGGTTACTTGAATCCACCGATTCAGAAATTTGTCTAGCATTTCTAAGGCCATACGATATAACTCTTTCATTGAAAAGCTTACAAATCTGAGGACAGTCTATGTAACCATTTAGAATTTTGTATACATACAAGTTATCATAATAAGTTCTTTTCAAAGATAAATCCACAATTTTAAATGCGTTCATGGCTAGATGAAAATCATGATCACAAAAGGACATTGGTTTGCCGGATCTACTGCATAGAGCTCTCAGAAATCTATGTTGAATACCATCTAAAATTTTGACATTGACGTCAGTGTAAGGGGACCAGATAACTGATCCATAATTCAAAATAGGCAAGACCAACGAATTGTACAGATGTTTAAGGGAATTGGCTGTGAAAAATGATTTTGAAGTTCTACAAATGAAGCCTAATAATCTATTAGCCTTAAAAGAGATTTTTAGAATATGCGAAGTAAACTCAAAGTTTGAAGAATAAGTAATTCCCAGATCAGAGATGGTATTCACCCTTTCAATATTGATAGAGTTAAACAAATAGTTAAAATGAAAAGGAGATTTTTTTTCTGGAGAAAGTGATAACAGCACATTTATCCAAGTTGATATCTAATTTGTTATTGAAAGACCAAACTGAAAGCTTATCAATATCTTTTTGGGGTAAAATAGCATCATGCGGAGATGAAATTGCGGCAAACAACTTAATATCGTCAGCATACATTAAGGTTCTGGCGAATTGAAAATTATTTACTAAATCATAAATGAACAAAATGAACAGTACTGGGCCTAAATGGGAAAAAAAATATTCTATGTGGTTGCTCATTTTATGATGGACAATTCGATCTATTTTAGAGTTCCCAATGATCTCCAATAGAAGAATACATACACAGGGTGATTCAGCTAACCCGTTCATTAAAAGTTGATGGACTTTCCCTTAAAATATTTTTCTGAATATTTGGAGTTAAGGGTTATTGATAACGTTCCATTCAACTAAAATATTTTCGTTTTTTCTGGGACTTCCGGTTATATCGGAAATACACACTTACTTCGTTATTTTAAGTGGAACGTAACCGGGTCTAGATCGCAGCCTTCTTGAGTTATTTTATGTTTTGAAAATTTTGACGTTTGTAATGTATGGCGCCATTTTCAATATTTCCGAATCAAGGGCACTTTTACGATTTTACGGTTCGATTGTTAAAGAACAATCGTACCATTTAAACATATTACATTATTACAGATTCTTTTTAAACAATAAAAAAATTATCAACGCCAATATTTATAAATTCAAACAGGAAGAACTCGTATTTTTTGAATGGAACGCAATATTTGTTTCCGCACCATATAATGCAAAATTAAATTTCCTTTCTATTGATATAAGGTTGTTGGTATATCACGTAGTGCTCCTTAACATTAAATACATTTGTTCCAATTTAAATATGCAATGTGTTGAATTTTCGAAACCCGAAACCACCACACGGAACAACTTGAAACGACAATGTAGGCCGTAACCAAATTCCAAAGTTTGGTTTGGGGGTAACTAAAAGAGCACCATGGTGGCCACTATAAAATAATCAATTCTAAGTGATTTGAAAGATGCAGTCAGTAAGATTTAAACAAGTAAGCAGGAAAGGATAGGGTAGTGTAGTGGGTGGCCGCCGTCACCTATCCTCAATCCCTATTAATGTCCCTGCTTCAAAGCCCCAGGTAGTGTAATAAGGCAAGAAATATTTTATAATTTTTGTAATTAGTTTAAGTGTTATTTATAAGGTAGATAATTATTAATTTAATCAAATATTGTCAGATTATTTATTAGGTAGATAATTATTAATTTAATCCAATATTATCAGAAATTTTCTGGAAATTAAAGAAAATGCATTATCGCGTTAGCTGTGATTGTACTTTGGCTATTTTGTTTCATTGATTGTTATGTAGAGGATTGAATATAATGTTTTTGTGGTTGTTTGCAATTGTTTTTGATATATTTATATTTTTTTAATTTTGGTGCCTAATTATGCACAATTAGATACTTACGTGTATTTTTAACTTAGTAGCAATTTAATATCATTTCACTAACATTGTTTTCAAATTAATGAAAAGCAAACTTTTTATTTAATTCAAAAAAAGTAATAAATAACCACTACATAACGTTAAAATAAGAAAATGATTGTTACGAAAACAACTGCCAAAAAAAAACAGTTCACATTCTGGTTGTAGATAACTAGTTTAAGAAATATTTCAAAAACCATATGAATCAACGAAACAACAGTTGAAATTATTTTAGTTAAGAAGACATCTTTGATAACCCCTAACTTCTAGTCCCCTTACAACCTTTAATGTACCACCATGTTTGGAGAACTCTGTATGTATTACAATAACAATAATTTAGAATGACCTCCGCATTCTACTATATCTTTGCAATGTAGCCTTCGTTCTCCCTGCTTTTGATGTGAAACATCTATAACCGCGGGTAAACCGTATTGTTGGCTGGCGAGCGTGGCGAGTAATGCCGTAGCGACGCCTCGCCATGCGCAAGCGCCTGTGCGGTTTTCTTCCCACTCGGTTCGACGGTGTCGTTTGCTATAGTCAACTAGAAGATGGAAGTGAATTAATTATGATTTTTTATAAATTTCACCTAATAAAAAAATGAATGATATTTCATTTTTACATGAGAAATTATTTCCGTACAGTCACAGAGGTTCAATCATTTTTAAAACCAATAAAAATAAACTACCATTGATTTTAGATGGAGATTTCAATGTAAATTTTGCTAAAGACGAATCAATGCCATCAATTACGTTCCTCCAAAAAGAATTTCAATTGGAAATTAACAACAATCCAAGAGAACTTACTACTAGATATGCAACAATAATAGATGCTGTATTTATTATTTATGTCTTGATAATGTTATGTCCAATACTTTTGTAACATACTTCAGTTATCCTAGACCAATTATCACAGTAATGCTGTCAGAGGCACCATTGAAATTACTGAAAAAATTGAGTTTCACATCTGCCAGGCGTCCCGTGACGGCTCACATTTTTTTTGCTATTCGTTTATGATACTTAAACATTTTTAAGACCTTTTTTCAGTAAAGTAGAAAACCATACTGTTATAGTCATTTAAGGCAATCGTCAAACCCCCATTTCAAATTCCGAAACTTAAAAGGGTTCTCAGGAAAATTTAGTTTTTTGGGGGTATTCATGAGGATTGAAAAAAATTTTGAGGGCTATTTCCATTAAAATGGCATATTTAAAAAAGGAGACTTCCTTTATAACAAGAATATGAAATTTTTGATTCCATTTAAATTCGGCACCTATACAGAAATTGAAAAGAATTTCGCTTAAATTCTATTACATTTTGGGTGTGTGTTGTGAGTTTATCCTGATATCATCATTCCTATTTATATATACGTTTAAGGTATTTAATTTCGACAGCTTCCTAAGCGATACATATCCAGCCAATAAATGGAAAAGGATCTGCAGAAGAGGAGTAAAAAGGGAATTGTGGTCAGCAAAAAGCGAGATGGCTCAACAGTCGACACGAAATAAGTAATCCAGTGTATTTTCGTCATATGTTAGTTCTCAGCCTACCTGATAATGTGGAGCTTCAGATTCCACATGAAGATGATACAAAATTGATAAAATATTTCTCAAGTAAACGACCGTTTCTCAATAAAAATGTTATTTATGGTAGTCTCAAATATTCTTTCAAAAAACATACGTAATATAAAATTTAAATGTGTATTACTTTCACAAGAATTATAGACGCAAACTTTTTGATAAATATAACTGGGAATTTTATATTTATTATGTTGAATTAAAAGTTCATTGTTTTTTAACAGATATTGTAATTTTTCAACTACTTACTACAGTCTGAGGAGTAAAATACTGAAAAAACATAAGTTTTACAAAAGAGTCTTACGTATCTCCCCTTCCCTTTTTCGACATACTAAAAGTTATAAAAAAATCTATTTTTCCACGTTCTAATTTTTGAAAATATGATTTTACTCAAATATTTGTTAATTCCAGTGCTCTCTTTTTGGGAAATCTTAAGTTGTAGGTACATGTTTTATTCTTACAGCCTTTTATCTGCCACTACAACGAATTTGGATAAGCCAATTCTAAAAAATTTTAAAGGTGCGTTTTCTTCTACAGTGATATGTCAACTTGGCATATTGTCCTTTGAGCCTTTGGAAATAGCCGGTCATAATTTTTTTCTATCCACCCATCTACCTTTATGACAATTTGACTGTGTTAAATTAATTTAGTCCAAAGCACTGAGTGTTCCCATATGTAAATTCACAATAGAGGTATATTATAAATAGAAGAGACAGGTCATCAGCTCTCGTGCAAAGTGGAAGACTTGGCTCAATAGAAGGTGGGAGATTAGAGTGATTTTACATATCTCTCTTCTGTCAACGTAATTGGCTGTGGCCCTAGGCTGAGGCGATACTCCACGTAGTGAGGTAAACTAACGAGAGAAGTAGGAGGCAAGTGGAAGAAACTTTGGAGTCGCAGTAGACAATCTGTTTTGCTGGGTGAGAGTGAGATTGGATTGTTGTTATTTTGCAATTGAATTTCTTTTTGGAGGAACGTAATTAATGGCATTGATTCATCTTTTGCAAAATTTACATTGAAATCTCCATCTAAAATCAATGGTAGTTTATTTTTATTGGTTTTAAAAATTATTGAACCTCTGTGACTGTACGGAAATAATTTCTCATGTATAAATGAAAAATCATTCATTTTTTAGGGTTCCGCACCTCAAAAGGAAAAAGCGGGACCCTTTAGGATCACTTCGTTGTCCGTCCGTCTGTCCGTCCGTCTGTCAAGACCCTTTTTCTCAGGAACGCGTGGAGGTATCAAGCGAAAATTTATACCAAATACTCAGGTCTATTGTCCCTTGGAGCTGTGAAAAAATCAAACTTCTAAGCCAACGCAATCAAAAGATACACCCGTTTATGCCGCAAATTTCCGCAAAGGGTCTAGCCGTACTTCCATAGCAAAACTGCCCCCGATAGGAACCTATATCGTAACCTATGCTATATTGTAGAGGGTACTAATATTAGTTGATCGAGTAGATTCTAGCTCTATATCTCAGTTAATTGAGGAGCTTTTTAAAAAAAAGTGTCTGGAGACGACTTTTTTTCAAAGTGATATATCTTTGTTAATTTTAAAGCTAGGAAAATGTAACTAATTTCAGTGCTTATGGTACACTTTACGGTTTATTTTATAGCAATTTTGTATGAGCCAAGCCTAAATAAAAACATCAAAAAAATGCAGATATATATGATAACTGTCTACACCTTGCCTAATAGTATGTTAAGTTTTATTAAGATCCAAAAGGTGCAACTTGTTGAAAAAAGAAATTAAACTGTGGACCACCCTACAACCACTATATTGACGCTTTTAAATTGTAATACTCACATCTTCAATTATTCAATATTGGGCATGTACAGTTTAAAAAAAAGGGAACGATCTTTTCTGAGTTATAATTAAAAGCTTTTTCATAAAAAATAACGTTTATTAGTAATCATCACTATTTTCATTAATTACAACGTGATCGCTATTTATAGAAAAAACCCTTGATAATATTTCTGCTGGGCGTACTATATGAGATTTATATCTTGCATTTGATAAATAACATATAATTGCCGCCACGTGAGAGCAACACCCAACTGTTCTATTTCCATTTGCACAGTTACACCAATTACGCCGAATATCTTCGTGGCTGCTTCCATTGGGGTTGCAGTCAATGTAACATGTATAGGTTTTACTATTAACGTGTCGCGATTTTACTTGCACTTTTGGAATGTTAGGTGTATTTTTGATATACAGCACATGAAAATTATTGTCTTTCCCCATGAGTTCAGCTAAATAAGAAATGGCTTGTGAAAGCTGGAAATTGTAAAACTGCGCCAATAATAACAGCGAGTGCGTACTACGACTATGTACTGCGATCATGCCGGAACATGCACGCGCGTGTACACTGCTAAGCTAGTCACCATAAAAGTAAATCGACAAAATATTGTAATATGCCAGTTTATGGCACCAACCGTTAATATACTTTTCAAAAGCTGTCAAAACGATGCTTTTTCAAAAATGATTAAAATGTATTACACTTCAAAAGCGTCAATATAGTGGTTGTAGGGTGGTCCACTTAGTTAATTTTTTTTTTTCAACAAGATGCACCTTTTGGATTTTAATAAAACTTGGCGTACTATTAGGTAAGCTGTAGACAATTATCATATATTTTTTTCAAAGTGGTAATTTAATTAGATCTGATTGAAATCAATTTAAAAAAAATATATCTGCATTTTTTTGATGTTTTTATTTAGGCTTGGCTCATACAAAATTGCTATAAAATAAACCGTAAAGTGTACCATAAACACTGAAATTGGTTTTATTTTCCCAGCTTTAAAATTAACGAAGATATATCACTTTGAAAAAAAGTCGTCTCCAGACACTTTTTTTCAAGTAGATCCTCAATTAACTGAGATAAAGAGCTAGAATCTACTCGATCAACTAATATTAGTACCCTCTACAATATAGCATAGGTTACGATATAGGTTCCTATCGGGGGCAGTTTTGCTATGGAAGTACGGCTAGACCCTTTTCGAATCAAAACCTACAGGGTACTTCCCGTGAACTCAGAATCTTGAAATTTGGTACGAAGCAACGTCTTATAGCACAGATAAAGGAAAAATTGCGAAAACCGTAAATTTTTAGTTACATCATATAATAAAAATATTTTTAATAATTTTAAAGTTACTATCCCTTTCCTCATGAACGCGTAGAGGTATTAAATTGAAATTCGTATCAAATACTCAGGTCTATAATACCTTTAACCTGCAACAAAATCAAACTTCTCTGTCAACGCAATCAAAAGAAACAGCAATTTGAGCCGCATATTTTCAAACTACTCGCAAGGGAATGAAAACCTAACGGGTACTTCCAGTTGATTTAGAATCTTGACATTTGGCATGAAGCAATGTTTTATAGTACATATAAAGGAAAAATTCCGAAAACCTTAAATTTTTAGTTACATCACGTATTTACGTCACATATATACAGGTTTGTACGGAACCCTCGGTGCGCGAGTTCGACTCGCACTTGGCCGGTATTTTTTTATTACTAAATGTACACAACAATCATAATTAATTCACTTCCATCTTCTACTTTACTATAGCAAACGACACCGCCGAACCGAGTGGGAAGGGAATCGCACAGGCGCTTGCGCATGGCGAGCATCGCCACGATCGCGACGCCAACAATCCGGTTTACCCCCGCCTATAGATGTTTCACATCAAAAAATGAAGTCTTGAAAACTATTTAAAAAAGAGTTGATTTTTGTTAATAATAGGTTTGTTCCAAGTGACGCAGGAACCGTTCAGGAACGGTACTGATCATGCGCATTATGTAAAACGCGTTCCAAGTGAGCCGTGACCGTTCAAGTACCGTAACAGAACGGTCATATCAGTACTCGACTGGGATTAGGAACCGTGTGGACTGAAAGTGGACTGACATGCGTAGTACGGTCGGCGCGTGACTTATACATCGTATTTTTATTGATATTGTTAAGTTTAATTTGGTTTGGGACTAAATTGATTGAAATGTGTTTCGTCGCTATTCGGAGAAACAATTTTAATTCTATATAAAATTAAAATCATTATTATTATTAAGTCTTATTCTGATATTCACATTGTTAATCGTTCATTTAATTCTAATTTTACAAGTTACATTCCATTGTATAACAATTAGTGACGGTACCTGGTAGTAAAAGCCCCACTAAGGTTGTAATTTCCAAATTCACAATAATAGTTGCTAGGTATTGTTATATCTATTATCATTAGTATCATTTGTAACGGCCCACGATTAGCATTTGTACATATTTTGTTTATGAATCATCCTACTTGTTTTGCTACCTGCTTGTACTTTCACCCCTTCTTGTGCATTTGTCGTTTGTAAAATAAGTCTTCATACACAGTATTCTATAGTCAGTCAGCCATCAGTATTCAGACAGTAATTATTCAGTTATTATACACTCAATTTCAAATGTTGAATGAAGAAATAATAAAAAACGAAGGCTATTTAGGTAAGTACATCTATACAGTATAAAAACGCCGGAATATCTCATATTTATTTTAGAAGATATTGTTCCAAACTATTCGGAAGTTTTCTGCCAACATTTTAGATTATCGAGAAACAGTGTGAAGTTGTTTTTATCATCCATTTTTTTAAATTTAAACTCCCACACTGAAAACTTATTTAAATAAAATCTAACTCGACCGTGGCGCCAACTGAGCGAGAGTGATCTAACTGTAACCAGTAACGAAACGATTCACGAAAACGTTCCAAGTTAAGCCATTCCGGTACGACCAGAGAATTACGACATGCGCACAAAAACCACCCTTCACGGTTCTGTTACCGTAACGTTACGATCCAAAAAGTTCACTTGGAACAAACCTAATATGAATTATAAACAGTTTTATAACATTTCATTTGAAATACTTAATAGTAAAAGATTTTGTTTCGGCCAATAGAAATCCTAATACTTCACCTGGAAAGTGTTCATCATCATTAGGTAGCAGTGTTATGTTTAAGGATTAAGTTTTGTTAAATATTGCTTTTGTCAGATTTGGAACAGTAAGCATGCTGACTGCATAAGAAACAGTTTTACCAGAAGATGTGTTGTAATTGAATATTATTCACAATTTGTACTTCGTTCAGAAATGTATTTTTCAAAAAGTATTAACATTTATTTTGAAAGATTTGTTAATAATCACTTCTGTAATTAATTTCAATACAATAAACAGAGGAAGATAAGATATTATTTCGGTCAATCTAATATTTTATTAAATAGTTGAAGAATTTTAATTAATTTAAGCCTCTTACTATACAAATGGTATTAATAGCTGAACCCTCATTCATACATATTGTTGTTTTTGATAAGTATTCATATTTGATAATTAAAACTAAAATACATGAAGTATGTTCCCTTTTCTCATGTCGTAATTGTATATTCCACTTTTATTTATCTTATGGATTTTATTTGGGGGAGTATGAATAGTTGAAATAAAAGAACTTGGAAGTTTGTCGTTGATAAATCGGTGCACGTTAAGAGCAGCTTTGATTTTTAATCATTTATTTTTAGGGGATATCAATTAATTACTTGAAGTGTTTTTCTTACTCTTACACTTTTGATCTTTCCATTCTCCTCCTCATGTGACATTCACCATATAATGCTTTTCTCATTAAAGAATAAAGTTCATGTAATTAACGGATGCTCTCTTAGGAGATAGCACTGTACCTACATTTTTTTTATTTCTAAATTTGTTTTGCAATTTTTTTAATACTTAATTAATTTAATTTTATTAGAAATAAGTTATGTCTTAACATTACTCATTTGCAATTATAGAGTTAGACAGATAAAAGAGAAAACTGTGAAGAAAAAATTATCTATCTAGAAGATGAGAGATAAATTTATACCTCCGTTTAAAATACCAAATTTTTTAGATATATGTAATTAATTATAATGAAGCGTGAGACCTTAAATAATGTAACACTAGTTGCATAATCATCAGGAAGAGGTCTTAATGATCCTAACGATTAATTCACTTTTATTTATTTCATTACTGGCCGACTGTTAACATACGAGATGTTAAAAACGACGTTTTGAATAATCTGTTGCTATTTCACCAAAAGTTTAATTTAGACAATAATTTGTTTTCAAGATAGACGCGAAATGGGAACATTGACGCAACATTGACAGCCAGGTATTTTAATTTATCACACAGAAAAGATGTGTGCGCTTTAAGGACTATCCTTTTCCTATCAAATTAATTAATTATTTTCGATAAACGAACTCACAATCAATTTACTGTATTTGAAAATATACAACTGTTAAGCTCAAAGGCTACAACAACTTTAATTTATTTAATTTAATGCAGACATTTAAAAAATAATTGTTTGGGGTATGAGACAATAAAATGAAATGTTTATAACGTTTTAATTAAATAGATATAGAAATCAATTACAGTGAATCGTAATTGTCCAAAACGGTGATCCAATCATCAAATCACCTTTTTACTCCTGTTTTTGCTTTTAATATTCTTTTAACTTACCCTTTAACTATTATAAAACGCCCTATTTAACGTTCTATAAAATTCTTTCTTTCGATGATCCAGGGGTCAAGGGATATATAAAAAATATAAAAGGAACCACAGGGTAAGTTTTAAATTACAAGGTGAACCTTTTCATTTCATTTTGAAAATATGAAACTACAAAACACCAGGACAAAAATAATTGTAATGCTTATATTGCTTTAAACTAGTTTCAAACTCGAAAGAAAGTAGGTACAAGCTGCTGTACAAGCAACAAATAACAATGTGCACAGTATGTACTTGTAACTTGTATGAGATTACGAAAAATAACGACAGAGCTTAATAGAAAAGTTCTCGGAAGAAAATTTTAATTTCAGCTATTTATTTTTATTATTGTCATAAAGAAAGTGTGGAAAACGAAAAATACATGAATCCTCAGAAATAACGCTTGAGAAGTTTTCCCATTTAGCCGTTCATTACTGACAGCTTCTTCTTGCAGATTGAGTAGTTTGCCAATACTTATCAGACTACACAGAAGACGTTTATTACCCTGAGAAATATTCTTATTAATACCATGTTTCGTTACTAGTTTCAACACCAATTAATATATCGTAAAAAGAACGGTGTCCCATCCAAAACTTTTAAAATAGTGTGGTAAGCACCACTTGAAGGTTTGGATTATAGTTCATTCTGATATGAAATTAAACAAACAAAAAAAAATTAATTACTTGTTTTTTTGGGAAAATGTTAGCACAAATATTGCCATTAATCAAGCTTCAAGGCCTATAGTTTATTGTCCAAAAATCGCTAGTACCTACAAGGAAGGTTGAAGTTCTTTGGAACGTAAATTCAAGAATATTCTAGAACCAGTCTAGCTAATATAAACTATTCGAGGTTCAGTACAGTTCTAGTGAGTAGGCAGGAGCGTATCTAGAATTTTTGTTAGGGGAGGGGGCTGTTTATATTTATTTTGAAAAAAGGCCAATAGAAAATTAAAAATTATCTACAAACAGGCCACCGTTTTATTAGGCATATTACGCATACTCCGTCTCTACTTGTAAATAAATTCTTATTTAATAAAAAAGCACCGCATTGAGTTTTGAGGTGATAATCTGTTCGGAATTAAATTATCGGCTCTATGGTTTTATATTCGTTTTTATACATACAGGGTTATTCACCCTATACGGCACGGAATATTATGGTCAAAATATGAATAAAACACAGAATTTTGTAAGTCACAATATATATTTATAATTCACAATAATTATTTCAACTCACAGAGTCTTCTTCAGGTGAAGATTAATAAACTAAGTATAAATACACAAAGTCTTATATACTAATTTACAAAATAAGGACAAGAGGGGGGAAATTACGTTAAAGTAGTAGGTGCATCTAAATATTTAGAAGAGGCGAATAACATACATCCAACTGGTCATTTAAGGCAATCCCTTTTCTATTCAGTTTATTTATTTCAACTTTCTCTAGCAAATTCAATTTTAAGCCTTTATTTTCTAAATGAAGAATTTTATAATTTTCATTGAAATTATGTTTCGATTCATGGAGGTGCTCTGCATATGTAGATTTTGAATCGTTGTTTTTGAAGCACGCTAAATGTTCTTTAATTCTTTCTTCGAATGTCCTGCCCGTTTGTCCTACGTACGCTTTTTCGCAATCACCACAGTTCAATAAATACACTCCTGATTTTAAGCTATTATCTGTTTTATCTTTGTTATTTTTTATTATGTTACCTAACTTATTGTTAGTTTTGAAAGAAATTTTGTTTTCCGTGTGTTTTGAAATATATTTTCTTATTTTTTCCGAAATGTTACCTAAGAAAGTAATAGACTAATAAACAGAATCTATCAGATTGCTCTAAATAATGGCTATAAAACGGATTTGGTTAATAATTTATTAAATAAAAAACTACAGAAACAGATACTAAACTCAATATACCCCCTTGTGATACCAAAAACTAATTCAAAATTTAAGTCTATTACTTTCTTAGGTAACATTTCGGAAAAAATAAGAAAATATATTTCAAAACACACGGAAAACAAAATTTCTTTCAAAACTAACAATAAGTTAGGTAACATAATAAAAAATAACAAAGATAAAACAGATAATAGCTTAAAATCAGGAGTGTATTTATTGAACTGTGGTGATTGCGAAAAAGCGTACGTAGGACAAACGGGCAGGACATTCAAAGAAAGAATTAAAGAACATTTAGCGTGCTTCAAAAACAACGATTCAAAATCTACATATGCAGAGCACCTCCATGAATCGAAACATAATTTCAATGAAAATTATAAAATTCTTCATTTAGAAAATAAAGGCTTAAAATTGAATTTGCTAGAGAAAGTTGAAATAAATAAACTGAATAGAAAAGGGATTGCCTTAAATGACCAGTTGGATGTATGTTATTCGCCTCTTCTAAATATTTAGATGCACCTACTACTTTAACGTAATTCCCCCCCTCTTGTCCTTATTTTGTAAATTAGTATATAAGACTTTGTGTATTTATACTTAGTTTATTAATCTTCACCTGAAGAAGACTCTGTGAGTTGAAATAATTATTGTGAATTTGAAATATATATTGTGACTTACAAAATTCTGTGTTTTAATTTCTTAATATGGAGTTACAAGAGGTAAAAGCCTCATCTATTCAAAATATGAATATTTCAAAAACTTTAACTTTTGGGTTATATAGGAGTCTATTATGGTTACCTTTTAAAATTATTTTCATATTATACAGGGTGTTCCAAATTCCCTAAAAGTATAATAGTTAGGTTTTTTTTTAAATGGAACACCCTGTATATTATTGCATGTTTGGATTCTCCAATCAAAATAAGTGGTTGTTTTGATAATGTTTATGACACCTAAACCTTAAGGTTTTTTAAATAATTTGAATTTTATCAAAATCTAACCTAATTTTCATGTTTCATACAGGTACTTAAGAAGTGTTTAAGTTATGTAAGCGAAATTTACAATAAAGTGTAACAATAGATCATATTTTATATCTCAATTATAATAAACTCGTCATCTTATACAGGGTACAAAAATTAATACTACTTAAGTAAGAATTTTAAGGGGCTGTAACTTGATTAATTTAAATGGAACGTCATATTTTTTTATACATCAGGAGATGTATTTTTAATTACCTATCGATTGGTGTAGGGGTGTTTATAAGCTAAGTCTTCGCGTTTTTTCAGAAAACGCTAAATAGTTGTTTTATGCGCCATTTGGAGTTTTTTAAATAAAAGTTCCAATGTGTCTAGTTGGCTTTGGTGTTTATTGTCAGATGTTATTATTTATTTTTGAGGTGTTGCTTATTCAAAATAATAATTTATTCAAAAGAGGAGCGTATTAATATTATTATCTATTATCCTTGGGGAATGTTATAAGAATTGTTTACAATCTATCGAAAAAATTTTCATTTTCTGACACTATCCAAAACCCACATGCAAAATTCAGTTCGGTTATCAAAATCATTTCCATAAAGTTCTTGACAAGGCTGGATTTTACGAGTATAAAACCGTGTTTTTTAAGGAATTCTTGAAATACTTGATATGCTTATGTTCTGTATTTTTGGAAATCTGATTTTGACTAATATTGGGATTTTCGATAACTGATTCGACTACCATAAAGACATTTTCTTCATCTTCAGTGACTGATTTTCTTGTAATGGGTTTTATTAAGTGACATTTCCGCTTTCCTGAAATTGTTTTAATAATCTTTCAAAAACGGCTGGCTTAGGATGTTTTCTTTCGGGAAACCTTTGGGCATAAACTCGAAAAGCCAATAAACAATTCTTATAACATTCCCCAAGGATAATAATAAATAATATCTAACATCTAAACACCAAAGGCAACTAGATACATTGGAACTTTTATTTAAAAGACTCCAAATGGCGCATAAAACGATTATTTAGCGTTTCCTTAAAAAATGCGAAGACTTAGCTTATTAACACCCTCATGCCAATCGATAGATAATTAAAAAATACATCTTCTGGTATGTTAAAAAATATGGCGTTCCATTTAAATTGATCAAGTTACAACTCCTAAAAGTTCATACTTAAGTAGTATGAATTTTTGGACACCCTGTATAAAATGACGAGTTTATTATAATTGAGGTATAAAATATGATCTATTGTTACACTTCATTGTAAATTTCGCTTACATAACTTAAATACTTCTTAAGTATTTGAAACATAAAAATTAGGTTAGATTTTGATAAAATTCAAATTATTTAAAAAACCTTAAGGTTTAGGTGTCATAAACATTATCGAAGCAAACACTTATTTTGATCGAGCAATCCAAAAATGCAATAATATACAGGGGGTTCTATTTAAAAAAACATAACTTTGATAGTTTTAGGGCATTTTGAACACCCTGTATAATATGAAAATAATTTTAAAAGGTAACCATAATAGACCCCTATATAACCCAAAAGTTAAAGTTTTTGAAATTTTCATATTTTGGCCATATTATTCCGTGCCGTATAGCGTGAATAACCCTGTATATATGTTGCAGTTAAAACTAGTTTTTAGATAGAAAGCTTTCTTTCTAGTTAGAACTAGATTTTAATGTATGCATTTGTTAATATTGGAATTAACTAATGCTTAAATCGAATATCAGTTAAAACTAGTTCTTACTAGACAAAACGCGTTTTTCCGAAGCGAGTCAGTTAAAACTGTTCGCGTAGTAGATCCTCATCCTCTTTTAAATTTAAGTTTGACTGATTAGATTTTATTGTGTGTTAATCAATGTTCTTTAACAACGTTTCTTTTTGAAATTTTATAGTTGTGCTCTGTTGATTTATTTGATTATTTTATTTGCCTACTTATAATTAATATTGTCATCTTGGCAATTTAATTTAATTTAAGTCGATATTCCCTAAAATCTTCCTTTAGTGTTAGATTATTAGTTGGTTGTCAGTGTCTTAGATCTTTTTAATAAATATTTTTAAAACTATATCTTGTTTTCAATCCCAAATGAGTTTTTCTAGTGCTAGTTTTAACTACAGCTCGATTTGACAACTAGTTTTATCTGTCAGTAGTAAATTCTAGTTTGAACTGGGTATTTCTAGTTTTAACTAGGGAAAACGAGTTCTAACTAAAAACTTGTTTTTACTGTAACATATACATGTTGCACCCTTAATGGATGATTTTAGAGCTCCATGGAAGGGGTTAACCCCTCTAATGCCCCCCCCCCCTGCGTACCTCCCTGAGATAAGGTATTGCAAGCTATACATAAGAGCGATTAGTTTTTGATAACGCAATAATATAATACAGGGTGACCAACAACTGCCTTGAAATTGTCTGTTAAGTACTTAACAAATGCAGAGTGTAGCATTTAGGAATAATGAATATAAATAAATTAAAAAAAAAAAAATGGCTTCCTTAAAAATAAAATGTAACAAAAGGGTCTTAGAAAAACTTTTTAAAATTCAATGACATTTGAACATTTGAAAATTTGAAACTAAATTTTTTTTTAATACGGCCCTGTAAGGTAACAATATCACATATTGTTGTGATACGGTGGAAATCGATACATTGACTGAAATTACTTATTCTCTTTCAGTTTCAAAGCTGCAATTATTTGCAGATCGCCAGAGTCGGCGTCAAAACTATTCGTAATTTAAAAAAATCTGCTTCAAAACTCGAATGTGATAACATTTTATCTTTGTTCCAAATGCTACTAAGAACTCATGGTTTCAGTATTGTAAGTTATAAATGTCACACTCTGTATACCTATGTATTATCTAGTTCCAACCCTTCATGTGCTAAAACAAAAAGAAAAATTCCAGAAGGAAGCTGACAATGTTTCACTTCCTATTGGAAAGATTGGTCGCTCTAAGAAACCTCAAATTAATGATAGCAAATTTTCAGTACCTACATACAAATCTAGAAACATAAGAACTGGAAATCGTGTAATATAGTTTTACACCTCCAGTGCTATTTATCTCTAGAGTATTTCCAAGTTATGTGAGTTAAATTAAAAAACTTGTCACTATTAATAATTGAATGACAAAGAAAAAACTAATACTTAAACTGAACAAATGGAGTGTTACTTAATTTAATGATAATGAAAATGGTATGTTTAATAAATTAAAAGCAAGAAAAACCTTTTTAAAAAAAAGCTTTTATTTAAACGTTCTGAAAAGAAGAAAATAAAAATTTTCTTTAAAATTTTAACTATCAATTTATAACTTCATTATACACAATTTATATGATCATAAAAGCTTGTAGAGAGTTTTGCGTAAGTACCTATAAGTTAAACTGATTAAAAAAAAATTAAACTTAGTAGATTAAGTTACTCAATTAAATAGGTACTAGTTTATTTACACAAGTAAATCGCGCGACAAGCTTTTATGATCATATAAATTGTGTATCTCTATTCACGACATCATATTACACCCCGATGCGATGCCACTCAGTCCTCGGCACAGCCTCACCTTGATTTGAGTGTTGGGAAGAATGCGCCACTTATTTCAGCTTGGAGTTAACTTCTGACGAAACACAGTTCCGGGTTTGATTTTGGAATTGCCCTTCTCCTAGACAGGTTGCAGACCAATGCTGATGATGCCCATCTCGCCAAATCACACAAGTCAAAGTTAATCAACCGATGTTACAGGCTCAAAAAATTCTACCTCAAGAATAATCGAGGTCTCTACACCAAATTTCAGGTGGATTAGAGCAATGGAGCTTATAATAACCATCTTTATTGAACCTGCCTTTTTATTCTCAGCAAACCCTTATATACCCATATTGCAGAAGTGCATTAAAAATAACTATTCCGCCATCTCAGATGTTCCGCCATATTGGATTTAGAATGACGTCACACAGCTTATCGTGTATTGTCAGCCAAACTAAACCTGTATAGAAAATTTCAGCTCAATCGGTGAAGATATCTGCTTCAAAATTGAGTAGCAAGATTCCACCCGAACAAACATACATTGCAAGTTAAATAAAATCTTTTTAAAAATGGAAAATGTTTGCGTCTGGTTTGCTTAGTAGTTGATATTGGACTGATAAACTTAAAGTGAAATTTCTCTGCTTCTACCTGGGGGTGAAAACTAGACCCATTGGGCAGTCGGGGTATTTTGGCCATACTACTGGTCCTGGAGGGTTAAATTATAGTGTTAACAAATATTTATTGCTATGTTTGTATAGGACTTTCCAAATAACTCCGAACTTATTACTATACCACGTACTATTTTTCAAAAGATGTAACACAATTCGGTTCGTTATTTACCAGATCTGTATAATACTGGTTCAAGTAATGATGATTGACCATTGAAGGTCGTACTTTTAATTAACTTCTTTTTTCACATCTGAACGATTTAAATCGAATTCTATATTTGAATAATTTTTCATTTGGTAAGTTCCTCTCTTAAAAGATAACAACTACTCGCCAGTCTTTATAAATTTTATTAATTCATTCCTGATGACTTGTCAAACTTCTCGATGTTATTCACGTCGTGGCAACTTCTGAGGAAATACAAAAGAACAACTATAAATGAGTTGAAACGTAGAAAGCGTCGACTTTCTTTTATAATAAATAATAATTGAGAAACGAGAACACGTTGAAGAACAATTACTTAGAAGTTTATTTACAGCAGTGTAGCTGCTACAATAGACACAGATTGTCGATCTCTCCTTTGCACGCACAACCCGCTGTGTAAAGGACGTGGGTTATAAATCAATAGTAACTATATACGTAGAGCTGAGGAAGGGTAAAGAGTCCCAAAAAAGGTCTAGAATGTTCAATAACCGAATAAATAGAAGATAGGGGTGAGATGAATCAGACGAACAGATGACGTAAGCGCTACAAATAGAAGGTGGACATAGGGTGATAAAAATATACTGTCAATTAATTAAATAAGATGTAATTTGTTTAAATGAATAAAATATACTAAAAAAAAGGGGCGGAAGCACAAAATAAATTGGTATTGCTGTAAGGGAAAGAAGCTTGGAAAATAGTGTCTTTTTAAGTTAAAAGAAAATATGAGTGTAAGGGGGAAAGTGAAAAGTTCATGGAGAGAATAAATATGACATGAAAATACGGAGAGTGGCTTTAAAAACTGAAATTAATAAAGCTATTAGCTAAGAAAAACAACGGCATAAAGGTGACAGAGAATAATTGAGCGGTTTTGTATCTACAAACGAATTACGACTGATAATGTCAGGGAGCGACAGGGTTTTGGTGGTTTAAGTGAGAGCCAAAGAAACGAAGAAGAAAGAAGAAGTAATTAAATAAAAAGGAAAAGGAGAAATAAAGAAAAAGTATAACATTGAGGAGAATATAAGTAAATATAGGATCTTGGAAATGATCCAGCGATTAGTCAGAAATGAACTTAGAGAAATAAAAAATTAGACATGAAGACATGGTGCGTAACATTGAAGAGATAAAGGAAAAGTGTAAACAAAACGGCAAAGAATGCAAAAAAGGAAAAAATAATAATTTGCAATTTGAATTTAAGATAGTGGTATGGAATGAGATTGGGAATGGAATAATTGGAAAGATAAAGGAACAGAAGAAGAGATTAATGAGAATTATGGAGAAGGAATTTTGGTTTGGATTGGGAAGAAAGTAATGATGATGATAATGGATGCATGAAAAATGAAGGGAAAGGTGTATGGAGCAAAAGTGGAGGAAGGAAACAGAAGATGCAAATTATAAAAGAAAATATGGCGGTAGAAGAAACGGGGAGAAATGAGAGAGATAATAATGGGCATTAGAATACAGAAGGTAATATTAAATGATAAGAGAAAAAAAAAATAGTTGTGGAATGAAGAGATTAAGGAGAGTGGATACGGAAAGGAAACAGTTTATTTCGTGGGAATAGGAAATAGAGAGAAGAAAAAAAAGGTAAAGAAAAGCTGTTAAAATGTCAATTTTGTGTTGATTTTTGCTTTAAACCCAGTTGATTTAATAAATATCACTACTATAATGGTCATTTAATATGCATATTAAAAAAGATTGGTACAGTAGACTTCGTGTCGGTAATTTCTCTGACTACACCGTAACATTACCACTACCGGAGTAGCGATGTTAATGCTAACTCTCGTTGAAGGAATAAACTTTCTTAACGAGTGGCGACTTTGGATATATGTTACGTGGTGGATTGAACGATCGATTTTTAAAAATCAAAATTACCATTTCACATACACGTACAGTATTTAGTGCTGGGTTCAATTTTGGACAGTCAAACGAACACGTACATTCATCAGCTTTAAAGTAATAAGAATTTAATCCGACACTTACTTAAGTATCCATCAAATAGTCGAACCGGTGACCTCCCGAATGATAAGTAACCATGCCGCTCGGTAGCTATGACAATCGAAAATAAAGATATTTATAGTTAAAGTTGTTTCTGGTTAACAAGGAGAAGGGGGTAGTTTAAAAGAAAGACAGAAATTATATTGACTTTAGTGTCCTTAGAAATAAATAGAATGGAAAGTTATTACGGGAGAAACCAGGTTGTTGGTAAGTACTAGTCAGGGTAGGTACATGCAGGTATTGGGGTTCCAGGTAATGTAGCGTGCGCAAGAGTTCGGAGTAAAAATTGAAAGTAAAGATAAAGAAAGAAAATAAACATTAAAAAACAAATATAATTAGTTACAAAATATACAGACCTCTACAGTTTAATTGAATTATTACAAATGAAATGTTCGGGCGCCAGTCTGAAAACAAGGAAAGTAAATGCCACATGATTACTCAATGGCCGGGGGTTGCTGGGGCTGGCGACTTCCCGCGCGCGTCTACATTCAGCATCGGAG
The DNA here is from genome assembly GCA_029378335.1 of Agrilus mali. NCBI lineage: Eukaryota > Metazoa > Arthropoda > Insecta > Coleoptera > Buprestidae > Agrilus > Agrilus mali. The sequence continues at coordinate 9,081,580 of CM055658.1, forward strand.
ATGAAGGAATCTCTGAAGAAGCTCGCCACTCGTGGCAGCGAAACTTTAGGAAGCTATTCCAAATGACGACGGCCTTTAGACCCGAATCAGGACATCACCAGTCCATCAATTGGCCGCGAAAGCCTTTACCAATTTGTCAGTGGGACGCAGCTTGACGAAGGGAGGGAAGAGATCAAAATTGGCGAAATTTAATTTGACATATTTAAAGAGCAACTCCTTACTGTTATCAATTTAAATTTTTTTGTCAACCAATTTTTTATGGTCGACCAGTTGGGCAATGTAGTAACAATATGTTAAGTTATAATGCATTTTGTAATGTTGTACCCCCACTATGTAACAAATTGGTGCAACGTTCGAACCATGCTATTACTCATATTCAATGATCTAGACGATGAGACCATGCCGCTCGGTTACTATTACATTGGAATATGCCCTTTTTATACTAAGCTAGCTAATGGTTCTTAAAATGTGTCATTATCGTTATGGTTATATTCCGACTCTTAATAGTGAAAGTAACATTGTTTATTAGTTATACTCGTAACATATATCGCTGAATTTTACTATTACAGTTGATTTTATGATTATATTTTATTAATTAGGTATCTGGAAGAGTTTCTTATTAATACTTTTACAAATAAAAAAGGACTATTATTCGCCGGGTTTTGCAAATTAAATCCATTCCTGATGACTTGCCAAAACATTTAATTCCATCTACGCCCTGGCAACAGTCAGACAATACAAAAGACCGAGTACCTACAAGTACATATACTTTCAGTGAGTAAGACACATTATGTAGGTATACGCATTCATGCATATTACATAATATGTTCCTGCGTTGTCCGATGAGATACATATACACTTGGTCACTAATCAGTCGTCGCACTTTCGAGTTAAAATTCATACAGTTACGAGTACACTGTATATCTCTGTAAAAGCAAGAAAGACTTTCCAGGTAAATTTATTGCGGCAGAGAATAAAAGTTTGCGGCCTGGTCAAAGAATACCATACTACCATCTATATGATCCATATAAGTGAAAAAGACCGTGCAAAGACTGTTCATCTACAGTCCGAACACAAAACTCGTTACCAGGTCTACTGTCAGCAATCTCATCGTATAGTTTAGTAATAAATACATGTGTTTCAGGGAAGTTTATGTTTGGTTGCGATCAGTAGTACCACATGTCGGTTTTTCTCATCCATAAATATGGCGGGACTTCATGGGTATACCCATGGAGACCTGAGCACAGGCGAACGATCGCAATGAAAAATAAAAAATGCTCCAAAAATTTAGAAACAATAGATATATGTGTTAAAAAATTAATTTGTATTTTACACTCGTGTGCAGTACACATCTCAGAGATAATGTCCAGACGCTATCGCTATTCTTAAAAGCTATAATTTATTAGTTTTTGATCTTGTGAAGTTACTTCATACCCTTAGTCAGGAGTAAAACAGAAAAACTATGTATTCCAAACAATAAAACACGCTCGGAGACACTTAAAAGCTCTTGTAGGTCAATAGTCGACTGAAGAATAGAATACCCGTACATTTAGACGTCTGGATTGTAAACAACGTTTAAGTTTTTATGTCGAAATGGATTAGAAAGAAAAAATATAACTCATTTGTCATTTATTTGGTGCGGGATGAATATTTTTACCAGCATTTAAGAAACCGATGACCCTGGATGTGAAGGTATAGTTTGGTAAAACTATTTTTTTTAAATATTCATTTGGCCACTATAGCATAGAAAATTGGTCTAATTGACCTAATAGATATACAAATTTATTTTGCCGCTATTTTTTTCGATATCAAAACTGTCAATTTATACATAATGATTAATTAATTATTAATTAACATAGCAAATTTGTTAGAGAATGCACTTCGCCATTTAATAAATTTAAATTAAGAAAATAATTAGCCGGAAACTCTTGGTGAAACATATTTAAATTAATTAAATAAATAAAACCACTTGGAGAAGTTTCACTGTTTATTAGAATGCCCGATGCACATTTCGCCTTATTAGGGAATCATCAGGAGTATAACTGAAGAAGATACTAAAGTTCTATTTACAAAATTTTTGTAAATACTATGCCTACCTACTTAATAATTTAGGGTGTAGGAGGAGTCTAATTGATCATTTGTTAATTGTCTATTTTGTAGAATGGCTTTTCTAATTTCAAATATTTCGTATCGATCTAAAATTATTCCGCCTGGTATGTGTTGTAAAAGTTTTAAATTATTTTCATTACAGGTGTGATTGTTATCTATTAAATGCGAGGAAAGTCCAGAGCATGGTTTATTGTCTTTACAGCGGGTGGCAATAGGCCGTTTGGACTTTCCGATGTAAATAACAGAACAATTAGAACAAGATATTTCATATACCCCGCTTTTCTCAGAATCGTATTGCTTCTTAATTAATTTATTGTTGACCAGCAATTTATTTATTGTTAAATTATTAAAGTGGGCAGGCAATGTAAGCACAAACGTAGGAAATAAGTTAAAACAATTTAACAACAACTTTAATAATTTAACAATAAATAAATTGCTGGTCAATAACAAATTAATTCAGTTGTGGAAAATTTGAGAAATCGGATCCCATTGTTGTTAAAAACGGGTTGCCAACATAAATACCAATAAGTTAAATACATACTTAGGGAATTTTTATAATATTGCAGTTTATGACTTCCTCCCTGAAGTTAACTAGAAATATTGTAACACATGTAAGCTAAAGCTTCTTAATAAATTTTAATTTAGCCTGAAAGCTCGGGTTTTTTCCCTTTTGACCCCTTGGCCGCAGTTTGAATAATAAAAATAAACTGAATTTTGAACTATAGGAAATATCAAACGATAATTAAAACTAAATTTTATAACACGGAAATTGGCAAAATTCGTTAAAAAATAACACTGGTGTCATTTGAACGAATGGAGTACTCTCTTATTATACAGTAAGAGTGTTCTCTAAAGATAGATCTAGGTCTGTTTCCCTGTAAACAGCAGAATGACAACATCGAAAAGAATGTTTCTAGACAAATTAGTCTCCAGGAATGGTCACATTGAATAGTCGCAGTGATTGCTTCTCAACATCATCAAAGTTTAAAGAAAGAATAAGGTGTGCTTATCTGCAAGATTAAGAGTTAGAGTTACAAGTTCTAAGACACAAGAGGCAATAGAAACCTTAAGGAGAAATTATTTAGAGTTAGTCCCCTGGAATAGCCACACTGATTTGTCCACAGGATCATTAAAGTTTAAAGAGAGATTTTTCTATGCTTCTAAGTAAGATTAAGAGTTGGGATTGAAAAATATGCGGATGGAGTTACAAGTTTTGAGACACAAGACGTAATAGAAACCTTAAGAAGTAGTTATGTAGAGTTAGTTCCTGGAATAGCCACACTGATTAGTCCTCAGGATCACTAAAGTTCAAAGAGAGATTTTTATGTGCTTCTCTGTAAGACTAAGAGTTGGTATTGAAAAATGTTTGGATGGAGTTACAAATTCTGAGACACAAGAGGCAATAGAAATTTTAAAAGGAAATTATCCAGAATCTCCTGGAATAGTAATACTGATTGGTTCTCAGAATCACTAGAATTCAGAGAGATATTTTATGTGCTTCTGTGTATGATTAAGAGTTAGGATTGAAAAATTTACGAATGGAGTTAGTTAGTTCTAAGATACAAAAGACAGTAGAAACATTAAGAAGAAAGTTTTAAGGCCAGTTAGGCACCTGCAATAGTCACAATTGATTAGTCCTGAAGATCACCATAATTCAATGAGAGATCAAGGTGTGTCTCTTTGTATTAAGAGTCTTATTTATTGAATGATTCAGGTGGAATCGAAAAATATATTGATGAAGTTGCAGTTCGAAGGAACCTTCAATAAGAATGTTTTCAAACTGCTCAGATTCTAGAAAAGATTATATTTAGAAACCTTAAGTTTATCGAATCTTACAAATTCACGTTTCTTCCGTAGGTCTATATAAAAGGGCGTGTTTTGTACTAATGAGCTGTCAAATATTTTATACCTAAACCAAAATGGGGGAATTTGGCACCTCAGCGTGGGGAAATTGATCTTCGAGGGTGTCGAAATTATGAGCATTTCACAGGCTAAGTTCAAAAATTGGGGGCTTACAGACTACTAGAGAGATTCAGTGTTGGGTGTTGTGCTAACAGTTTCATATGAAACTAGCACAGTATAATTTTGATGTTTACAATACATTTATGAAAAATTACAATTTTACAAAGACTGTTCGCTTATTTGGACTAATCAACAAATGAAGTTTCAGATTATAATTTAAAAAAGTCTTGATGCTCTGAGACAATTTTGGAACCAGACTCTGACTTTTTTGTCCTGCGTAAAAAAGACTAAAAATTGATGCATGCTTTCCCAAGTAGTCTTCTCAGATAATAATAAAGGCTGCCATGGGGATGAGTGACTTAAATGTGTGTTGCACCTACCTAATCCAAAAGAATAATTAATTGATTAATACAAAAACTAAGATTGTACAATATATTACAGTTCATCTTATATCTGGTCTTATTTAGGCATTCAATTCAATCCCTATTAGGACGTATCGTTGGACATACGTATTTGACCTTTTGTTGGAACGCTCTCTCCCTAATAAAAATATAAAATAGAATGGTGCTTTTTCAAAGAAAATACTAAATAAACTATATACTTTCCTTGTCTTGAAACACTAGTTACTTTTTGCTCGCAGGGCTAAAGAAGCAAAACAAAAAGGAATTATGTCTATTATAGCCACTTGTAAGTCTATTCTGAAGCTACTTTACTTTTTATATCGAGTTGCTATGTTGCCATTATCATTCCCAGTTTGTTAATAAAAGGATTTTATCTCAAAAGCTGCTCACATATCTATAACTGGTAAGCAGTTTACAACAAAAGAGTCTACCGATAGTAACGATTTATTATAGTTTTAAGAGGGTCTTCATCATCCGTCGATCTTAATACGATAGCATCCAGTAGTCGCGTTCCCGTAGAACAGCATACTTAATGATGTTGTAGAACTACTCTACTCACTATGTGTATACAAGCACGTTACAAAGTAGATTCGTGTTTACAGTTTGATCAGATAATGGCGTTTTAACCGCCCATTGTAGCGCATTGGTATCTTTCTGTTGAATTATGACCGTCTGTTTTGCTTCGTCGATTATACGAAGACGATAAAATAGATCACCCCGTGAGAGAAACGAAGAGATAATTAAGAATGCTTTTACAGAATAAATCTCTCTCTCGCGTATGTGCAGTAGCTCCTGAAGCTTAAAATATACTTTTGTTAACATAAACAATAGAAGATAATGGTTAGTTCAATAGACGTTAATTGACCGTGTTTATGTCTCGCCTAATTTATAATGTGATTAATTTTACTTAACGATAAACATTAGTAACATCTTTGAAATATTGAAATCATGCCCGGAGGTTTCCCAACTATTGTGGTCATGGTTTTGTCGACAGAAAAATATATTTCCATCAAAATAGCTAAAATTCAACTCCACCACAAAAAAGAAAATAATTGTAATAATTGAGTAGTTTCAGCTCAAAGTCCTTCGTAGGTAAAACAGGAGCCTTGACGTCAAAATCTTACCTAAAACAAGAGCAAGAAAATATAGGGGGTCCCCCCAGTATTGGACACTTAAAAACATGAATTATTATTATGTTGTATTTAAATCCCTAATGTTTTCATTGAAATAATTTTATTAGACATTAAAACCAATCAACACAGCCGCATATTATATATTCTTCAACTAATCAAAGTAGAAACAATCATCAACTTAATTTATGCTTTCGTTGAAATTCCGCACCTAGTATCGAACAAATTTAAATTGGAATCTATAAGAGCGGGCATATATAGGTTACACAGTAATATTAATTAATAAAATAAACGTTCTGAGCAACATTATCACTATAATCATCCAAATTAATCAAATAAAAATCAAGCAAAAATAAAGGACATAATGTTCCGAATGTTATTTGATGCAACACATTTTTCCGCATAATGACAATAGTGTGACCTGTGACCCGTATAAAATGAGACTGACGCTGTTACGTCTTGCGTGTATATGTATATACGTATATATCTTTCTTTGTGTATATGTATATATCTTTCTTCTTCTAATTTATAGTTGTATGTGTGTTTATTTATAAACTAACAAAGGAGGCCCTTTTTCTGAAAATTACAAAAATAAAAAAAAAAACCAAATTGTCATGGATAAGAACAAAAAAAAATAACAACAAAAAAATTAATAAAAAAGCAACAAGAATTCAATTACATTCTGAAGACCAATAGTTATTAATAATCAACATATATATTTGTAAATAGTTGATTTATAGTGTATTACAATAAAAAGGCAATAAAATTCAAGAAAATCCTTAATTCAATAAAAACAAGAAAAATCCGAACGCATAACAGAGGCTGGATACCAGATACGGCCTCGCATCAAACAGACGCCTTCCGCGTTGTGGGGAGGATTTGTCCGTTGAGTATGATGTCTTTATATACACAGGCGAGTACTACTATATGTAAATGTATTTTAATGTTTCTACGAGTTTTGTTCGGTACTGCCGGCTGTCCGAAGTTAGGGGAAAAAAACTTTTGGGTGTTTCATTCCCATCAATATTGGAGGGCGGGCTGTCCCCCCCGACCTACAATCTTGTGCAAAGTCGGAGGAGTAGGGCGGAAGGCCCTCTTCAGCCTCTTTCAGGAATCGTTGGAATGGGTGGGTAATGGTTGGGGGAAGAAAGATGAGACGGATGAAATGAAGACAGAAGAGAAATGAAAGATTATCTGTGGAATAGTACTACCCCAGAATTTGCCTAAATGATCCAAGGAAACCACAGAAAAACTTGGACGAGAGTAGCTGGCCCCGGAATCGATCCGGTGGCCTCCCGAATGCCAAGCAATGATCTAGACCACTAGACCAAGCCGCTCGGTAGGAGTGAGGGGAATTCTCCCTAGCTTACATACAAAAATTATTGTTAATATCCACTTGGAGCTTAAAACAATGCAGATTACACCATTACGCATGTTAAGGCTGGAAGTTTAATAATTGTTTTAGGGTTTAGTTAAAACGAAACTTGTAACCATATGCATGCAGCAGTTAGTTAGATTTTTGTTAGAAACAGAATTATTTGTTTAAATATCAATGTTTAATGTATCCTAGTACATATGAGGGAAGAGGCGGGTATTGCCGTACATGCGGGTAATCCCCTACAATACAAATTATCAATTACGCCATCTATTTTAGAAAAACGTAAACACAAAACAGTGTCTTCGTAGATATTTACTACATGACTGCAGGAATTATAAATCTATCTATCAACAAAAACTTTCCCCATCGTCACAAAGTTTTTGTATGGTGTCATATGGGACTACTGCGACTTTTTGACCGGTGACCTCCCGAATGCTAAGCAATGATCTAGACCACTAGACCATGCCGCTTGGTTGTTATTCTGAGAGCAGGAAGCTTCTTTTATTCACCGTTGCTTAGGTAGGGTAGCTTAGCGCGGTAGCGCGATACTGCCAGGGGTAGTGGTACTGAGAAAGGGTAACCTGCCGGGGAGGGTAGCGTTGGTGAATAGAGCGATGGATTCCGCGTAGCGCCCTCCTGAGCAGTAGTACGACGTGTTACGGAACTAACGAGGGTTGAACTGGAGCAGGTCTGTGGCGTGGATTTCAAAAAGGCTGTTACACTAGGTATAAAATAGGGGAGTTTAAAGTATAATATCCACCCATATTTCAAACGATTCAAATTAGAACATTACAATTTTTCCATAATTTCCTTATACAGTAAGAGATTTGAAATAAAAAGCGTTTTTGAAAATTCAACCTTTAAGGGGATGGAATATCAATACTCTGCTGAACATAGGTACTAGTTCTTTACATGTATGTTTTTTGGTTATATAATGCACTGTAAAAGATATTTGGGAATGAGCAATGCGTTCAAAAATTGTCTGTTCGTAACTTATAGTATAGTATAACTTGAAACCGACTGGACCAATTTTGCCAATTTTATTTTGTGGCGACTCAAACCAGCCGCGCCAACTCTCGCGCTTCAGCCTCCTCTCGCTAGATGACCAGAGCCTCAAAGCCCACACGGTCTGACGATCAGAGCACAGTATACTTCTAAGCAGTAGGGACATAACTGTCGGTTCCTTTGATTTTCGCGTAGCGCGTTTCTGTGACCTTGAGAGGGGTCCGCCATGTTAAAAGTGGATCCTTTTTAAGCGGGAATTTAAATAGATGTCAAAGTGCAAACGAACCAAGCTTGCAATATGATTGCGATAATGGCAATGGAGAGTACAAAATTATTGCTTTGTTTAGCAAATATCGATCGATGTGTAATGAAAGAAAACGACTGTATTAAAATTGAAAAGAAATAAAACAACACACAGAAAAGTGAAAACTGTTTATTAAAGAAGATTCATTACACTTTGAAGCTGCACACCATCTGCTGGCTTTTTTCGCATTCATTTTGAAAAACAAGGTAACACGTAACACCAAATACTGCTTCGCAACTTTTCTAACCTTAAATTGCCTTAAATAATTCAATATTTGTAAACGTGAGGAACAGCTGTTTTGTCAACGACATTTTGAAAGTGGATCCTTGTAACGCATGCGTATTAAAAATACGCTACGCGAAAATTGCGTTCTCAGGTATCTAAGGCAGGGAGCACGTCGTCAGCCTTACCGATGAGTCCAGACGTGCTCCCGGGACGAAACACAACCAAAATTTTATCTCTTCCTAGCGTACCTCATTCCATACGCTAAAATTTAAATTTTCGTTATAATAACAATCAGTTTTTTACGGAAGAAATAATTAAAATTGTTCTGAATATTAGGAAATTTGAGAAAGATAGAAATTGCTTGCGACACTTACATCAGCGAAGCGAGTGGGTTACGGCTAGCTTTTTGTATATTACAATACCCACGAAATCTTTGACTCCAAAAACTTTTTCAAAAATACATATCCATAAGTAATTTTCATGGTACGTGCGACGAGTGATCAGTCGTCCCATACAGATTTGTGCACTTTTCTTTCGTAAAGGTATGAGTATCTATCAATTATCAGTCATTTTCGCACACTATATGTATAATAGACGTGCACATATTTTTCGAATTATGCGTACATAGGTATTACAAGAAATAGAGATATGTTTGTGTAAAATTTCAGGTGTTTGAAGGAACTAAAATGAAAATAAATAGAAGAATTTAAAAAGAAAAAGACCGAAAACTACGTATGTAGGTACTTACGTACTAGGTAACAGTTACTCTTTACTAAAAAGACTTATTTTGGATTTAAGTATCACCGTAACTGTATGTTATTTCAATATCCTCCCGGGACGGTGACCGGTTTGGTTCGTTTTGGCGCGTAACTAACTTGCCGTTCGAAACGGGTCCCACAGAGACTTCTTAGCCCATTCTGTCGTGATAAAATACATCAGATTATGTCCGAGATTCAGAAGTTATCACGGAACGAGTATAAATCAAAATTAGCGTGGAAATGTTGAAAGTTTTTTAATTTATAACTGCGCTTCAAGTCTCTATGGTTTTATTAACCCCTTTAAGAGTTTTTCACGTGCCCAGATATGGAATTGACAACAACTTCGAGGAATTCTTTTATACGAATGGCCATGGTATATGTCCACATGTTGATTGCTTCTTGTCATTTAGCCATAAAAAGATCTACATAACGACACTGTAGTCGGATTACAGACGTAAATCTAGTGCGGTGCCTTATTAATATTATGGGAATCCTAGGAAACTATAAAAACGGAGTAGTTTTTCAGTAATGGTAAGGCGTATAAAAACGACATTCTTCGAGGTGCAAACAGAACACACATTTAAAGGAGTTTAAAGTATGTAGTCGTTAGCACCCATTTTTGAAATCGTAATGGCTTCTTCGGCAAAATGTTGACCAACAAGAGTAATTTGTTCCATTGGAGTCGATCCATGGAAATCGGACGATCTTTTCAAAATGTTATTCTTGTTATTGAAAAAAAAATGAAAAATCAAACATTCTCTTCTTCTCTTATTTTTCTACACGTGGACTTGATTTTTTTTTATTTATTACATCCTTTTCTCCAGAGGTCTAAGGTATCCCAAGTAATAATATATTTAATTGACATTACATATTAATAATGTAAGAGAGAACCTTAAAACTAAAACTGAAGAGAATAAAAAACAATAAATGACATCATATGAAGAAGAAGCAAATGGGACAATCACACAAAATAGTAGTCATAGTAAATGACTACGAGTGCAAGGGGAAAGGGAGCGATTGACTCTTGGATTGGTTAAGAGAAGATATAAAGAGGAAAGCCAAGACAAGCCCTGAGTCCAAATGAAAAGAACTGAAACAACAAAGCCGAGTAAATAAAGAAGAAGAAAAAATGGACGAAAATGAAAACATAAAAGAATTGTTGGAGAAAATATATAAAACAAATTATGACGATAACAAAGAAATGAATAAAAAAGATTGAAGAGAAGTTAAATGAAGAACTTAAGAAAAGGAAAAAGGTAACAGGGAAAAATTAAAATTGATACGGACGAAAATAAAAACTCAACATCGAAAAATGAAATATAGCGATAGATATATTAGAAAATAAGGTCGAATTAATGTATAATTACAAGGAGTTTAAGCTGGATATGACAGAGAAGCAGTATAAAACAATAAAGGAATTGGAAAGGGGGACGAAAAGATAAAAACAAATAAAGAAAAGAACAGAATGTTACGTAGCATGGAATGTAATTAGGGGAAGAAGATTGGAAAATAGAATTGCAGCAATTTATGAAAGGTGAAAGTGGAAGTTAAGGTTTTAATAGTGTGGAAGATTAGTGAATAGAGGCATGGGGCAAAACTGGAAAGTTAGAAAAAAAAAAACGAAACATTGAAAAATAAAAAATTGAAAGGAACAAATGTGTATTATATTAAAGGATATGATGGAGGAAGAAAGGAAGACAAAGAAATGTATAAGCCAATTTGTGAAAGAACTAAAAATAAGAAATCTGGAAATGATCATCAAAGAGGGCTATAAGAAGGTGTATGTAGGGGATAAATTATGGAAATGGAATAAAGAAAAAATGGAGTTGACAGAAGATGGGAAGAATAAATATTTCGTGGGAAGTAGGTAGAATATAAATGTAGGGGTAAAAAAATTAAGAAGCGGGATTCTGGGGGATGAGGTTATGAGGCAGTATTGCTTTGTGAAACATAGGCGGAGGCAAAAGATACAGTTATCATAATAAAACAGTTAGATAGTAGATATAATTGGAATGTAATTAGTGCAATAAAGAAAGGTAAGGCTATAGAGAGGATGATAATATGATATAAAAAATAGCTAATATTAAAAGTAAAATAAATAGATTATATTCTAAGTATATCTAGTTTATGTAAATATAATTTAAATGAATTGTTGTAGGTTCTTTATAATAAAAAAATTTTTAACTGAGGATTCTGTCTGCTGCTGTGTTTAATAATTAATTTAATTTAATAATAATGTAGAAGCTTCATCAATTTACTTTCAATAATTTGGGCTCTTTGTCTTCCAAATTATACTCTAACTTCAATATTCAAAAATAAAAATTTATTCACAAAAAAACACAAGTAACTATTTAAATAATCCTTTTAGCAACTAGTTGATAACATCTAGGTATTTTTAAAAGTGATTATTATTCCAGAGGCGAGTTTTCCCAAGATCTTGTGTAAGCAGTTTTGTCAAGTTTCTTGACTTTTTATCCCATACGTATGATATCGAATGTTTATATATTATATAAGCCTCATGATTTTGGTATCATCTTGATTTTCAATACGTAAGAAGACAAAATCGAAAAATTTTTGAATGCAGCGATACCCCAGAACTATTTGTATGTAGTATATACATTAGGCGCTTTAAATATTCAATTCTTTTGAATTATATAATAAATCAATAAATAAGTAAATAAATAAACAAATAAATAAATAAATAAACAAATAAATATTTAAAAAATATGTTTCTTATGAGCGTTACTTTTGGAGATATACACATATGTTAAAGTTAGAAAACCAAAATAGTCACAAACTTTATAATTTTTTTATTATTTAACTAGTAGAGACGTACATTTCAACTAAGTTCCGGAATTTGGATGGCGAATTCATTGTGAAACATGATTGATAACAAAATTAAATCAAGCAATTGGCTACATTTTATTGAAGTTTATTATAATTTACTCAAGTCTCTCAACAAAAATATTAAATTCACCATAGAAAAGGAAATTAAAGGTACCCTTAACTTTTTAGAATTGACCATTAGTCGTGACCATAATAAATTAAATTTTTATATTTTTAGAAAACCAACCACAATCGATATAATTATACCATCTTGTTCAATACAAGCCGATAATATAAAACATGCAGTTTTTTATTCATTCGTTTTTAGATTAATTAATATATCCCTTAGTAAAAATTATTTTAAAAAAGAACTAGACACAATAAAAGAAATTGCCTTAAACAACGGGTACAGTATAAATCAAATAAATCATATTCTAAAAAGTAAATTACAGCAGAAATCTAGGAAACTACCATACAATAATTTTCCCGAAAAAACAATGGAAAAATGTTATTGTTACCTAAATTACATACCAAATACGACCAATCTCATAAAAAATAAATTAAAACAATTAGATATAACAGCCAGCATCACTAACAAAAGAAAATTAAGTAATATTCTAGTCAATAATACAGCCCATAATTGATAGCTATTTATCAAATTAAATGTAATGAATGCGAAGCCATTTATATTGGACAATCAGGCAGATCCATAAAAAACAGGCTGGCTGAACACCAAAAAAACCTAGCTAGCAAAATAACAACTACGGGGCTGACGAAACATTGCATTTCCAACAACCACAGCTTTGATAATGACAGCGTCAAAATTCTACACATAGAATCTAAGGGTAGAAAAATGAAATTATTGGAAAATCTTGAAATAAAGAAAGCCATCTATAAAAAAAAAGTTCTAGTTAATAACTAACCAGAACTATATGCAGCAAATTCCCCTCTATTATTAAGTTTACAATAACTCATTTCAATTTGGTCAGTACCTACATGCTTATATGTACATTTATTATTTCTTAGAATCCTTATAATCTTATTCTTGTAAACAGGTAATTACAATTACTTACACCATGCTTATATACGTATGTACGACTATAAATAATTTCCTAGGCTAATTAGACCCTTACCGAGCGGCATGGTCTAGTCTTCTAGATCATTGCTTAACATTCGGGAGGTCACCGTTTCGGTTACGGGACTGGCTACTCTGATCCAAGTTTTTCTGTGGTTTCCTTGGATCATTTAGGCAAATGCTGGGGTAGTAATATTCCACAGATAGAGTCTTTCACTTTTCTTCTGTCTTCACTTCGTCCGTCTCATGTTTCTTCCTCCAACCATCACCCACCCATTCCTAAAGGAGGCCGAAGAGGGCCTACCGCCCTACCCCTCCGATTTTGAACAAGAGTGCAGGTCGGGGGGAACAGCCGACCCACCAATATTGGTGGGAATGAAACACCCAAAAGTTTTAAAGTTTTAATTACACTCTTAGTATTGTTGTTACTCTTGAAAATGGCCTTTGGCAGAAACGATTGTTGAGTTTATTTGTTTTAATAAAAACTTTAGTGAAATATAGCAAAGTGTTTGATTCAATTTTGTTATTTTGTTATTGTACATTTCAACCATTAGGTGGTCATCTTAACTGTATGGAATAAAATTGTTATAGTTAAAAAACAAAATTTTGTTTTTCTAAGTCTAGTATACTTTAAATTAAGTTTGCCTTTGTATAAAGTATATAGGGTAAACTAGGTAGTTATTGGACAGTTAAGCTTTTTTTAGGTTTTAAATTGTCACCGACGGAGTATTTTTTAAGATTAATAAATTTGCTTGTGCCAAATCGCATTACATATATAATATTTTGGGATAATGAGGTTAAAATATTTCTAATAATTTGGTCCTCTTAGAAATTAAAAGAAAACCTTATTGGCTACACTAAAATTAGTTATTGGACGAAAATTTTAATAATTGGACACAAAATTTCCAGTTATTGGACAAGGGGAAAATAATGATTTTACGTTAATAACAAATTCAAATCTATGTTCGAAACCTTTTATTAACGTCAATTACAGCTAACTATTTACATTTTTTAACCTCAGCGTGGTACATATTAAATATCTCATCGACCTCCATCTCATCATCTAACTTCGTTTCTGATATCTGTTGTACGCTATCCATCACAATTTTAGGATTTTGGTTACTTCTTCCTTTTTCTTCTTTTGTTTTCGCTTCGGTTTCCATCTTGCTTAATACGTTATATTCCTTGACCCTTTCCATCACAACTTTTTGTTTCTTTTCCGACGTTCTTTCAACGTAATCTTTAAGATTTATAGAATTGCCTTCTATCTCCTTACTTTCATTTTCACATTTTGTTTCTATTTCTCCTTTACTGTTTTGGTTTTCAGAATCCGTTTTATTATTTACTATTTCCATTTGTTTGAGATTTTCTATCGGTTCGTCACTTATTTCGATGTCGATTCCCTTTCGATGATCGATTTCACTACTTTCTTCGCTCTCTCTTTCAAAATCTTCATATTCGTCACTTTCCTCGGTCCTATAACATTCATGACACATAAACAAATCATCATCATCCTCTTCGGGGATATGTTCTTCATATTTTTTTGGGACACATCGACGGTGAATCCTTTTTTTGCAGCTGTCACATGTTAGGTAATTATTTCTTATTGTACGAACTTTGCATGCAAAGCATGAATTCCTGTTATGGTCAGAAGCGCTTGCATTTTTTTTTAAGGCTTACGCCCAATTCCCCAATCAGGATTAACAGACATAGTTATTTTTTCCGGAATTCGCTTATAAGGATAAATGATCATAGGTGGGCAGGTTAATCCAGAAGCAGAAAACGAGAACATTACGGTAATATTTTCTTTAGTTGACCCCTTTTCCATAGAATAAACATTCTTCGCGCCTTTCCCAGCAAAGACTTTGCCTGTTTCTGGGCAAATCTGAAATCCAGATTCATCTCCGTTGTAAATTCGCGAAGGGTCATGAATGTTTAAGTTTTTGGAAACAAGATAATTGTTTATATCTCTAAACCATTTCCGTATGTCCGACTCTGAGACACAGGCGCTGGCAGCACTTAACGATTCGCTCGTTCTCTGCACAATTGTTGGGTGTCTTCTTAAGAAAGCCTGAAATATAGAATGAAATTTTAGTAATCTGTATTTACGCAATATCCATCAAACGTATTACCTTTAACCAACTGTCACCAGGTCTGTTGTTCTTAAATGGATTAGGCCGTGGGTTATCAGTCAAAAATTTCTGGACGCTGTTCAAAATGTCATCTTTTTTCCTGGGAAATCCTTTTGACGCCAGCCCTTCTATCCACCTGAAAAATAAAAAATGTTAACTATTAATCGTAGATTGGTAGGTATGTACGTAGTTAAACTAATTTTACCTTACAAGTTCAGACTCTTCTCTCAAAGAAAGGATCGGAGATGGGCCGCATGTGTCTTTATGACCAGGATTTTTTATTTTGAATTCCAGTGTTGACTTGGGCACCCCGTATTTGTCTGCCGCATTTCTGTATGACATATTATTGTTCATGACATCATTAATTGCGGATTCCATTGATTCCACATTATATTTGTTCTTCTTAGGCATTCTTAGAACTGAGGCACATAAGACAACCTTGTTAGTTTAGTTATGGGACATGCCGTAACCAGTTGTTGGACAGGCGTCCAATAACTGGTTATGCTACGAATATTGCCATACAAACTGTATTGTATCAAACGTTGGAAAAAGCACTAAGTCTCCATATGAAAACCGTGCAAACTTTGCAAAATGCAGTTATTGGACAGGTGTCCAACTACTGAAACCGAGCATATATTAGTTTCAGTTACTGGACACTCCCATAAAAGTTAACCTAACTCATTTATATAAAACTACACCTTAAAAATGCTAGGCTATAACTTACCAGTAGCTGAATTTATGTTGTGGATCACTTTATTGGAAATTCAATACTACTTATGATGTTAAACTTCACACAATTTTTCTTGAGTAAGTCTTAAGAAACAAACCTTTTTAGTGCACGTCGAGACGAAAGTATATTTGGCGCCAAAACGAAAACGTCATCGATATGTCATTTGAGTGTATATAGCAGCTAATAATAAAACGACGACATCTAACCAAAACCAGCTGCACTACTAGACACATAATTCTTGTTTTTGGTAAATATAACTGAGGTGTCCCATAACTCCCATGTGTCCAATAACTACCAGGTTTACCCTAGTAGACTTTAGTTTCTTAATAATATTTGAATCTTCTTGGTACTAAAAACTAAAACTATCTGTGTTTTTATAAGCATTGGTAGGCATCCTTGAGAATGTGAAATAACAATTATTAGACATTATATTATCCTAACAAATGAGTGAAGAAAGTTAACGACCAAAGTGCAGAAGTTGTTTATAAAAGTATAGCCGGCGCGCCAAGTTGTCAGTGGTAATTAATTTTTAACGTTTGTAATACAAAATTGCATAACATATAGGTAATTTAATTATATGTTCAACTGGCTAATTAATAATAGTTAATAATGGTTTGAAAAATAGTTCAAGATTATATTGTTGCAAAATATATTTCTATTAATACAAAGTAAGAAATAAAGGCTACATTTGTAATTGCGTGTTATGGAATGTCATACGCAGTATTCGAATTAACTTTTGCGTTTTGGAAACTAAACCAGAAAATTTTATTATAATACCAAACATTGATTATCTGTACTTTATTTTAAGGAAAATTTTTATGTGTATCGTATTTTGTTATTTTTATTTTTATTAGAAATATGTAAGTGATAATATTTATAAATGATTCAATAACAGTTTTTTTTACGAATATGTATCTACTTTTTTTAAATAAAACAAAAATAAGTTATCTTATAGGTAATGTAAAATTACAATTACACGTTCAGTTGTTCAGTTAGTCTAAGGCGAGTAACAGGTTAAAAAGCTATTAACCCCAGCTAAAAACTTAGGCATTTATGCATCCTGATAATACATTTAAAGATTTTCGAGGTACCTAGCCTACAAAATTTGCTAGCTCAACCAAACGTCAAATACAGAAAAAATCCTTTCCAAAAAATGAAACTGTAAAAATAAATTACCCGAAGCACACTGTTGTCCAAGATGGACAATAAACCAAAAATTAATTAAAATTGGCAAAATACTTTAACGTTAAGTATAATTTTGAAGCTAATTTTAAATTATTTATTTTAACACAAACAATAACGTGTACACCTAAATGAATATTTCTTTAGTTCGCAGAAATTAAATTAAAAAAAAAATTAATGGTTTAATAATGTAAGGAAACAGCTTAAAGTGTTATGGAAGCTCTTCCTTATTTATATACAGGGTGTCTGAAAACTTTATGGACATGGAGCACCCACAGTTTCGTGGAATTAAAATAAGCCGATTTAATCGCATTTATCAATACACTAAATTGCTTCGTATATCCATAAGAGGGTGGTAAAGCTAAAGAAGAAAGTCATTCTTCTTCGATTACCTAATCAAAAATGCTGCGTACGATTTCAATAAAATTTTGTACATAGAAATGTCTATAGGGGTACTATCGTTTGAAGTGTAAATCAATTTTCTTAAACTACGACAATAGTGTAAACTACTCTCATCCATAGATACAATTATTCTAAACTTTTTAGGACGGTTAAATAATAAATTAATAAAAAAATAAGAAGAGTACATGTCTTACCTTCATCTGCTGTCTTTAATTAAAAATCGATATCTGCAACAATTTCGGAAAAAAGAATTCCATCGAAGATTTCCGATAAGAATTCTTAATAAGTACAGTTTTCTAAAATAACTCGAAGATGCATCGTGCTATTTCAATAAAATTCAATATGAAGGCTACCCTAACTTCTGACATGGTGATTACGTTAATGAGGATACGATGGGGTGAACAACCCCCGCTCCTAAATATATTTCATTGCAATGTATTAGTAGTGTCGATTTATTTTTCCAATAATGTTTATCAAAAAAATTGTTGTTTCATATCTACATTTTTCATCTCATTTTGGAGAAAAAGGATTCTGTTTATTAGCAATCTCGTTCTCCAGATCTTAAACATTGTGGCCTTTTTCATTTGAGAACAACGAAAACGAACGAAATTATAATTGATAATATTGAATGACTATTTGTGAAGCAGAATCCAAAATACTGCAGAATCCTTATTTTGAGAAAGCTTCGTTTGAATTTGTTATGTCGGTTAAGTCACTGTACAAGTCAACACAATAGCCATATTGAACATTCACCTATTGTGAGAAAAATCAACTTGGCGATATGATGGATAGCAGTTTTAAAGGCTTTCCGGGCTGCTTTTAGAATTTTACAATTAAATACAAAAAATATTAGGTATTATTAGAGATTAAAACCTGGTTTTTCCTCTAAAAGTGCTGCAGATACGGTTTTTTACTGAGAGATAAAAAATATATGTAATAACAACACTTTTCTAGAGAAACCTTATTGGAGATATAAATCGACACTACAAATACATTGCAATTTAATTTATTTAGGAGAGGAGGTAGTTTTCACCCTAATCGTATCCTCATTGACTTGATAACTGTGTCAAAAGTTGGTAACTTCTTAGGGTAATCTTCATATTAAATTTTATTTAAATAGCACGATGCATCTTCGAGTTATTTCAGAAGACTGTACTTATGAAGAATTCTTGTCGGAAATCTTCGATGCAAAAAAATTTTTTCTGCATAACTGTTGTAGATATCGATTTTTATTAAGGGACAAAAAATTGAGCTAAGACATGCACCTTTCTTAAGTTTTTGACCAGTTAATCTTCCTAAAGGGTTTATATTATATACCACTTTTTTTCTAAAATACGTTGTAACAATTGTACTGCCTGTTATATAGGACAAACTGGTAGAGCTGTCAATATTAGAATAAAAGAGCATCTAAATAATAAAGACAAAAAAAAACTGTTAATTAGTTGTTCTCCTCTATGAGTTAAAACCAGGTGAGATAACAGTAAGCAGTAAGTGGTCGACAATCATTTAGACCAGATGTGTTGTCTATTCATCAAAAGTATATAGTAAAATAAATTCAACAATTCAACACTTTTATACACTTATAGATTGAGACGAATATGTCTATCGTTTTGAAGGAAATCGATTGTATGTGACCGCATTCAACGTAATTTTTTGGATTTATAACATCCGACGCTCTCAACGTTTACGTTTTTAAACTTGGACTACACAGTTCTTTCGTTTCATAAAGTGACCATATGATTCTCCATGTCACACATTTGGAGAGTTTTTAAAAGAAAATATAAGTGTAAGACTGAGACTACACGGCACCGTTTGCGGAACGGTAATGATTCCAATAAGTACGAACATTATGAATGCCATTTTTAAAACCAATTTTTAATATATTCTTAAGTACAACTGGTTTTTATCGTTTCTCACTAATTAATTAATACCGGACTTCTACACCTTTGTTAATATACTTATTTTATAAATTGTGCTTTTCATAGCCCAGTTTAGAAAAGCAATATGCAAGAATTAATCTTTTTCTCACGAAATTATTTGATGAGTTGTGTATGCGGATGATAACAGATCGTCGTGCATTACACCATATACATATATAATATATTAACAATAGATTCAAAGATAAAATATTAATTGGTTGGTTGCCTTATTGCAGGTCCATATTCTAATAAGTTTTGCGGGCTCAATTGTCATTACATTGAAAAATGTTACAACACTTTTTTGTTGTATTTTGTGCCAAGAATTCATGGTTATTTTTTCAATAATTATAAATGCCACACCCTGTATGTTCTGAAGTCAGCAATTCATTGGGTTTTCATGAAGGGTCATAGTCATCTAACTAGAATTAAAAAAGTTTAAATATTTCTACATCATGCTTATTTTATCCTATTTTGTTCCAAAATCTCCTCAAATGTATAACCTCAAGGGTCCATACTGTGAAACCTTCAGAAATTATGTTTATCTAGTAAATGTTTACACTGATAATATAATAGACGCAGTGGGGCATCTGGGGTTGGAATATGGGAGGGTAGAAGTTAAAGTATATATTTAAGGCTAGATTTTGTTTGGGCTAAAAGTTAGTGCAGAACTCAGCATAAGTAAGTGAACAACAAATCTTATTGAGATGCAAGTAAGGGTAGAGGGGTAGTTGACGTCGAGGAGATACTATAACTATCGTTGCTTTTAATATTTTTTTAGTATTGTTTAATGACTCTTGGGGGGTTATTTACTCATACTACCCTTCCCGTAAATGCGCCCCTGAATAAACGGCATATCCACTATTACTCAGGGTTTCAAAAGTTGAGTTAGAATGTACCTATATTGTTTGATTTGAGAGCAAAATTATTTTCATTTGTCGCTATTCATTTTCTTATATCATTGTCCTTTCACGCTCTATATCTAAACAAAATAATTATCTCTCCCAGGGCAAGCACTAAGAATACGATGAAGCCCCACAACATTAGAGCTTTCAATAAATGCTTATTTAAGGCTTTCTATTTTTTTCCTCCCACTATCGTTTCAGAGCTTGGTATAAAATGGAAACTGAGTCACTGTCCTGTCCTTCTTTAGTGAAATGTTGGTACTTATTCTAAAGGACGCGTTCTGTTTATTGAGTTCTCTGACCCTAAGATATATCTGACTTTTATGTCACTCCTTTCCGGATCAATCGGTTTATGCTGTCATTCATTTGGAAAACTTGTTTACTCGCACATTTTTTGTGTATACATACATACAATTCATATACACCCACTCGTTACCAATTTTTTTTATGATCAACGAAAAGCATATTGTCATTTTCACCCTTAATCAAATTAAAAAATAGACAACATTGATTGAATCGGGTGGCATAGTTTTATCTTTGGAACCCCCTTCCCCAAAAGCGATGTGCTTTTTTAAACATTTTTAGAATGAAATTGTATACGTAGTAGGTTCGGTAAACTTAAATTTATACTATTTATGATCCGAGTAGAGATTGGCTTCCCTACATATGATGAAATATTGGATATTTTATGCTTAACTGTTAATGCATAATCAAAAGACAAAAAAAGCGAGTATTTAGGCAGTTAGACGGGAGTCTCACATTAATCAAATTGGAAAAAGTCACAAGGGGGTTAGGGTAGTGAAGTAAAATGGTAACCTGATTTTATATTACTCTAATGCGCGCTGCCATGTTCTATATCCCCTTATTAAATATAAATATCATTGTATTATTTTTCGAATTATTATATCCTATATTATTTAATATTCATTTTATTTTTCAAATATATTATATAAAACCCAAAAAGTCAAATCGATTCATTCAATATCAATAAGAATACTACAGGACGTGTGTTTTGTTGTAATATTTCAGCATTTCATTTTGACGAAAAGTTTTCCTACCCTTGTTCCTTCCCTTTTTTGTTTACGAAAACAAACATCGATCGCATAGGAATAGGACAATAAAGGGAATCTGAACAAGGGTAGTTACCAAATCAATCTTAAGGTTACGGCCACAAGAAAATATAGAAAAACATCGCCAAAAGAACAATTATTATCTAATGTCGTTAAATTCAAGGTCCCCTAGAGAGACATAGTTCTTCAACGTTTATGAACTATAAAACAAAAGTAACTGTTTTCAATTACAACAGTTATAAAACAATATACTTAATAAAAAAAGGAGAAAATAAAATGTTCCTTTAAAGGGGGAAAACTTTAACCTTTGACGCAGATTTAATAAAAACAAATTTTGGTTAAGTAGAAACAACTTTAATAAAGAAATTGCCAATTTTAAAACAAATAGCCTTTTTTTTAACGGTTTCTAAAAAAACAAAAGAAATTAGATTCTGTATACCCTTATGTCACATCTAAAAATTGTAAATTAAATCCTTTAACGTATTTAGGCCCTTCTATCATTAAAGTATCTAAAGAAATAAAAACTGAAAATGTCTTGATAGCTTTTAGAACTGTTAACAATTTATTTAAATTTATTAACAATAGAAAAGACAAAACAGAATTATTTCTAAAAAGTGGGGTAAATAAATTATCTTGCAATACATGTAATTCTATCTACAAAGGGCAAACTGGGAGAATGTTTAAGGATCGAATCAATGAACATTGTAAAAATTATAATCATAAGTCTAGTTTTATGAATCATATAGAACAAACTGGACACACGTTCGACAATAAGGAAAATGTAAAAATATTGCATATAAAGGACAAAAGTACAAGCCTAACAATTTTAGAGTCAATGGAGATAGGATCACATTTAAATTCAAACATTGAAATTGTAACAAACGAAATAGAGAATATTTACGATTCCCCTATTGTTAAAATGTGTGTGAAGTATTTACACCCCCCACCCTAACACCAAAACAATATTTTTAGTATTTAAGACCAAATAGTTGTTACTTAGTTATTAATCCTTCTTCTGAAGATGGCCTTGTAGGTCGAAACTTGTTAAGAATTTTAATAAAAACTTAGTGAATGTTTTCAAAAAGTGTTTTCTTTATCAAATACCATTATTATAAACTAAAATAAATAAAAACTCTTGGAGATGTTGGAAACATCTCCAAGAGTTTTTATTTTTTTTTTTATTTATTTTAGTTTATAATTAAAATGTTTCACCAAGAGCTAACGGCGTCCTCGTTCTTAAATATCATTATGATTAGTATTGTGGTTTTCTTTTTTTTTTTTAATTTTTAGTATAGGCATATGTATATAAAAATTTGTGTGTAATTATTTAATTTTTTACGAACTTAAAATATTTCGTTAAAAATGATTTCGACAAAATATTAGCCATGTCCTTCGGACCTTGCCTCAACCTGACCTAACACGATTTAATCTGACCTAATCCAACCTTATGTAACGTTACTTCCCCCTAAAGACCAGCAGGTTTTTTGGATTTCGATATAAGAAAATGTTGAAGAAGGTTATGATACCATACTTAGATTGTGCAGTAGAAATGACATCTAAAGTGGCTGGGCCATTGTCCACTTTTTTTCGGCACTTATTATGTGTATTGGACGAATAAAACTACTTTTTGTGAATGACAGGGAGGTTTTATATATAATAAGTACGGTATTTTGTTAGTTACATTACTGTAAATAACCAAATAAGTACTTATAAAAATATTTTACTTTATGTAGTTGAGACATAATAAATTCGTGACTATAAAAATGATTAAAATAAATACAACTGCATTAAATTGCCATTTGTTTTTTGCATCGTGTCCTTAAACAGGTACTTATTTTTCATCACAAAAGTAGTGTGTGTAAATAATGCAGAGTAGGTAACTGTAAGTGCAATAACATGTTGGTTGTTAAGTAGGGCAACTTTATTGCATTTCGTGCAAACTTGCAAGTTAAAGTGAGGAAATTTTTACTATTTCAGAAAAAGATGTTATTGAATAAATATATATTTAACCTCTTTGAAGTAATGTATGTAGGTGCATATGATGCAACCGAGTCGGTGCATGTTTAAAGTGCCACATGCTCCTTCTTTACACTAAATGACAAGTACTTAGGTCTCGTGACTGACAGTTTCGTACTGTATTTTACGACCTTCCCGATTTCGAACTTTAAAATATTTATAAAATTGTTTACTTTAAAGAAAAACAATCTGTTACTCTATAAATAGTTTTCCTTATAAAATAGTTTAGAAGTATTAAGAATATTTGTATTTTTTAAAAATTGCGCAATTTGGTGTCCTAAGTTCGCCATTTGTTTTTGTTCGGTGATCAGCGTAGTCAAAATGATACCAACATCCCAATGGAGTTTGAATATTAGTAATATAACGTAATCTTCGGCAATACGTAGTTATGTAGGTACCTATTTATAATGTACAAAAGTTAAAAATTTCAAGTGAAACTGGTATACAGAGTTTTTCAAGTTGATGGGCTATTAGAAGTAGATATATGAATTAGTAGAAGGAATTTAATTCTGTAACTTGGGCTCATTTGGTTATTGTTTATGCCGCTCCTTTTTAAAATATTTTCAACTTTGATTTATATTTATATCCGGTTATATCGGAAGTCGACACCAACATTGTTATTTTAAACGGAATGGTATATTTTTTACGCTGAATTCAAATAAAGCGTGTAATTCTAAGATAAGTTTGATAACCAACTTGTATACCTCTGACGATCGGTTTCTGAATTAATTTAATTTATAGAAAAAAAATCGCTACCGCAACCCAAATTATAAAAAATCATAACTTCCACAAAATACGAGTCAGACTGTTGGAATGTTTACTAGTAACAGCTGAATATTAGTGCTAACGTCTTGACAAAATTGAATTAAAAAAATTTATACAGGGCGTTCAAAATAAAATTCTAAAGTTTAAAAACTTCAAACACGAATAACCTCGTTTTTTCGAATGGCACCTACCATTTTTTACTTTTTCAATCGATTCCTTTTTTTGTCCTCTTTCTTCTAGATGTACACTTCATATTGTTTAATTTGAAAATTTTCGAGTAATTTTGAGTTATTACTTAAGAGCCAATTTTAATAGTTTTCGCATAAAAAGGTGTACCTTGGAAAAATGACAACTAACGGCAATCGATGCAAAATCGCATTTTCGATTAATTTCTGTTTTAAAAAATAATCAAAAACGAAAACTTCAACTGAAGTATTTATTATAAACATTTGTCTCGAACATCTCCCCAACAGAAATTAAGCGATAAAAAAAAGTTTTAACAGTCGAGTCGTATTTTGTGGAAGTTATAGTTTTTTATAATTTGGGTTGGGGTAGCGATTTATTTTTATAAATGAAATTAACTCAGAAACCGATCGTCATAGGTGTACAAGTTGGTTATCAAACTTACCTTAGAATTATACGTTTTATTCGAATTCAGCATAAAAAATATATCATTCCATTTAAAATAACAAAGTTGTTGTCGACTTCCGGTATAACCGGATGTAAATCGAACTTGAAAATATTTTTAAAAGAAGCGGCATAAACAATTTGTATTTTGTATTTTTGTCACACTTATACCCTTTGTACTTTTTATTTTTATTTGGTAGCCATATGTTTGGAAATTTTAATTCATATACATATTTGCAATCATTGTTTTCTAGTGTTGTAAAAATGCTTCCAGTAATCTTCTGAGCAATCCTCTGTGGATGCTAGTTATTAGTCATAGGTGTACAAGTTGGTTATCAAACTTACCTTAGAATTATACGTTTTATTCGAATTCAGCATAAAAAATATATCATTCCATTTAAAATAACAAAGTTGTTGTCGACTTCCGGTATAACCGGATGTAAATCGAACTTGAAAATATTTTTAAAAGAAGCGGCATAAACAATAATCAAATGAGCCCAAGTTTCAAAATTAAATTCCTTCTATTAATTTATATACTTCTAATAGCCCATCAACTTGAAAAACCCTGTATAATAATACATTATATTGTATAATCAGGAGACAGGTTGACGTTACAAAAAAAAATGAGCTATGTTTAAGTCGACCGCACAATATATGTGTCAGCTATTAGGCGAACGAGTTTTATATGTTTGTATGTAGCACATTATAAAAAGTACCTAGGTATATAAAACGAACTTGTTCTTTTTGAGTTGGGTATGTTTTACAAACTGATCGCAATTCAGGTGACGCGAGACCGGTGGTCGTAAAATGGACCGTATTTGGTCACTATTAGTTAGAAATCAAGTAGTACATTTTAGACAGCATGTCTATGTTAATGGTTTTACCGCATGCGATTAACTTCTTTAGAGTTTTTTTTTTCTTGCGTTTCATATTTGACTTGTGATAGTTCCTATTTTACTTTTTCGGATACCAAACGTAACAAAAGATGGGATTATTACTTTCCAATTAATTTTATGGGGTAGATTTGCAATAGGAAGTATGTTTTACATTCGAATTATCCTTGTATTGCTCTTTAATTACTTAAAAATAATTCTATGTAGAAATTAAAAATACAAATTGTCATATGTATATGCAACCCATCACATATGAAGATGTCAAGGGTGAACTATAGTGGGTTGCTGACATTGCGCTTATACATTAACGAAGGCGAGAATTGTCTAGAACCTGCACTCTAAGGAACTGAACCTTTTTAGAACAAACGAATCATTTTCTTTGACTTTTTTTTCTTGCGTTTTAAATTTGACTTCTGATAGTTCCCATTTTATTTTTTCACATAGCAAACGTTCCAAAGTAACACATTATTTCAAGTCTTCTTTGTTACACTAGCGCAATCTCAGCAGCCCAACTATAGGCAACTCCAGGGGCACATTTACAATCCCCAAGATTGATTAAACATGACTGAAAATTTTTTAAATTACTTCTGGAATTTTTTTATCAGTTTGACAACAACGATTTTTGTAGCATCTCCTCGACATCAACTAACCCCATATCATTATTTGCATCTCAATCGTTTTCACTGTTCACTTACTTATGCTTATGCTGAGTTCTGCACTAAAATTTAGCCTTAAATGCCTATTTTAAAGAATTGACTATTTCTAAAAAAAATCTAGCCCCTATAAATACAGTACAGTTTAGTGGACGATAAAGTAGTGAACGAAATATTAATTAAATCATAGTTTCACTAAATTTATTAAATAACAAAGTTCTAAGAATTGTTTCGGCTGTTATGCAATTATCAAAGATATTACAAAATATTAATATAAAAATATACATATTTTGTAATATATTTGATAATGGCATAACAGCTGAAACAATTCTTAGAACTTTTTTATTTAATAACTTTAGTGAAACTTAGTCAAGTGTTTTTTATTATTTATTGTTTAGTTCGTTGTTTTTCGGGACGTAAATTTAAATCCGACATAAAATGAATGACTTTGTTGGGTAGTTTTATTATCTTTGTTTATGTTAGAAAAAAATTGGTTTGTCGAATACTAAAGAAAAACAGTTCTGTATCGCTATCTGTAACGTAATAAATTACTCAGATTACTGAGTAGAGAAGGAAAGATACATAATGAAATATTGAAAATTTAAGCTGAAACATATTGAAAATTATTAATGCTTTAATATACATATAAAAAAAATAGAGTTGAACTTCAAAACTTTTCCTCCGTGTACAAACTTTCACTAAAAAATTAATAAACAGGAATTATCCTC